>WBMY01009458.1:967168-1115099 GCA_013397315.1 Donacobius atricapilla
GCCACCTTTCTGCTTCTCTAGACAGCACTTCTCTCCATCCAGTCATTTACTTGAGCTTCTTCAGCGTTAAATTTGAAGCTTTGACATTCTATACTCCTCCTCCATTGGAAACCTTGCCTCACCAAGCAAGAGTAGCAGAAGTCATAGCAGCTCCACCTCTATATCCCAGCAGAGACAGCTGCTGCCTGCCTTCAGTGCCCTGTCCAGGCAGAAAGACTTAAAAAGACATGAAAGAGTTGCCAAAACTGTCATCTAGGTCAGTATTGTACAGCCAATGATGAAATTCACTGATGGACCCTCAAGAAGAGAACAGGCATTTAGATCTGCTAACATCCAAACAGAGCCAAGGGTAGAGCCTGTCAGGAATGCTCTCTGCAATGCTTTCCCATTTTGCCTGCATCTCTGAAAACTGGGCAACGATATTTGGCATAGGATAGGTGCAGTTCAAGTTGTACTACATCTTACATACTGACCTAGCAGCAATCCCTTTGTACCAAAAATGTACAGAAATACTGGGGCCAGGCAGCATCCAAGTCTGTGAGTCCCAAGGCGTTTCAGGAGAGATGGTTTTCCCCACACCGGGCTGGTGCCTGCCCTCTGTCGGTGCGAGCACAGCCTTGTCCCTTCCTCCAGAGCTGCTGCCAATGCCAACAATAGAAAATCTCAGCTGTTATGCTGATCCGCCTGGTCTTGCTAATGCAGAAACCCTGGACCATGAACAGATTTAAGGAATATGTAAAAGATTGTGCTGCTACTTCTTTAGAAGCATGCACTGACAGCATTGTATCAGGGCTTTTGTTTCACGTTTAGCAAAAGCAAGTTTGCTCACAGCTAGCTTAGTAACTGCTTGAAGCAATAGCAAACTTCACCAGGAAAGCTTGAAATGGCATGTGAAGTAGAAGGGAGAGGTGGTTTCTCTGTTCCTTCAAAGTCATAGAAAGGGGCTTAACAATCATGGAAATATCCCTCCCTCTTGGCTCATAGCTCTTTCACACTCTTTTGATACTATGAGCAGGAGCAAGCCTGTCAAGTCTCATGTGTGGAGTCTCTCCCGAGATTAGCAGAGACCCTGACCCAGACACACGCCTTTGCAGCACCACTTGCCCTCATAATGCTGTGCAGTAAATGCTGGCAGCTATCCCTCCGTGATATATAGCAGGATTAAAATAGTTTTGGTTTCCCCCCCCCAAATATTTGTGTTTTAGTAAAAAACCACAAATGCAAACCAAAACATGCTGTTTACTCCATCCTGCTCTGTTTGCTTTATGAACATACTAATTTACTTTTTTCCGTGCTTGTTTATGGGCTTTGTTCTGGCATGGTACCAGAAACCAGCAGCCTGACATCCTGTATTAAGGATGAAAAGGAGTAAATAACAGTTTCTAACAGTTACCCAAAGTATCCAAGTAAGGTGCCTCTGGCTACCTATTTATCTGCAGAGTTCCCCTGAAAAACAATATATTGCTGGTGCATCTGGAGAAGTAAACCCATTGCAGATGTATTGGCTGTGGAAATTGATAGGCACCAAAGATCTGTTTCAGTACAGAGATTTAAAGATGGACAAACCATACCTGTCTGCGCCTTCTCAGGGACAGGCAGCTGCTTGGCATTTGCTTTGGAAAGGGAATGGACTTGCCTGCAAGTTCCTGCAATGACTGGTCCAGCAGGGCCCCAAGCGAGTTATGCACAGGCTGTGTTGTCAACATTTGTTTTTATCAGTTTTATCTCAACCAGAATCAATTACCTCACAACGATTTTAATATACCAAATAGAAGAGAGATCCTAAAAGCTGGCAAAAAGTTACCAGATACTAGTTAGCTCCAGGAGGGAGCAACCAAAGGTGATGTCAGAAAGACCTCATGACAGCTCCACTTAGGTGGGGGTACTTTGGAAACTCAGTCAAGCTGTAACCTGCACATAAAAAACCAAACAGGATATTGCTTGGCTGTTTTGTACTATATTGAACACTCTGTCTTGGTGTAAGCACATGAAAAAAAACCCACATCCTGGTTACGTGACAGTTGTGCCCACCTTTGATCTGGGAGATAAACCAAAGCAGCTAGCAGACTGATCTCTCTGAAGAGGTTTGTGTACAGTATTTTCTGAACTGTNCTGCCTGCAGCAACATGACTTAAATGTTTTGGCATTCCCTTGTTTGTTTTCTTTTAATATTTATTTGGGTGCAGTTATTACTACTTGCTGGAACATGAAACGCTTTGTCAGCTCCTTGGGTTTTTTGTTTAACATTTGTGTGTGGCTATTGTAATTGAACCATAAGGTGAAGCTGTGTGAGATGAGGACATAAAAAGCCACTTCTGTTGCACTATTTTTTATTTTGGTAGGGATTAGCAGGTTTAATAGGTCCACAAGGCAGAGTTGCATAATAACCTTTAAGTATTTAATTAAAGCTCCATTAAAAAAAAGAGGCAGAAGTGGCAGGCATTTCACAAGCAGTCCTGCATGTGCTTTGGCACATCACAAAATTATGAAGGAAGCAAGTGAATAGGAGGCAATGCCAGAGGAAAGTCATGTCCCAGGAGGATGTGAAGGCTATAGGATATTGGTTACCTGAGGTTTGTCTCTAAAGCATCTCAAGCTCAAAAGGGAGCACAGAAGTGAAAAAAACCAGGGATGCCGTCAAAGCACGGAATGGGAAACCTACGGGGTGTTGGCTCTGGCAGCAGAGTAATACTGTTTGTGTTTTGGCAGGACATCTAGAACTGCATTTCTCTACGAAAGCAGAAGAAAGGAGAAAGATGGAAGCAAGAAAAGAGCAAGAGTGGCCACGGCTGAAGCAAGGACATCACCTGGGTCAGGGCTGCCCAGCTGGGGCAACAGCAGCACTCACAGTCCTCCTCATAGCCATGTGCTCAGCCTGGCAGAGCACAGCACTTTAAGCTGGAAGTACCTCATCCTGGCAAGGGAGCAAAGATATTTTTAGTCCCTCCAGGAATCTAAAACAGAGCTAGACAAGATTAATGAACATTTGTGGGGATTAGCAAGAGTTAATAGGAGAGGCCAAATCTCTCCACCTACAATTCCCTCCACCAACAGTGACTGCATTTTTGAGATGATGGAAGGGGAAACAATTCTGTTTGAAATATTTTGGGATTTAGAAAATCTAAACATTTAAATAATGCAATGGAAGAATTTACAGCTGCTTCCCACTGTTTTTTTAAACCTTTGAGTCAGAGACACTCCTGCAAATGTATGTTTTCTTAAACCAGGGTGTTCAAAAATATACCATTTTGTAATAATTATTATGTTCCATCATTTCTGAACAAGCTGGGTCTGTGGAAAAGAGATCCTCACATTTTCTAGCTTGCACTGTTACTTGTGACACTGTCTGCACACATCTTTATTTCTCAGCAGTTCAGGTTTATTTTTCACCTTCACAATGACAGAAAAGGGAGACCGGTGATTTTCAGCTTTATTTCTTTAGATCCCAGGGTGCCACTGAACTTGCTTAAGCAACAGTTTCAACTTCTAGTTAATACACAGATCCCTGCAACTTTCCCAGAGTGGGGAACGGCTCCAAGCTTTGCAGCAAAGCTTCCTCCTTACATAATTTGTAGAATCCCATAGCCTGTGCTGCCTGTTTAGAAAAGATAACGGAAGAGACACTGCTTTAAAGGGGAAAGACACATTAAGAAGAGGAAGGTGAATTTTCTTTCTGCACACTGCAGGAAAATGGAACACGTGGCAGAGGCCCTGATTTTTGTGTGAATGTCTGACACAACTTGCTGTAGCCTTCAAACTCCAGGTTGGCACAAAGCAGCACACAGGTTTTCCAATTCAGACAGACTAAAACAGTTTTTTGCACCAACATTATGAACTTTATAACTATTCAAGATCAGCACCAATGGTTGGATTAATATTTTAATAATTACACACTTTTTACATTAGGAAAATAAATCATAAATAGTGTAAAAATAATTCTGAAGATCAACTTCTCACAAGCAAGAAACAAAACCTGAAGTACAAAACTGAAAGAAAACAAAACAAAATTCAACTGAAAAACAAGGAGAAATTTTAATAATAAAAACAAAAGCATGCTGTTTGATTGGGTTCAATTAAGTCAAGACCAGTGGCCACAAGAAAGTGGTAAATAACAAATTAAAATGGGTGATTAAAACCTTGCAGTTCTTTATACTACTCATCAAAAGAGGTCTTGTGACATATTTACAGTGCTAAGACACTCAAAATATTTCTAGTATTTGTATGATGCTGACCCATGTATTTTTCCCCCCAAGCATTGAAACCCTTGCCAAATTACTTTGTATTTTTATCTCTTCTACTTCATTTATGACACCATTTGCAATACAAAAATAACAGCACATATAGATGAACTTAAAAAAGTAAAAAATACAAATAAAAATATATAATATTTTCCAAAGGAAAAAGTCAGATACATACATCTTAGCAACATTTTTAAAGTTGTGTGATATTTTCCCAAACATGTACAATAATATAAGAATATCCACATATATGTTAACAATATGTAATTCATTCTTCCACCAACCCAACTCTCCATAATACTTCAGAGAAATGTGCAAGTACGATTGGGATCTGGGAAATTCATACAATTTCTTTTTTAAATAGAAACAAGTAAAATACTAACGGTCCCAGGTTAAGGCCCCCTGCTTTCAAAGAAAATTCGATTTCCAAGCAGCATTGTTAATGGGATGCATTTAAAAACCAAATGAAACAAAAACAACACTCCAAATCCCTGTTAAAATAGACACTCCACTTGTTCTGTAGAGTATCTTTTTCAGAAATGATGGTGGCAGGCACTTGTTTCTAACTGCATTTAATTAATCCAACCACCATGTAAAATACTTTAATAACAGAGGGTGCAAGAAAACCTTCATTTGTACATTACAGCAACACTGACATCCATAAAAACAAATTGCAGAAAAGGAAATAAAAAATCAGTTAGTTTTAATTCCAGTCACTGAAATAGAATTTTTGCAATGACTACAAATTAGACTTTCTGTTGACCACTATCTTTGCAGACGTGTTTTGTGTGAGTCTTTAGTGTGAAAATTTAGGAATCTCATTAAGTAAAATACAGAGACTTAAAAATGTAATTTAAGATGGTTAAGCAGCAGAGATCAGGAAATTTGAAGGGAAGGGTCAACTGCTGCATGCCTTGAACTTCTTCATCACTTCCAACAAACAGGCTGACAATATCTCTGCAGTTCTTACTGGAGTAGTCCTGATTTAGGCAAAACCCCACTGCTGAAGGTGGTAATATTCCCCTTGATAGAAAGCCTAACACCTGTGTCCTTCCTCCTGCATGTCGCAAAGAGCTGTGCAAGGAGAGGATGCACCTCTGTCCCCTGGTCCTTGCTGGGAATGGGGAGGCACAGCCAGGGGAGGAGCCTTGAACAGCTGAGCCAGGTTTACAATCCCAGTTTGGGGGTGGTCAGTGGGACAGCTCTCTCCACACCCCACGGGGATCCAGGATCTCAGCCACGTGTCCTGGCACAGCCCCCAGCCTTTCAAGCAACATCTTCCCATGAGGACCAAAGCTCTGCTGATCTCATTTGGGGTTGCTTTGTTTCTCTGGTGGCAAAACCAAGTAACTGGTGGTCACACGCACCATCCATGGGTGCGATGCTCAGTGGAGCCAATGCTAACTTTCCACACTGTACATCAATCTTAAGAATTATTCCTTTTCCAACTCTATACTTTATACATGTGCAGATATATGGATCTGATCATTCTGAAACTCATTCATACTACTTACACCAGACTAAAAGAACACCTGGATGAAGAGTATCATTCTGCTTTGCTACACTATCAGAATATGATATCATGACCAGCAATAAATAAAAATATAAATCAAAAAATACATCGTATCATTGCTCTGTGATTTCACATCTCATGCTTTACCTCAGGAAAAAAAAAAAAGTTGTCCAAAGCATCCTGAAAGAAAGCTTTCCCATAGCTAGTCTATGAATATGAAGACAAGGACCATGTATGTCAGACATATTCATACAGTGCTTAAAAGATTCGTGGCCTCCGTAGCAGGACTTCTGCACAACATGGTTTTAATGCACTGGAGTAACAGATAATTACAAAACTTCATATGAAACAAATACTGAAAACTCTCAAAGAAACAAGGATTAATCATACCTGAAAAAGTCAGGGATATAGAAACTGTGTAGACTAATACCACTACACATTTCTACAACTGAAAAGACTGGTAGAGGAACTACTGTTCCTGTCACAAACTAAACAAAACAAATCATATCTATCTGGAGGAATGCCACTAAAAGATACAACACACTGGCAGTTCAAACTGTAGCTTTGCCATCAAAAGGAAAAAGATATACTAGCACCAGAAATAGTTGCTTCTTGAACAAAATAAACAAGTTTCAAGCCTTCACGGGGTGCTTTTCTTGATGAAATATCAAACCAAATTCTTTTTTTTTCTTGTACTGACCATGCAACTTTTCTAGATATGGTTAAATTTAATTTCAATTCAATCTGATATAAAAATATTAATACCAAATCTATGTATGTAGCTCAACCTTTCAAATCAAATTGTTTATCTACTGCTCACTCATTGTCATTTAAAAAGAATGAGCATTTAATGATATTGAGTAACACAAAGACTAAAAAAGTCAAGTAAGATTATTTGGAAAAAAAACTATTCCTACCTGCTGGGAATTTAATAAAGAAATCAATTTACAAGACAGAAATGAAAGCAAATAAAGGTGCTTAAGTGTTTCTTCAGTAGGGTCTCAGTGTCAGGGAGATAAAGAAGAACTGAGTTTTGACTAACACTTAACAGTGGTGTCTATAATTACTTCCTGAATGACAAAACCATGGACCAAAGCTCTGCTAGCTTTATTGGTGTATATAGAAATGGATGCTAGCAGGGCAGTTAAAAAATATAGGTACACTAATTTAAAATAAGAAAAAGTGCTTATGACAGCATTATTTATCTTGTTGCTATTCCTTAAGTGAGTTGTGTTTGTGGACAGTCTCAATATGGAGTTGCTAAATCAACTAGTCAGATAATAAACATCCTACTTGATTTTGCAAGTAACTGCTCAGAAGGACCTTTTTAAAAAATTTCATCTTATTGTATTGATTGCCAGTATTTGATATCGTAAAGAAACACTGAGCTCCTAGTCTCCACATCTACCACATACCCAGCCAGATGTACCAAGTCAGGACACTGACATGAGCGACTCACTCTTTTCTCTCAGGCAGGCAGCTTGCTCCTCAGCCAGCTGTTTTTTTGACACAGTGCTGCCTAAACAAGTAGACTGAAAGTGGCAAGTCAGAGGCTTACGCAGTGCTGCTTCTGTCATCCTGAAAGGCCCTCAGCCCTGCTACTGCTGTAACACTCTGGTAAGCAACATCTTATATTCTGTCTGTGCCACCTGAAGGTTTCCACTGTTGTAATCATCACTGTTCAAACAGGTTGATACTTGCATCTCTGAAAATTTAGGGAAAGCAAAACGTATTTCCTTATATCAGTGAACACTTGTTTATTTCTTACTATTGGAAGGATGGAATTCAGCAGTAAAAACACAGATGTATTCGGTGTATTGTGTCAGATTTTTATTTGTAAGATACAACTAATTGGAGGCCACTAAACTGACTTTTTACTTTAAAAATCTGTGCTTTCCTCAATGAAAAGCTGGGTTTAACTTCAATATACCAAAATGACAATAAAGCTTCATCAAAGAGAAATATTCCATTATAGTGGCATTTCCACTGATCTGAGATCATGATGCAATACAAAAAGCATGATGCCACCTTCACATGATTTAGAAATGATGAAGCAAGGAAAAATGTGCATTCCAAGAAGGGCATAAGATGCCCTCATACGAATGGAGACAAGTTGTCCTTTTCAACTTTAGTTTTGGTCTACATATGAAAGACAACCCTTCAAAAAATAACTAAAAACGTTTGGGATGATCCTGCTATATACATTAGGATCAGAAGTGATATAAAAAGAATTTCCATCTGCCAAATATGGCACCATTTCTCATAAATTAATCTCTCAAACTAACTTCAATGCACCATATGAAGACTCAAAGTTGTAAAAAATACCTCATGGCAAAACTACAAATGTGCCCAAATTACGTATTTCTAGCAATGAAAAAAAGTGGAGAAGGAAAAGTTTCTCTAGAAAGCCATCTGAACAGGGAGAAAAATCAACACATTTAACAGTGGAGCATGGTGACAAGCGTGCAGTGATAATCACATAGATTGTTTCTCTCCAATGTTTTTTTGAGCAGTAATGTCCACTAAAATCACCGTAACAACATAAAAGGAACAAGATGAATACATCATTCTGTGAAACACAAAAATAAACTTTTTCTTTTCTAGACTTAAAGGCTTCAAAGACTTTGAAATAAAAACTATTAATACTGAAACAAGATGAATATGTGGCTTGAAAGTATTTTCTTCAATGCCATCATCACAAATGTCGAATAGATTATTGAAATGCATTCTTTATGGCAACAGTAACAGGAAAAGGAAACAAAACAAACCATTGCTTCCAAAATCCAGTAGAGAAGTTCAGCTAGTTATGTGTAATTTAAAGTGAATTACCTGAAAACCATACCATGATACATACATCTCTGGTCAGTTCCATTGTTATCCTCCTCTGGAGGATGATCTGATTCATCCACACCTCAAGAGTGCTTTCTCCTTCAGCAGTCCCAAAATACAATATGCAGAGTATATATACTCTGTCCATCCTCAAGTGAGGTTGAGAAGCTTCTAGTCTCAAGTGGTATCTGCCATCAGATGATCCCTGCAGCACCTCTGTAACCTTTTCAAACAACCCACAGAGGAGTCTGGTTTCTTCTTCAACATTCTGTCCCTCTCGATTAAGGACTCGACAGGGCCTACCATGAATGTCTTCACGACCGTGAGCAGTGCAAGGCAAAACCGATGCTGATCAACGGGACCCTCCTTGATCAAAGGGGTCAAGTATCCCGCAAGGCTGGAAGCCATCCACCTGCAGCTGGAATGCTATTCCCCAAAAATTCAAGGCCTCTTCCTATGCTCCTCTGGGTTTATCTCTTTTTAGCAATGAGCCATGGTGTGACTCCCTTGAGATGACAAAAGGAAATGACTCAGAAGCTGGAATCAAAGGTCACCGTGAACAACCACTCATGATCACACAGCAAGCAGGTTTGGCACACAAACTCATGCTTTTAGTTCATATGAGCAGATGAGGTGTCATGAATCAGTGACGCATTTTAAATGGACATGGAAGCCAAGTCAGTAAACTCCAACAGCAGCTGGTACAGTACATTTCACAGCATTTTGCTCTTATTTGGTCACAATTTCTTGTAAACTAGTTAATGGCACTCATTGTCCATGCATATCCACAAGCCAAAATGTAAGAATTTACAGAACTATTAATTTCTATTATTGATCGTTTCAAGATCTCTCTCCCCCATTAGAGAGACAATCCTGCAGGTTTATCCTGCAGTTATTTTATCATCTAACTGCAGATGTAGGTGAAAATAAGATGTATGTATGGACTATTGCAAACAAGTAGAAGCTGCTACATGTAAACATATCTTAGACTTGTAAAATCAAATTTTCAGTTCTCAACTATAAATAAAAATGTGGAGCACTATATACAAACTTCATGCTTCTAATGTTAGATTCATCACTGCAGAGACAAAAAGAGATACAGATTAATCAATTAGTAAGATATTTCAGACATCTATTACAAATGCATAAATAAGGCAGAGTTGCAAATATGGATAGTTATTTCCTCAGCACTGACTATTCTCCAGAGATAACGCACCCAGGACTTCACTTATGCTTCATGTTTTCTGATACATTATATGCCAGTATCCCTCCAACTATATTATTCTGAATGCTAAGTTTTTAAACCAAGCACTGTCTAGGTTAAATCTTTACTAAAATATTGTCACCAGTTCATATTGCCATAAAACACAAAACCCCGGGGAATTTATTGAAGAATAGAAAAGTAAGGCAAAGAAAAGTTCAGGATACACTGTTCTTCTCAGTATCCCTGAAAACCAATAAAATAATAGATAGACAGAAATACTTGACAAAAATGCCACATTCATGAGCTTTTATAGGAATAGGAAGCACTGATCATCTGCAGAAACCAAAGGACGTGTGAGTCTTCATGTGAAAAAAGAAAAGTCTTGGACTTTCCAGGAAACTAAGGCCAATTATTTCTACAGTACTGCCTCAATGAATTATTCTACATAAATTACAACACATCACATGAACTACTGTCATGGAGAGGTCCGATCTTGCATTGCTGGATATGTCTGTTTAGGAGGCTCTGAGGCGTATCTTGGTACTGTTCAGTACGATTGTGACAGGCACTTTTGTGTGCTAAGGACATATTGCTCTTGAAAAGAAAAAGCTCTGCCCATCCTACCTTCTGCCAACAGCCAGGCATTGGTAAGCCATCGGGACCCTGTTTCAAGGGGAGTAAAAGGAAAAAAAAAAAAAAAAGAAAAAGAAAAAAAAAGCATAAGTAAGTTTGATAGGATAGCTATTTCATCAACATCTGTTAGAACAGCTGAAGCAGTTTTAAGTTTCTATTTAAAAAGTAGCTACCAGTTAACTTATTTCCTCTCTTACTTTCAAAGTGAAGGAAAAGCCAAAGGCAAGAAGGTTTACACTACAAATACATACATGCACTTCTCTGCTATAAAGATTTGTTTTTCTCTAAATCATTAGAACTTCTTTATCAGTTTTTCATTGCTGCTAGAGCTTAGGCTACATGTTATTTTAAGTATAATCTGTTTTATTCACAATAATCTGTATCTGAGTGTATAAGATCAGTGAGGAAAAAAAAATACTATCACTTTTATCTGGAGAGTACTTCGTTTTATGGGCCCTCATACAAAGGTCACCCTGTGATAAGACAGCAAGACTCAAGTGGGAATAGGATCTTTTCACTTTCAATATCAGTTTTTGAATGAATCAGCGAAATCTTAAGGCCTGAACATACCTTGAGTACCACAGTGGAAGAAAACATCAGCAGTGGGAGCAGGGCAGTATAGCACCACTGATTATTTCAGTGTTTGGACAATATGGCCATCTAATTTCTTCTTATGTCAGTGAGAGTCACTCCTTTTCTTTTCTGTTGCTACCCTACCTTCATGTATCTCCATGCATCCAGTAAGATCAGGGCCAGCTTTCAACCAGAGTCATACTGGTTTTCACGGATACAATTCCAATTTACATGCCTGTCCAGGGTTTATTCAGAGTATATGCTCTGAATTAGAAGCACATACAATGTAACTAGACTGTGGATAAGCAGAAAAAAACCAGGCCTTTACATTTCTTGGAACTTAGAATACCAACACTTAATATTAACCTACATGTGAAGATAATGGTTAATACGGATTTTTGAATATACTTGCATGTGGTCTGATGTGAATGACTTGCCGCCTAAACAAGAGACAGTGCTGCATGCTAAGCAGCTTATGCTAGCAATTATCTACGAACAGAATATTTTTTATCCATCTATGATTGTTAGTGAATCTTCAGATATAAATGATAATACAGAGACAGAGAAATATTTTTAAATTACAAAAGCATGCTTGATTATCCCCAACAAAATATGAGACATGGTTACCATTAATTGGAAGCAAACAACATGGACTATGGAATAATCTCAATGGACTATGTATTTACAATTAAAAAGAAATCGACTTCAAATTAGAAGTGCTATCGTCAAAATAAAACCTATTTAATTTAACATTCATTTCAGAGAACCGTGCTTAACCACCAAACAATAGCAGAACATGCAGATCAACTTTTGCTGTGAACAATTAAAAAGAAAATCCTCCTTGTCTCTTTAGGAAATGTGTATGTACTATTCATTTGGGGGTTTCTTTCTTAAATGGAAAAGAGTTCCAACTTACTTTACCAGTAAATAAAAATCACTGTTGCCAGATTGGTACAAAGGAGAGGGTCAAGAAGTAGCATTTTAGTATAGGTGGGAACTTGAATTCATGCTAGCATAGGGTGGGGAGTGTTGTGTGTATTCCAGGAAGTTAAGTTCCAAGGGTAAGACCATTAAATTGAAGACATTAAATAACAAAGACAGCGAGGGTTTGGGCTGCAGACCGTTATATTCTTACAAACATCAAGTAAGCTTTTATTTCCAGATGTGTTTGAATATGCTGATGAACAGGCCAGACACCACAAACATTATTTGTGGATGGTCTGGAAGCCAAGCTTCAGCTTGGCTTACTAGAAACTTGATTTTCAGAAACAGCATTTACATCCTTCTGTTTGTGACTCTCATTTTGGCCAAATTGTGAAAACATGCCCCTAAGATGGCATGGATTCGGAAGGAAGACCAGGGTGCAGAGTAACTATGGGACAGACCAGGGTGTGGAACTGAGCAGTGCAGACTTGATTAGAGGTGAACATTGTGCTGGATTTCTACAACTTGGGCTCAGGGTGAGTAAGGCAATGGGTATTTTGCGAGGAAAGTAACAAACCAATGAATCTCAGGGAAAATGTAGGAAGGACACAAACTTATAAATTACCAGGTGATGTGGGAGCAAATTGCTGACAGTTAGGCTTAAGGTGTCAACAAAAACATGTGTTCTCTCATTGCAGTTATGATCACTCGAAGCAGCTGGTTTGTTCATGCACATGCATGTGTTACGTGAAAAATGTAGTCAGCTCAGAAAAACATTACTTTATAATTGAGAATGGCTGGACTGCAAACAAAGGAATTGCATGCAGGGTTGGTAGGAAAGAGAAATACTGTACCAATTGGCAAGGGGCATCCAGCCCATCCAGGCCAGGCTGGCCTGGCTCCCCTTTTTCCCCCTTAATTCCACGGAATCCCTGTTTGTAAAGATTAACTTGCAATGTTACTGTCAAGGAAATGCCTTCAGTATTGACTTAAATGGGGTGAACAAAAAAAAAAACAAACTAACAGAGAGGCAAGAGGAACAAGCTGGCTGCTTATGATTTAAACATGTGGGGCACTGATTCTGGCACATTTCAAATTTGGTTCCTTTCCAAAGTATTTTGCCGAAAGAAAGAAGAAAAAAAATATCAACCCACCATCAAAACCTCACAAACTTAGCCCAGAGGTCTTAAGCCTGGTGCTTTAAACCATATTAGGAGGTTTACAAACGAAGTCTTCTCCAGAATTTGCACTTGAGATGAAGGTGTTTAGCAAAGGGTGACAGGCTACGAGTAGCTGGTGCTTGTTCCTCTCCCCTCATTTCTTATTCCATCAGTTTACAGCAGGATGACTGATCTTCCAATACACAAGTGAGACGTACCAATGGGCAAGGTGCATCTAATCCAGGAGCACCCTGTTCTCCTTTCTCCCCTTTAGGCCCTTTTTTGCCTTTCTTTCCCTTTTCCCCCTGTGGATACAATGGTTTGGATAAAACAAGTTTCATTCTTTTGGAGAAAAAAAAAAAAAAAAGATTGGGTTTGAAGTTTGGGTTTTTTCTTTTTAAGCCAATGGAGAGCTGAAAGGACACTTACCACTGTGTTCTGGTTTGGATGGTGCATTATGTGGAAAAATAAATTATATGATCACAAGCAAGAACTGCAATCAGTCTCTATTAGTTTGTGTTGGTATTTAATATCAGTATTATGAATGTTTTGAAACCTAGAACAGGGCTTGAAATCATTGATTTCTTGAGACAGAGGCAAATCTGCAAATCCCCCCAGTCTGCAGTCCAAAATAAGAGGTCTCCTATTTTGGTAAGTGATAGCACTGAAGCGTACATGCTCACTAAGCTGAACTTTTCAGCTTCCCAGAGGACTTGTCACTAGTCAGAAGTAACTTTAGGAGAGCAGAATCCATCAGCAGTTTTTTGATAAAAGACCTGTGGTACAGATGCTTCACAGGGACAACTGACTCAATTCCATCAGCTTCCAGGGTGTTACATCAAGGGTGAACCTGGCCAGGAACATCCTTTGCTAACAACTGGCCCTTTGCACTCTGGTAAGAATTTGGAACAAATCCTGTTCTCTGTGGTGTCCATAGAAACCCACAGACATCACTGAGGGTGTACTGCTGTCACTCCAGATACAACACGACCATTTCAAACCCTGTTACAGGAATCAAAACACTCAAACTGCTTGATGGAGAGATGCTATGACACTTTCAAATATTTCATATTGTCTTGGTATCATAAAGTAATCAGAAGAGATAACTATTTATTTAAGCACTTCAACATTCAAATATTCTCTCTGCTGCAGGCAACAGTTCATCTATTTGTTTTACCAAAATTCAGTCCTTTGATATCACACTGAGTTTTACTCTTAAATGCAAAATTTCCAGTGCTTTAATTCTCATGGAAATTAGTTGATTCCCTTCACAAAGCTACCTGCAAAGATGACCTCACCTTCAAGCAGTATAAGAGGCTTAGAGAGTTCATTTTATAATTGATTTCACACCATTTGATCACAATGGTAAATGAGTTTCAGGTTGCTCTCAATTTCACAAAAATCAAAGAGAGATCACTTAAAAAAATTAACAAATTGGACTAGGATTGTAAAAAATGGGATAGGAAGGATGAGTAAATCAGGATATCACAAATACATGGGAAAAAATAGTCACAGGAAAATTAGTATAACATCGGAGAACCAGCAAGTGAGGTTGTGGCCATTGGGAGGATTTAATTTGTGAGGAAAAGGGTAAAAAAAGACAGAGGAATTGTAAGGAATGAGGGTAGAAGGAGAAGGAAGGAATGCCCATTTGGAAAGACAGATGGATTTTGGTGAAGCATATTAAATAGACATTTAACTTGTTCCACACCAGTACAGAAAGATTTAATCCATTACCAATAGAGAAAAAATAATTTTTACATATTAAAAAAGGTATATAAATAACATTTTTAAAAGGCAAGAAAGCACATTAGTAATTTAATATAACAGCATACTTGACACATTCAAATAAAACAAAATGTTCCATGAACAAAACATACTGCATACGTGCCATGACAGAAGCAAAATTACTTGTCTATCTTTTCTGTGTGCCAAAAGGTCACAGGATAAGATTTGGAAAAACAGCAACCAAAACATTACCAGTCCTTACCAAATGATAAGACTGTCACATAAAAAAATTCTCACAAGACAAGAACCATAAATTGGCCACGTTTCAATCTTAAACCTACAAAGATGACCACGTAGCAGAGAAACCCAAGAGCTTTGGGTCAAATTTTGTGCTATTTGTACTCAATGTAGCACCAATATATTTGCAATGAGTGTATGCTAGCACAAAGCATGGACATACTCCAAAAAGGATTTGGAAAGTGAACAGTACAGTTTGGGTTCTGACTCCTTTTTAAATTTTTAGAATTTTTATTTCTTTAACTTCTAGTTTTACAAGCCAGCAGGTAACTATTTTCAACTTTCAATTTTGCAGGTAAATCTATGATCTTATCCAAACCAATGCAGTAGATATCTGTGTAGAAAACAGTCTGAATTTCCTGGGTACTTTATTAGTTTTTTCCACAGACTGAGGTCTTTCTTCTTAATATTTGATCTTTACTACTTATCCTGAAGTATAGAAACCCACAGGAGTTATGGGGATTCTACAACTGATGAGGATTCAAAAAAAATCTTTTCTGTCCTTCCTCACTACCTAGAGAAATAAAAAATTGTGGCACTTCTGCAACACCACTATGGTTGGAACAATCTACAATCCTTACATGCACAGATTTTCATCAATGAAGAGAGTAGGGCAAAAGGATAATGCCTTTTCATCCTCTGTTCAGACTCCTCTGTCAAAATTCATAGCAACAGTCACAATTGTGCATCTTGGTGCAGGGGTCACTTCCCTCATTTCACCACAACACAATCTCTGACATTTGTTAAAGCTTATTAGTTCTTGAAAGGATTTTTTTTTTCTATTCATAAACCCTGAAAATCACCTTTTTTTGTGATGAGTGCTCCTGGACTATAATTTTATATGAGTAATTACACCTAGAACACTTTAAAAATATTTTTACACCCATGTTAAGAAGACATAATGCACTGACTTACTTTCACTGTAGTAGAACTACTGATGAGCTAAAATACAGATCAGCAATCTAGGCCTCATCTCAAACTTAGGAAGTAAAGATTTATTCCCTGCATGTCTATGAAAAAGGTGTCACTGGTTTACTTTAGAACGTTCATAATGATAAATATTTTTGCAGTGCAATTTAAGTTTCTTAACTAGAAACTCGCTAATCTCAATTTGCATGATGTCAGACCAATAGCCAATAGAAATATTTAAAAACCAAGAAATCATAAGGTAGATGGTCAACTTGTTAATCTGTTATTACAAAAATTGTTTGTCTGTTGAAATGGGTGCAGTTGCTGTTGTCTATCTTGGTCATAGATAATTAGCAATTTACATAAGAAAAACCATTAGAACACAGAATACTTGTTATAATGAGAACTTGGATTAATTGCATTACATTGTATCTTTTGTGAGTCATCTTTCTTTTTGGAAAAGGAACTACTGATGCAGCTAAAGCAATTTCAGTGAAATAAGTTTGCTTGCATGATATAAATATTGCCTAATTTATGAGAAAAATGTGTTTAAACTGTACAATGGAAGTGTCTTCCACAGAGGTCTTAGCTATATCTTCCCTGACTTTTCACTGGGAAAGGCCTTCCTTTGCCTTCTAGTTTTCCCTAAATACTCTGGGAATTTTTAAGGCAGGTATTCAATCTCCATTTCTGCCCTACAGACTTCCTGTCAATCCTCTTTCTGAAAGTCCACAAAACAGTGTGTTTTTTGCAACATGTATCAGACTTGCCAACTGCTTTAATCCATGCATTCTCCCCAGGAAATGGGGTTTGCCTTTTCATGAATTTTTAGGGGATGCAGGACCAGAGTTCCTATGAGATGTGTCCTACAGCCCAAGAGAATAAGTTTCCACAGGCAGCCTAAATCACAACTGAACTCCGAAAAGGGTGTTACCATGCCACACACAATTTCCACAAACAACTCCCTCACTCCCTTGCAACTGCAAGTCCCATGTTTGACTTATCTAGTCAGTCCCTGGAAATCACAGACTAATATCCAAAAGCAGCACGCTGGACTCTGGAACATTAAAACATTTTTGCATCTGGAATGCTGAATCTCATATGTTCCATTTTCACATTATATTTGTATAAGCGAACTTTTTACCCTTCTACCTTCCAGAAATCTTCTGGAGCTCTGGAGGCTAGAATGTGTCTGCCTATCTGCTCTAGCTGGACATGGACACACAGACTCAGAAAGTCTGGCTGAAAGGGAGTTCTGGAGGTTGCCTAAGATTCCCATTGTGAGCAGGATGATTCCTGACCCTAGGGCAGGTCAGACCTGATAGGTTCTGCAGTGCTCCTTGCGCAGTGGTTCAGCCCTCTCTCTGGACTCACTGTCCCAGTGCTGTGTCCTCCTTGTGAACAATTGCTCTGAATCTCGCAGGGGCAGCTTGTGGTCCTGCATTTCCCCATTTGTCACTACTCAGAAGAGGTCTGCTCTATCATCTTTTTCTCTCCCCTTTCAAGTAGTTTGGTCTCTCCATTGTCAGACCCAGTTCACCTCCTCCAACCTCCGCTACTGTTTGTGTTTGTCCCAGACCCCTGACACTTGGAAACCTTCTTACTCTCTAATTTTTTCTTGAACTGTGAGGCTCAAAAGACCATCTGAAGTATTCAAGAAACCTCATCAGCATTGATTAGAAGGGAATAATTACTTATTTTTATCTTCTGGACACAACTCTTTGAATGTATCCCAGGGTGAGAACACACTGTGTTAAGCTCATTCAGTTTGGCACTTGCTGTAACTCCCACGTAGCACAAAGAGCATTTTGACCATCACCTCTCTGAGCTGGCAGCTATTGGTTACACCTCTCAACTGACAGCTGCTCTCAAGGAGAAAAGCTGTTCACTGGGGGCAGACAGACCTGTACTCTGACAGCAAGCAAGGGCTCACCATTCACTGTGATTACTCTGCCAGGTCAAACACTGCCTTTATAATATTCATGGAGCACCTGCTTAAACAACTGCTGCTCTGCAAAATCTGTACCTTACCAGTGATCTCTGAGCTCAAAATAAAGAGCAATATACCAAGGGACAAAAGGGAGGGATGAATTTAATAACACCCTTTTCAATGCATTCTTGGGAAGTGTTTTGCCTAACCATATTAAGAAATGGAGATGAACTCTAACACCCATGGAGACTTTTTAGCCCTGCTTCTTGTTTAGGACACCATAATGAAAAGTTAATCTAGCCTAACCCTGCATATGTCAGCTCGACAAAAACATTTGTCTGACCTAGAAAAATCTTCTTCTGCATGTATGGACTTTTACATTAAGTGGCTTGGTGTGAGTTCTAATTCAGCAATTTTAGCAACTGAGATTTGTGTTGGATAGAAATGGAAGAGATTGGTTCATGAAGTTTCTCTACCCACATTAAGTCCTGCACTGCCTTTTACTAAACAGATTTCCAAGTCACTGTGTCTGGACCCTGAAAATTAAGTCAGGCTGTTGCTGCTAACTTCAGGTCTAGTTGGTTTACCAGAATGGTAGGGCATATGATTCAATTTCAATCCACAAGTATCACAAAGTCCTTAATTGCAAATAAAACATTGCAAAAATAAAAATTCCAACAGTTCTCATCTTAGCCACTTGGTGTGGGACAGGTGGCATGTATGGGCACACTACACCAGGATCAACCATTAGTCTGCAAATACTGCCAGGGGACAGAGCTGGGCTCTTCAGTATAAAATCACTACCACAATGACTAATGTCTGCATTAAAAAATTCAGGACTTTCAATAAGTGCAAGATGAATTGGAGAAAATAAGCCTAAAAAAAAAGGCTGTGCTTTGGGACATGTTGGTATTTCTGGTCTTGTACATAGACTTTTTGTGGTTTTTCATGATTTTGCTTTAGCATGTATCTGTGATTTGTCTTTTGGCACACAGTAAAAACAAAGCTAAGTTTTAATGGGACAATTTATAGCATAAAGACAGCAAAACTGATTAGCTGAGGAATCAAGCAACAGTCAATAACACTGTGGTCACCTTTTCTCCCTTTTCTCCTATATCACCCTTTTCTCCTCGAGGACCAGGGAAACCCTATAAAAACAAAATGGACAAAGACAGGTTGACTTTTATTAATATGCAGATTAAGTTTTCAAATACTCTTGGAAAACCTAGGAAGAAGATTTCACTACATGCTCTGTATCTGTACGTGTGTTATGTGTGGACACATGCATAGACGCACAAGTGTGTGAGACGAGTAAGTCACAGAGGTTGCTAGAGACATTTTAGCAGCTACAGAAAGAAATCATAGCCTTCAAACTAGCAATCATCCATGTTACATAGCATACGTGTATTCTGAAAAATACTCCTCCAAGTTAGGGATTTCAGTGTAGGACAATGGAAAAAGACTTCCGGTAAGTCTTTTTAGCATGCCAAGGGAAGAACCTATGCTTTACAACATATCCCTTACAAGCTACAGAATTATTCTCTTTAATTAGAATAAATCTATTTAACTAAGTGCTAAGTGACTCCTTGTTCTACAAATGAGTCATCTGAATATTTTCTTAGCAAGCATTTTTTCAACCTACTGACATCCTAAGGACCAAGTACTTGTATTACTAAGCACTACTATCTGGTGGTGTCTGTCGATAAGGGCTGCACATTGCACAATCCTCGTCCTCTTTACCACAGAGAAAGAGCAAACGCAGCACTCTGCACACTCTCTGCAGATACTGCATGCACAGTGAAGGGCTGCAGAAGTGTTGTGCTTCTTAAGAGATTTCTTGGCAGACTCTTACCGACCCCTGAGAGTGCCCTGGTCACACACATTACTTACATCAAGGCCAGGCTCGCCGTCTTTGCCCTGCCAAAGAACCACAGGAACTGTGTTAGCTTCCCTCAGAACAGGACACTGCTGCCCATGTTTAACATTTCCAGGAACTGGTAACCTGGCTGCAAAATTTTGCTTGACTGTTAAATTTTGTCTGCAGGCAGATTCCAGGAGCAAGCTAAAAATACAGGAAAAACCTAGAAAATTTTATTTTTAGTTCACAGGAATGGGAAACAAAAACAGGATTCTTTTTTTTTTTAAAAATTTAACTCACAAAAGTGACCCTCACATAAAAATGCATGGCCAATTTAACACTCCATGGAGCCTGGAAACTGTCTCCTATCACTGACTCCTGATCCAATTAAATGGATCAAATTAAACCACAGGTCTGTATTCCAGCTTTAATTAATTAACCAAACAGATTAGACTGGAGAGGGTATGGAAACACTAAAAGTCTCCTGGAAAGGCTGTTTGTACCTGGCCAAGCACATTTACATGACTTTCCTTGCATTTAAGTACAGAACAGACATGTGTATATGTACACACCTGACCCAGTTATTAGCAGTGTAAACAGGAAAAGTCAACTGATTTTACTGGGGATATCCTTGTCAGACCAAAGAAAGTTCTCCCTCATATTTTAGAAATGGATAACATAATTAAAATTATTGATTTAAAACAATTTCCACCTATGAATGAGCAACAATGAAATTTTCACATTGCTTCTGAGTAATGGCACAGAAATAAAAGCAAAACGGGTCTCTGCAGTAACAAATAAAACAAAAACATAATGGCGAAGAAACCTTGCAGTATGGAAATCCAAGCAGCTTAAGAAATTCACAGCTTTCCACAGGTCCTCCTGAACTCCTGGCACTCTCACATGGTCCCCAGGCAGCTGATGGCCAAAGGCTGCTGAACCAGGAGCACCTGCATTCTGCATCTCCTCTCTCTTGCTAGATCTGTTTTTTATGCGCATAGGTAGAGACCCAAGAGTGTGATACAGACCACTGACCTTGCACTGTATCAGGGTTTATTATCAATCTCTGCCTTTTCCAACTAATTCTACTGCTAGGTGAAAATCAGCCATAAAGCACATGAAGTTTAATCAGGGAAGGATGAAAAGTGCAGTGTGTACAAACTGCAACTTACAGGCAAGCCGTATGGTCCTCTGGGTCCAGGGTCACCCACAGTTCCCTTCTCACCCTAAGAAAAGATTACAGCACAAGCAAACAAAAACATTGGCTATCTTAGAAATTATCTCTACCAAGTGCATTAGGTTAAAGTTTATGCATTCCTAAATATTTTGAGTGGAAAATATCCAAGCTCATTGATTTTCATTAAATGTTTTGGGGGAAAAAGAAGGCGTGTATTACTTTCCAGGCAAAATTACTTTTCAGGCATATAGTATCACATTCATTTTTAAATATATTAATAAGCTATAATATGTTTCAACTGAACACGCACCAGTGTCAAGTTTAAGCTTTTAACAGCTTAATGTTGCTTCCAGTAAAAATCCAAAGTAATGAAAACTGAGGATATACAGCATCAAGCTGTATATATACATAGCAGCTGAGATGCTACACAGGGACAGGCAAAAATAATGTGTCAGTTAAAGCTTGATTTAAGTAGGCAATGCTATTAACAGTGACATTGTGAAGATTATCCTGTGCACTGCGCTGTGTTGCTAAATCCTCTATTGGATTCTAGGTAAGTGATGTAAGTACTCTGGTTTATTAAAATCTAAACAGCTGTAATAATATGCAAGACAAACAAGTACAGAGATTACTCTAAAAGTCTAATATCATTCTGCACTAAAATCCATGGAAAAATTATTACCAGTTTCCAGAGAGGGGCTGCCAAAGTCATTTTGCAAGCTTAATACAGGGTAAACTTTCCTAAATGGAGTGGAATTTCAAGGTGACAAATTTCAGGCTGACAGTAATAATCATCTTTGCTCTCTAATTGTTTTTTATCAAGATTGATATGAAGTCAAACTTCTCAAGCCAGCCAGGACTAGCCTGTGTAACAGGCAAGCACAGGTCCCTGTCAGCTTGGTAGGGCGCCAGGGCTGGGAAGAAGGTCTGGAAAGCAGTCTTGTTTCAGGCTGTGGCATTCTTTCTTCTGAATTAAATCCACCAGAAAAGCACTTCTCTCTAGAGGGCACTAAACTACTCAAAGTGTGGATGAAATAAAAGAAAAAAATCCTGACTACCTACTCTGGATTCATTATGCAGGGTGACTTGGATCCTTTGTCACCCCCTTTGCTGAACACACCTTAACACAGGGCTTGGTGCAAGACTCTTGGTGTGCAGAAGATGTGTTCTGTGTTTTATCCTAGCATTTGCTGCACTTACGCTTGTGAGATAATTCTCTGTACAACATCCTCTGGGTTATTTAGTACTTATTATTAACTCATTAATGACTCTATCATTAAAAGCACAACACAGAGATGTAGATGTGTACCTAATTAATAGTGGAGATCATTGGCAAAATCAAGTACTTGGCACAGCTCTGACAATGGGTTGCTATGTCTAAATTTCATTGACTGAATTATACAAAAAGGCAGGCACCAGAACAAATGGGACCTTAACCTGTGGTTGAATAACCCAGCAATAAGGAGTTGCTCAGAGTAACTGACATTTGATCTGTTTTAAATACTTTATAAGTTTCTTAGGTGGGCACTTGCTTTAGTCTAGCGGTAATGAGATGTGCAGTGTCAGGTCCTTCTGGATTCTGTTACTCCCCTGCTCATTTCTGAGCAGCATTTAGGCTGGATGCCCTGGCAGGACAATAGGAGGTATTGGGAAGTAACAGCTGATTTTCAAAACAATAAATCCCTTGCAGCTTTAAAGCTTTCTGCCAAGAAGAAACTAAAGTGCTGGCCCATGTAAGTAAGAGCTACAAAACTCTTCAATCAGTACTTGAAATATGTCAAGATTAGTTAAGCATCTTTTTTTTTCCTTTAATGTTCAACAGCAAGATGACTGTACAAAGTCCTCTCAAGATAGGCTTATAACATTGCTAAACGTGTGGTAGACATAAAGATACTGAATGTATCAGTCTAGGAAATAATCTCATTTTTTATATAAGAATACATTTGGAGAACTTTATCTCAAAATTTTTTGCCTCCAATACAAAGCACATGCTGAAACATGTTTGGAATATCCGGTGAGGTCTTGAATGTTCATAGATTATATGAGATGATGGACTGTCATAAGTATACCGCTCTCAACCATCACAATTTCCTTCAGGGTAGCAGATATTGACAAACTTCAAGATTTTTAATTTTTTTTTGTGAGACAATCCACCAGTGTCCAATAAACAGAAACCATAACTTGTGTTTTTTCCTCCTATTTCACTTCAGTCTCCTGAATCATGGACAAGTATGAGTTAACATCTGCATGAATAAAGCTGAATAATCTGTGTCTCCATTAGGATAGAAAGGGCAATTTTGTAACACTGTCATGGTGAAAAACATTTTAACTAAATTAAAGAGAATGCACTTTACCAACTAGTACTAACACTAACTGTGTGTAATGATGATAGTGTTGCACAGGCTACACATCTGAAAGCCAAAATCAAGCTGAAAACCAGGTCCTTGTCATCAATTAAAAAAGAAATGTGTATTTCCAGCTCTCAGATTCCTTTAGCTGGATATACATTATGCCTGTCTTCACCCTTCAGGCTTACATGTCCCCTTTTGTGAGCAGTAGCTGAAGATGTCTATCTGTTTTCCAGTGTTCTCTACTTTCCTTTCTCTTCAGACAGTATGCAAGTGAAAATAATAGGTGCACAGTCAGATTCAGAGGCCTATTATGACTTACTCCTCCATTTAATAGTCTCAGTAAAATCTTTCTAAGTACCTGGCAAAATGGTATTCCAATAGCTGAAAATTAATAAAAATTATTAGTCACCAGCCTCATAAATTGTATTAATTCACATTATTAATTACTCTTTCAGTTTCTACTAAAAAAAATGCATAAAACCACATTATAGTGTCATGCATGATTTTCTTAGTCTACCCTGTCAACGTCTAAATAGACTCTATAAATATGATCTGATGTTTTCTATTTTAAAAAATAGTTAATTGAAAATCAACAACCCACCCTAATTTGCACAACAGTCTGCTCTACCTCAGAGTAGTAATTCAATATCACCTCGAATGCAGCCTGTGAGCCAATGAATTCATGATTGTTCTGCAAAACAGCCCTAATGCCCTTCCAGATTTATACTGGCCCAAAGTTTTCCTTATCAATGAGGATAAATGAGGTCTATTCAGTGGCAGTAAACCCTGGCTCTATGCATTGTTTTTAATTAAAAAGTAAAACCTGAAATCTGCAGACAAAAATGTTTCCCTCCTGCTTTCACATAAACAAGTTCAGCAGTTGCAAAGGCAAGTTGTAAAACAGCATTAAAAAGACATGTTTTGTTATTTAAATAATGAGACATATATCAACACTGGGCACCTGTTACATAACTATGCTACAAACAACTTCTCCTCCCAAATGGTATTGAATAACTAAACGAACAATTACAGCAATAATCCTGCTTGGGAAAAACCTTCCCTCTGTCTTGTGAACTTCCTCTCATTCATTTAGCTCCACAGAAAATGGTGGGTGTATAGGAATTTTCTGCACACCTTGGTCTCTCTACTTTTGTGAAGTTCTCCTTCTATGCTCATGCAATTACTGATTTACATCACAGGAATTCCTACCCCCTTTGTAGCTACAGCTTTTCAGCAGCTACAGTAGGGCTTACTCCAGATCCAGCTGTATGACTTCTAGAGACCTTGCATACCCTCACAAGGAAAAAATATTAGTAGCTGTCTTCCACAGATGAGAAGAATAGTTTACATTATATTTTATAGTCAAAGACATTTCAACTGGTAATATACATGCATATGCTTCAACAAAAAAGCTCATAATGCAAGAATAAAATGTATGGTATTTTTATATACTTCTACATGCATATTTCATCTAAATTATTTACTTAATATAGGAGGATGCTCAACTATCTTTTCACAGAGTTGACAGATGATATATTTTTGTCCTAATTGAAAAAAAAAAAAACCCTGAATCAGTAATCTCCTAGAAAAACAGAAAAAATACTCAAGTCCTTCAGGCACTTAACTTGCCTGGGTGGTAACTGCAGCCTACTCTACAGTTTATTTGGACTATGCTGCATGTCTTGTGTTTATTCCTCAACAGACAGCTCGGTAAAAAATGAATCTTACCTTCCACAGATGAAGCTAACTGGACCTCTGCCATGTGGCTGTGTCCTTAATACAGCTAGTCTGAAGTTGTTTTAGCACTGTTGTTTTGTTAAAGTGAGAAAATCAAAGAGACAAAGTTCTGGACTGGCAATTCCTTGGAGGTTTTAGTTAGGATATCATGTTCTGGTTTGTTGTAAAAGTTGATGGTTGTTGTAAAAGTTGATGGTTGCATTGTTAAAGGTGTCAGGCTCATAGATTAGAGTTCCTATCCTATCTCCACTGGAGAAAATTTACAGTGAATATTTCAAATTAAATAGCAGGGCTCCTACCTTCTAAGCTTAAAAAACCATGATTTACAGAGGCTGGAGATTTTTTTTCTGGATGAAAAGAGGAGAGAAATACTCTTTTTTGCCACTGCATTCTTATATGATCAGATCACACTATCTTCTTCTGTACCAGTCTGTTCTCTCAATTTACACAACATAATGAAACCAATGAAAATCATGTTCTGTTTGTGGCACTGTGAACTAGAAAGTCCAGTCAATTTCTTACTCATTGGTCATTTCAAAATACCAGCTCCCCTGAAGTTAATGAGTTACCCCGTCAACCTCAAACAAATAAATGTGTGTGTAACTAGAGCACATTTACAGTTCTGGGCTGCTTCTCTGCAGGTGAGATACTGCTCTGTTCTGTAACATCTAGGCACTGTAGGAGTCCCCATATGACATTTTTCCATTGTGGCAGTCACTTTGTAAGGAGAAGCACATGGAACATATACTTACTCTCTCTCCTTTGGGACCTGCAGGGCCATGGGGACCAGCTGGGCCATCTAAACCCTACAAAAAGGAAAAAGAGGGTAAGAGAGAGGGCTTGTTCTTACAGCTCTTTAGTTTTAATAGCTGTCTTGTACACAAGAATTAACATGGAATCAGTCTTCACTAGGTGAAAATTTGGATTTAATTGTGATGCAACCTATTTGGCTTTCAAAACTCCACCTATGACCTCTCCTGTGACAAGGCAGAGCATCTTTCTTCTATTTAGTGTTCACTACATCCATGGAAGCAATCAGATTTGCAAAGATCTTAAACTGATTGGAAGAAGATGAAAGGGTCAAAAAAAGATTTTTAATCATTGTTTTATTTTAAAAATTGATTATCCTTTCAATTGAAATGCCCACCTGTAAGAAGAACTTAACCGATTGCAGGGATCAATTAGAATCTTACTTCCAAGATATAACTCTTTCACTGCACAGATTTCTTGATCATTAAAGAAAGCAAAAGATTTAACATCTGTGATGTGTAATATAACAATGCCTGCAGATAAACCCCAGCATATCTGCATCTCCTTCACTGATTCCATATTAGCACTGAACAGCTATGCTCTCCTGCAAGCTAAATCCCTAACCTTACTCAGGAAAACTAGCAACCCAACCGAGGCAGTTGTCCGACCAAAAATCAAAACTAAGCAGCCTTTTTAAGGTTCAGAGACCCCTGAACAGAGAATTACGTTCCCTTTCCCACACACATTGCCCTGAGAACCTGCTTGAAGTCCCCTCTCATGCAGCACAGAAAATGTTTGCAGCATTTGGCCTTCCTCCCTGTGTGCAGCAAGTGAGCTTGGCGGGCAGAGGCCCTGGGAAGCACATGGACTCAGTCACGAAGGGGGACACAGAAAGACAAGGGACTCACCCGGGCTCCTGGCTTTCCGTCTAAGCCAGATGCTCCCTGTGTGGTTAGGTGGAAGCATGGATGATGGGCACGACACGAATGACAAGAACGTGAGATTAGTAAGTGGTGCTGATGAATAAACACAATTCAAACGTACAGTACACGCTGTGACAGGGTTCTGGAGCAGGTATCACAATACTACAGCATGTTAGTTAAAAATTCACATAAAACACCAAGAGCCTGATTCTATTCTCACTTCACTGTAACATCACTGACCCACCCCCGCCCTCACATCAAGTATATTAGAGCAGAATATTGTCAGGCTATCGGAGCGCTACAAACACCAGATGTTAGGGTGTTTTTGAGCCAGAACACACAAATATTTACTTTGTAATTTACTCACATACTTTCTAATTTGTAGATAGCGACAATACTGAATAGTATACACAAAGGAAGAAAAATGTGTGTTAACTGCGATAGGAAATATTTAAGTGCAAGAATACTGCATTATGCAGCCAACAAAGTCTGGATCCTGACCACAATGGCCTCATTCATTCCCAAGCGCCCGGGAGACCATCACATTTCCTGTTTTCCCGCTGTACAGCGCTCCGTCACGGGCTGCAGGCCGGGCAGCATCCTCGGGGACGGGGGGACCCCTCGCGGATTCTGCGCGAATAACAGAGCAGCGCCCCGAGCGCGGCCGTGCCGGGGATGCGCCGCGCAGGGGACAGCACTGGCCGGCACACGGAATAGTCTGGGGAATACCGCCCCCCCTCCTAAAAAAACCCTAACCATACCAACCCTCAAACAAACCCAACTAAAATCTCCAGCCTACTCAATAAAACCAGCCATTTTTCGGAACGTCGAACGCTTGGACTTTGCTCCTGAAAATGACATTCAGAAGTAGCAAGCAGGAGCAAGACAAGATCGGTGTAAATCTGAAAAACCTAGTAGCGTATTTTGTTCCGGAGTCTCTTCTACCTTGTGGCCATTCTCAGGTCATCTGCTGAGGCCTCCAAAGCTTGCTCTCTACAGAGATGTAACTATCAATGTGAAAATGAGCTTTTATTTTTCTCAAATTAAAATTCTCAGCGACCTTGTCTAGAGGCCCTGCACATAGGTCATGAAAATATTAATCAGAGAGGCTGGTGTTGCTTTGAGTAAACTAAGTCCTTTTTCTCCATTTTACTGTTAACAATGGAGTCACTGGGAGCAATCCTCATACAATAACAGCAGCAAAGAGGAAAAATGAACTCTTTTCTGAGAAAAAAATAAAGCTGTCTTTTCAGCATGCTTTCAAACATATAAAGTATTTTCTGTTTTATCAATCTAAATATTAAGAACTCTGATGCTTCCGTATTTTTAAGGTTCTTCACTTGTAAGACAAAATTCATGCCACTCAGAATGGGAAATTTCTAAAGAACGTGGCAAAAATAAGAATCTGGGGGAAAAGCCCTGCAACTAAATTCCCATAACTAATTTTTAGCTTTTCTCAATTAGACCTCTCCACCTGAATTGCAGAAGTGCAATGAGAGGAAGAATAACTGAAGAGACAGGGGAAAGGGAGGACTACTTTTTTAATGGAAACACCATGCAACACTTGAATAACAGCATGACTGATGTAATGTAGGTGATGACATCCTTGTGACACTGAACGCGCTCAACTGACACACAACAAAAAAACCCAAACCCTGACAGTGCTGGGTGTTACAGGACGTTACTTGGGATGATAGCACAGATTTTGGGACAAAACAAAACAAGACTGATGTTCTGCTCCAACATGGTATATTCTGTGTATGCTATTGAGTAAATCGGAGTTGTTCATAAGGAGTAGAAAGAGATGTTCGTGATTTGCACTGAAATTGAATAGTTGGGTTTTTTACTTACTGGAAGACCAAGGGGCCCTCTGTCACCCTTTTGACCTGGTTCACCCTTCAATCCTTTAAGACCATTTAACCCTGGTTCACCCTAAATGTAAAAGTATAAATGCCAAATTTTTGATGCTATAATGGGTGTTTAAGCTGGGATAGAAGAAGCCAGTCTCAGAAGTAGCTGCAAATTCCAGTTTGAAACAAATTCAACCTTCTCAGCTTACTGGCAATTTACATACTGATTGAATAGTGGGCAAAGTACTTGGGAGATGTCTGCTCGAGATTTTCCATCTGTGTAAAAAAAAAAAACTAAAGGAAACTTATGGGTAACAGATTTTTTTAATATTTTCCTAATAATTATCACTACAGTTAGATGGTTTGAATTAAGCATGAGTTTCAGGGGGTTTTGGAAATTCTTCAAATCCCATAAACCACCCAATGCAGATAATTCAAATGGAAAGAAATTGTTCATAAAAGTAAGCCTCAAAACTGTAGGCTTCTAGAGTGGGGATCTCCTGAAAAGCACATTTGGTAAGGAAGCAATACTTTTCCTTACAGTAAACTGGAATTTGCAGCAAAATCTTACATAAAGATATTTTAAACCTTTAAGCATACATAATAAACAGTAACAAGCTGAAAGAAACAGTACAGGTTACACAATGCCAAGCTATTTGGGAGGTCCACAGTTTCTGTGTTCATATAGAGAAATTTTAACAATGTAAGAAATGGCACTTGTTGTGATTGTTAAATTATGCGTAGACTATTACATTAAACATTACTACGATGATAATACTGGGCTCAGAGTTACCAATAAATCATTCTCTCATAATGAAAAACTGTATCAGCATGAGGGTTGCTCAAAGAGACTGACCACACCTGCCTCTTTTGCGAAACAGAAGTACGTGCATATTTTATTCAGGCTGCTCCCCATGGCCTCACTGCTAGATTTCCCTTTGATGTATTATGTTACCTTATATTACATTCATATTTTAAAAAAAAAAAAAATCTCAGTAGAACCCAGTCTGCTCCTTTAAGTAACTCCAGACATCATCTTCCTGCTTTGCACACTAAGTAACCATTTCTTCATTCTTATTCTATTTTACTTGATGTGACTTTTAGAGCAAGTAGCACTGGAAATGCTGAAGTTTTGGAAACAGACCTGAGAAATCCCAGAAAAGCCTGAGTCTCAGGCCAAAAGCCCGAGGTAAAGCAGGGCTGGTGCTAAAATGGAATATACTTGATTTCAAAAAATGATTTATGACTTAGGTTTCTTGAGCCAAGGTAATACAGTCTCATAAGGGGTCAAACCTGTGATTTTCTGTCTTGCACCTTTAAAACCCCAAAATAAAACCCCCAAACTAAACAAAAACACCTTTTCCTCCTCTTCCTTACTTTTTGAGAAAAGTATGATTAGGGAGCCACAGTGATTTAAATGATCATACTTGACAAGATCACTGGACTTAATACAGTGTCATGCTGAATTTTAGCTTACTGGTGACTACTGAATTAAAGCAAAACTCTGCCAAAATTCAGTTCCACTCTCCTGAGCTGTTCTCATGGTTTAAGAGAGTCCCTAAAGAATACCTATATTATGGAAAACTGTACTGCAGACCTGTCTGATCATGAATCCAGTTTGGAAAACACAAAAATGCACACATCAGTTTGTGATGGTGAACCGGCGTAACACGTAAAGAAACAGGCCGGCAAAATACCTGTCACCTAACAAAGGCCATAGGGACTGGAAGAAGCAGGAGATAGAAGAGAACATAAATGAAGAAGAGTTTATCTGACTTAATTTCCCAAGCCTGTAGCATGCTTCCGTATTCCAAAGTAATTCCAAGTGCAATGGTAGCTTGCCCATATACAGGAAGCTACCTAACTTAGTGCCACATCCTGAATATTCATACAAAAAATGGACTCAGCTGATGCTGAGGAGAAATATGACTCAGAAACAATTACAGAAAATTTATAAAGCTTTTAAGCTGCTAACATTAAAATCTGCTTTAAGGTTTAAGAATATCAGCAACATTTATTAAATGACAAAGGCATGACAAAACATAGCTGCATGCATTCAAGAGCAAAGCATGACACTTGGCAGACATAAAGAGCTTGTCTATTCAAGATGAGTATTAATTTACCTTTGGGCCAGGCAGTCCATGAGGTCCCTGAAAATAAAAGTAACATTTTTCATTATGAGACTACACCACAATTTTTTTGAGTTTTTGCTTTATAGGGATACAAATTACCCCTGTATTTCTTTACTCCCAAAAGAAATGCAGCTGTCAATAAAGCAACACTGAACACCTGATTCTGAGGAGGAAGCAGACCACTAGCATGTTAAGAATAACAGGAATGTGCAATTTATTTTTCCACCTCCTATGAATTTTAAGACATGCAAAAAGATTTCCAAATTAGGTCCCTTCTTTAATGGCCACATATTCTGATAACAGTTTTAGTAAGCAGGCAATAAAGTGACAAAAAGGCTTAGACCATTTTGAGCCCCTCTGCTCCTTCCAAGCTTACCATGGGGCCTGGAGGACCATGTGGTCCTGGTGGTCCAGGTGGTCCTATCATCTACAGATAAAAAACAATGGTATTAAATCATGCAGAGCAAAGAACTCCCACAAAAATACCAGAAGTCAGGCTGACCCTTTTTTGGCAAGCACTTACAAAAATAGCTGTGCAACAGTGAACATTGACAGCACATCTAGACAGGGCTTTAGGAATGGGAATTATTTTGATTTGAAAGACAGGGTACCCAAAGTGCAGATCTGCCTGTGCCATTTGGCAGCACGCCTGTCTCCAGATTCTTATTCCTAGGGTCTATGAACAGTTTAAGACACTATGAGGGAAAACCAATAAATCCCTGTAAAACAAACAGTACTGAGAAGGGATGCTCGAACTTTTAATATTTTATGGTATGTGCTCTTTAGCTCTCTCTTGTACTACTTAATCTACAGAGTCAGAAGGTGATGATGTGTGATTTTGTTCCTCCTCAACACTGACAAATGGAAAAGACGCTAAATTCAAGCTGTGCTTTGGCATTAGTTCAAAATTTCCCTGTCTCTTCTTTCATTTCTTTTAGCCCACTTGCACCAAAAATTCTCTGAGGTCATTAAATTAGGTAATCGGGTTGCTCAGCATTTAGTGCATGCATATTCTGCACTGATTTTCCATGTTCCTAACAAATCCATGGAAAGAATGTCATGATGATATATCCAGCTTAACATCCCTTCTCTTCCTGGATTTAACCCCAATGGGCTGCTGCCATAACCTGTGGAGTGGTAGCAGGGATGCTAATACAGGTCTCCAGACTCATGCACTGCTGTAGTAACTGTCAGTGGCAGCAAGAGCAGCAACAAGAAGCACTCTGGAACGTAAGACAGATTCCACCACCGGTGAAATCTCTTGAAAACTCTAAGTCTTCCTTAAGGTGAAAATAAGAACAGGATGAATGAATTAGTGAATTAATTTCTAACAAACTAATCTTCTCCTCATAGAAAGAAACTGAGAGATGCGGGGTGCCTCTTGAGACCTGTGGTGGCACAGGGCAGCCTCTTTGACTTCTCAGAGCTATGACTTTAACCTCTGCTCTGAGTTCTCTCATCTTACTCCGCTCTGATAATGAAAGTCACCCACACCATAAAGGTGCCATGTAGGAGTTTGTTTGGGTTTTTTGGGTTTGCTTGGTTTTGTTTGTTTGCTTTTAATGCCTTTACAATGCTTTGAAAAAAATAAATCAGGAGAATGTCTGGTCTCAACCAACCACCTCATACTCACTACCCTGGGTCACATATCTGAAGTCAATCTAGTCTGGTTCTCACTGGACTAGCTGAGATTTCCAGAGTATAAGGTGTTGAGAGAGATTATGGTTTGTTTGGGGTTTTTTCTTTCTTCTCCGTTTATCTTTTGATTCACTACAGAGCCAGAAGGCTTTGACTGAAGTGAACAGGACTTGTTCATAGTCATAGACTAGAACAGAATAGGAATTATATCTTTAACATTTTTTAAACTGTGTTTAACTCCATGACCAGAAGTCTGTTCATTCTCAGTAAAGATCAGTCATGAATATCAAGTATTGCTCAGAATCAGAAGCTGGAGAACCACTGCTGAACTCCTGTGTTCATTACAATGCCACATTGAGACTTACTGAAGGACCTTGGGCACCAGGCAAACCAACGTCTCCTTTTTCGCCTTTCATGCCATTGGCTCCCTAAAATCATTACAAAACAGCATTTACAAACAGCTTTAATCTTACTAGCAACCAATCTAGAAATGATAATATTTATTGGCAAATAATTATCATTTAAAAAAAGAATAACACAGAACACATACAAAGGAAATCCTTTAAAAAATGTGACATTACGTTAAAAATAGTTTTTAACTATATTTAAACATACATTTTTATATTTATAGCCATCAAATGTGGCATGATATTTATGACAATTCCTTAAACTGGCACTCCATTCATTATATCTTGTATTATGGATACAATTTTGAAATTTTCTCTGTTTTTCCTGAGAAATTTCACATGTATGTATATATATCTATAGATCTATCTATATATATAAAATAGGAAGAAAGCACCCCATAAATATTCATGCATTTCTTCTCCTTCCTCAATCTATGTCACCTGAAATTTCTATTCAAAACAGCTCCTTTCCCCTTGCCCATGTTGTGGCTATATATTACGAGAGCGGTACAACTTTGGTCAGCCTGCCAACTCATCTCTTTCTTCTCGACACAGTATTTTTTTTCCATTGAAGGTGGAATGAAAAACTCTTACAATCTTATACCCCCTCTTAGATTAGCTTCAGAACAATCTCAGAATTTTCTCCCCAATGCTTTCTGTCCCATTTGCAATTTATCAACAAGGTTGGAAATTCCTGATTAGAGAAGAGAGAAAAAAATAGAAGTGTTTTTGCTAAAACCAACTAATTTTTCATACTCACTGGTAGGCCAGGAAGTCCAATTCCCCCTTTTTCTCCAGGCATTCCAGGATCACCTGTGTCTCCTCTTGAGCCCTTAGGACCCTAAAACATGGAATTATTCAGCAAGTCATGTAAAAAAACTTACGGACACCAACACCAAGAATTCTAGCTTTGATCTTAATAAGCAGAAGTCATATGCTGCATATACCTTTGCTATTAAAATGCAGGTATTAGTAGACCACAGACTATGCAGCAACATTATAAAGATCTTTATTAAATATTATCATCATATTATTTAGATTATGAACGCTAAGTTACAACTTGGGATCATGCAAATAATCTCTTGAAAAAAAACTGTGGTTTCTCACATGTTCTTCATTATATGAGTTAAACAAAATGTACCTGCTCTCCATCAACTCCTGGATTTCCTGGGGATCCTGGTTCACCCTGCAAAAGGTAAGACAGAACTGGATTATGCCAATTGTCCCAGATACTAGAGGAAAGAGTCATAGAAATTCCCCTAATCAACAACAATAAAGCTAGAGAATACTCTGTCAAAAATTGCAGCATATATATGTATAATACCTATATTAAATAAACAGCCCAGCTGATTATGACAGTACACAAACTTTGGGTTGTATAAAGGCTGGACAAGTGCATAAAAAGTAAGGAAATCGAAGACAAAATCCCAGGCGTGAAAAGACCCCAATCCAATGGAAACTTTGCCTGCAACCAGAATAAATATAGAATCAGGCCTCCTGATCAACTTAAGGTAGAGAGAAACTTCATGATTTTTTCCCCTAGTATAAATGATCCAGTACAGGAGTTCACATTCACCACATTGTCTTATGATCAGTTCCTACGTAGCATTCTCTAAGGGAGCAAGTTTTGGCAATGGAGTCAATGACATTGGAAACAAACTCCTGTGATGTTAAATTCTGCTTTACATTGTAAATTTTGAATGAGAACGCTCACTTATATGAAGGAACACAACCTCTTCCACACTCCAACTTCTCTGTTTTACAACATACTCCATTTTGCAGAATTGCTGGGTAGATGATAATGCAAAAAGCAATTTCTGCACACTTAACTGTATACTCCAGTATCAATTTTCACACAGAATGAACCTTGTTTCCCACAATTTCTCAAAATAATGTACATGTGTATCGTGACGTATTTCCATTTGAAATACTGTATAAAGTCTAAAATAAATGTCTAGCACTGTTATTGAAGATGCACATATTTGCTCTTGGAATAGCATAGAGACACTGTGAGAAGATGCAGTAGCTAGTATGTAAGAAATAGGAGAAACATCTCAACTAGTTTAAACACATTTAGGGAGAGTCCATTAAACACAACACTTCTTTTTTAAGTATAGGCAAATTTATTATTTAAATTTTATAGAACAGAGCAGCATATGGTATTCATTGTCTCTGTGTGGGCTGCTCAGTAACCCTTCTGTACTACATATAGGCACCAGCCAGGTGGTATTGGCAGGCTTGGGTTCCCAGCCAGGCTCCTGCCCACATGTGTATGTTGTAATTTTTACTGACATTAGACAATACTGCACTTATTTGGGTGGGTGCCCCCGTGATACAAAAGCTGTATTCACATGCACTCACATGGTGGCCAGTGGTCTTGCACACAGTTTTGCCTACCTCATTCCCACTCAGCCAGAAGCGAGGCATGGGAGCCACTGACTGGTTGTGTGCCTACTCTGCAAAGTCCTAGGGAGCAACCTCAGTGCTGATCTGTGAGTGAAATGCAGATTCTGCACTCTTTCAGTACTAATTAATTTTGCTGGTCCTTAGTTAAGCTACTGGGTGTGGCGACTAAACAAGGCACCTATTCTGGAAAGCTACATCGCAAGAATCTGGGATATAAAGTTGGAAACATGCCATATTTGTTACATTTACAGCTAAACAACTGTGCTGGAAAGCTCCATTTACCTGTATACATACATCATTTAAAAAAACCCAGAAAATACTCCACCCTTAAGATAAAATGAGTAAAGTAAGGAAGATCACCTTTGACCCTGGCAGCCCTTGGGGTCCTGGCGGTCCTGGTGGTCCCTAAACAGAAATGTACAAACCTCTCAGCTTTGATATAAACTCCTGAAGAACTCATGTAAGCACAAGGTGAATGTTAATATAGCTACTGTAACAAAATGGGTTAGATTTTTAACACAAGGGGAACCAAGACCAGTTATGGACAAGTTGTTAACCTATGAAACGTCAACACTACCACAAAAAAAAACAGTGTTAAAATAACGGTACAGCTCATATTTTATAATAAGATCCTCTGCTCCTGTTGATGAAATGGCACTGCTTCCCTTAATGGAAGGGAAACCAAAACATTCCTATTTGCCAGCCCTCACTGCCTGATCCAAAACAATCTGAGATTAGGAGAAATCTCCAAGCAGCTGCAAAGTGGATTCTGCTAAAAGATACAGCTGGGTATACTCAGTGCTTTGTGAAATTGCCACGGAATAAGCTGTAACCATTTCTCTCATTTCTACCTCAGGCTATGGACACAGTGTCACGTATCAAATACTGGTCTGGATGGTGCAGAGTGGGGATGCTTTAAAAAAACCCCACACCAACATTTAAAAACCCTCTGCATTAATATAAAGAAAGAGTGTGTACACAGGGGAAAGTATGACTAACAGCAATCTTGCAGAGAAGAACTTGAAACAAAAAAGAAGAATGTGCTTTCCCAGTCTTGTACTTAAATGAACTGAAGTTTTGCCATTAATTCAGGAGGAGCAGAATTGGTTCAATTTTTGGCTTTCAGCCATGTGTTCTCTGCTATGGGAACACCAAGCAAAGAAACCAATACATGTTTGATGAACCGGGTTGACATCCAATGAAGACACGTCCTGAGCTAACAGAATAATGAACATGCTGCAACACAAAGAAGTTCTATAACGCACAGTAAATCATGCAATAGGAATTACCGTGACAGTCAGGGTGGCAATCCTCTGTTGGCAAAATGCATTAACAAGAGTTGTCAGTAGCACAATTAAAAAATGATATAAATAATTCTGTTTGCTGCAGTTATAATCCCCACAGAACCTACACTGCATGTGGGAGACACCATGCTTTCAAAAACATGAATAAAACCTCTGTTATTTTTAACTCTTCATGTTGTATTAGCTGCTTGGCTTCTGTGGGAATTAGATGAAGACAGTACTTTTGTACAACTCAAGAGATCAAATAAACAATGACTAAATAGCAAAATCTAAGCAGAAGTCTTCAAAAAGGTGTTTTTTAAACTTTTTAAGAAAACATAATGGGTTGGTGTCTGAAATCAACCGAAAGACTACCCTGTGTTTTGTAATGTCTGCAGGTTTTGTACCAATGTTTAACTAACTAATATGATTCCTGTAGTGGAGATATAACATTAATTTTAATGCAGTTCTGAATCCAAAACTGCAAGTCCATAACCCAGCTATGTATACTACAATTCTGCTTTGAATGCTTGGAAAGACAAAGGATATTTTTATCATGAAAGGAGGCAAAATATCTTGACCTGTCACTATTTTTTTTTTGCCAAAGAATCTAAAAGCAAGTGGAAAAGTGTTAACATGTAATTTAAATGCTTTTTTATATTTTTAAACAGAATCAAACCCCCAAACATTGCACCTTGCACATGCTTTCCTTTTGCGTATGAAGAACTTAACTGGTCTACGTGGAACAAGAAATATTTTGCTTTTCTAATTGCTAACCATTGTGCAAATAAAGATTTGCAGATCTTCTATTTTAAGCTGTAAAAGAACCTCCATATGTCAGCTCAACAATACATACTGTTGGCAAAGATCTGGAACCTACTCAATACAAAGTACTTGAACAAAATTGTTGTCTAATACATGGCTTTAATATACTCATATCCTATTGCAACATATTAATGGAAATACATCAAGAACTTTAAAAACACGAAAAAGTTCAGGCATGTATGTATTTAGGTATGAAAACCTAAAATAACCATTGCAAAGAACTACTTACATCTTTAAAGTAGTGGATCCCTTTACAGTGGCAGATATTTTAATATCTAATGCTGCAATTCCTACAAAGGTTAAACTTTTGAAACTACTGCATTTTTCCCTGGGAAATTCTGCAGAACTGGTGTGAAGAGCAATTTTGACAGAGAGGTGGATTTTGCATTTGATCCTCCAAGTGGAAGCCACATAATCTCAGCAGGGGTCTTGCTCAAACCATGATGACAATTTTAAGATGGCACATGAGATTGGATAGGAGGCACAAGGCAAAGTAACTAAATTGCTGGACTGTTTCATGATTTATTAGTGAATTCTAACATGAGAGAAACAGCCCAGATCTTGCAAACCCTCGTCACCTTCTTAAATCTGCAGGCCAAATTTTGTGCAAAGTTCACAGTTCAGTGCTGAGCACTGCGAGTTCTCACGTACTTTTGTGAGAGAACTGCAAATCTCAGAGCCCCTGAGAATCTGGCACCAGAAGACTTAGGAATGGGGGTTTGCCATCTGAAAGGACTGAGCTGGATTTGGCAAGGATATTTTTGACTGATCCTATATAATCTTACTTATACCCTCCTTGCACAGCCATTCCCATTAATATCAATTATTTGCTGCCCTGGATCAGAAGGTGATGACATTTGGAATGATTTGCAGTGGGATAAAGGCTTCCTAATATGTTTCAACCACTGCAAAAGGCTTTAGTTCACTTTTAAGGCTTTATGTGCTGCAGCTTTTCTGAGGAAACTTGAAAGTAACACTGATGCCAGAGTTACGATACAAAGACAGAATATAGGAGATAGAGGGGCTAAAGACCCTGGTAAATCTGTGTCTGGTAATACACAACATTAATTTCAGGCTACTTTAGGCATGTAACTTGGAGGGGGATTTAGGTGACTGAAAGCTGTGTGTCTTGTTTCCCTTACAAGCAAACCAAATGAGGCAAACATAATGCAGAGCCTTACAACATGCCTATGCAGACTTTGCCACAGACACAATGAAATTGTGGACTCAGCCTTAGCGACATACAAAGCTTTTACATTTTACTGAAGGCAGTGAGATTTTTTTTTTTTTTGAAAGAATCTTGGAAACCAAATGATTGGTCAGACATCTACCCACTCCCACTGCGTGAATGTAAGAAAAAAGTTCAGTGGCTTCAGTGAGAAAGTGATCAGATGCACAATGAGCCAAATCCAGTCTTCGCTTTCACATAAGCAAGCCATTCACTTTTGAGGAGTTATACTGCACAGAATTTGCATCTGAGTATGCTGCAATGTAAATCACCTTGACTGCAATGACATGTGTCATCTTGGTCCTTTGCTTTTATGCAAACACTCACTCATTCCTTTTGTAACCCCACTTTAATCCTCCACACTTTTATGCACACCAGTCAAAATAGGTTTTCCAGAAATGAATAAGTGAGAAGACTTGGTGCTTGGTCTATTTAATGTACTCAAGTTGCTGATTGAATCCACAGCTTGCTAATGGAACCAGGTAACATGGTTTCCAAATCTCAGATATTCTGCTCTTCACATTTTACAGGAAGAGGAGAAGGAAAACAAGGAAAAAAAGAAATGTCAATATTATCATACATTAATTGAAAAGCAGACACTTCTGTTGAACTTGTGTATGTGGTTTATTACATTAATTCAGCACTAAACACCAAAGCCAGCAATGAATTAGTTTTCTCTTCATTAAGTGATGTTAGTACTCTCCAGGGAACATGAAACTAATTCACTCAGCTAATTTGTATCAGGGAAACAGTTTTTCTAGCACAGAAAACCTGGTTTCCAAATATAGAAAGCGATTCCTGATTAATAAGCTCAACAATTTTGCACATAAAATGTTTTCAAGCTCTAGACAAAAGAGAAAATACAATGCTATCAAATTACTTTTTCCCAAACCAAATTAAGCAAATTCAGCCTTATACTTGCATACCTGCAGAGCTTCATGGATATTGCCATTATAATCAATGATCTCTGTTGCACCTTGATCACCCTTCTGTCCAGGTGGTCCCTGAAATACATTTTACATTAGAATTTTGAGACAACTGCCCAATACTATTTTAGACTCTTAACTACTGACAAATGCTTAGACTTGATTGTGTGGTGTTAGACTATTACTGTACTTGGAAATCACTACTACAAAACACAGAATTTAAAGGAATTTTTTTTTTTAAATAAAGATAAATAAGCAAGTCAGTGCAAAGTGACTTGTGCTGCACTGAGAAAGCAAATATATTAAACCTCTGAGCCAAGATATTTAAGCACTTCCTACACTCTAGTTCTGTATTGGCAGTGAACAATGTCAGAACACCTGGCTTGTAACATCCTGCCCACAAAGTGTGGATAGGAGATTGCTTCAAATAATGGCAAGTGGTGTTAGTCGAAGTCCACTTAGCAACCATGTTCCAATAATGTCAATTTCACCCAGAGTTTTAACTAGAATTACTGCTACAATTTCAGTTCACAGGGACTGAATCTAAGGGTACAAAATAAAGAGCTGAGATGAGAAATAGACTTACCTGTGGACCTGCAGATCCTGTGTCACCTCTCTCACCTGTATCACCCTATGTAAAAATGATACATGAAAAAACCAGATATGCCATTTGACAATATATCACATAGTTCTTCCCTTTTAAATATGTTTTCTTACATGAACTAGTTTACAGGGCCTCTCATCCTAAACAGAATGTGGATCTTATTTAATGAAAGGAGAAAGTCTTTCAAAATCGGTGTTCTGGTAGAATCAACAATGATGCATTTGGTTCTGTGTGAATATTGGAATATTGTATTGGTTTGCATTAAAAAATCACAAAGAACCAAAAATGGGCAGATTACCAATTACACAATTTGTGCAACATCCCTATTCTTAATGACACTACTATCAAAAGCTTGACGAGAATACTAGAGAAATGAAATTACTCAGTCTGAAAGCAGTCAAAAACTTCTTCAAATGTGTGTTTGAAAATGTATAAACTTTTCTGATGCCTCTACTAACCCTCTGAACTTCCCTGGTCACTGCCTCCTCTACAAACACAACTGTGCTAGCAGATCTAGTTTCTTGATGCCCTTTCTGGGACAGGCTGAAGACCACTAACCAGGTTACACACAGCTTTTTCTTCCTGGCTATTAGTAATATGTTTCAAATGATGGAGAGAATTTCAAACATGTACTCATTCATATTCCAGCATCCAAAATTCATTTCACAGTCACTTTCATAAGGTCTTATGTTTTAATATTACTCAAAATTAATATGGGTAAGAACTCCAAATTTTGCTCCTGTTGAAATCCAGAGAACTTTGGTAAGTGTCAGGGAAGAATGATTAATTCAAAGTAGCAATAGAACACATAGAAACCAGAAAACTTTCATAGAGCTAATGAAGGCATATGGAGAGCAGCCTGGTGGCAGCGCATAACCAAGGTTGTGCCGTCTGCCTTGCCTTTCAGCACTGCCTTGGCAGCAGCTAGTGAACATTGGAACTGTTAAAAAATTAAGCTCCCCACAACTAGATTGACTTCTGTGAGCCAGATTTTCATGATAGGTAAAATGAAAATTGTATATCCTTTCATGATAAAAGGGTACTTAAAGGGGATATCCTTATAATTTTGGTGCACATGGGAGGTGCCCAGGTACTGTAGTCAAATAAGAGGCTGATTTACTCTTCTGCTCCCACTCTGAAACTTTAATTCCCTCATCGATTCTCTTGCCTTCCAACATTTGTTTCTGGTGGGAATGAATGAGGTTAAATGGCACCGCTTTAATCACATTTTTAAGCACTTAAAGCTACCCTCCAAGGACCTTACAAGTACTGCAAACAGTATCCCACCAGCCTACATTTTCCTATCACCCTCATTCTGACAGCAGACCTGTCAATAACTACCTACACAAATACATTTTCATCCATCATATAACATGAAGGAATCCAGTGGGAACAGTATTTGCACAGCAGATAAAGTAATAGAAAAATAGACATTTTATTTCTCCACATATGTGAACCAACTATATCTATAGCAAGATAAATGGTTAGACAGACATAATCGAAGTAATCTTTTAAAAGCAGGTAAAACAGTAACACAATCAACAGCTCTTGTCTTTGAAGGACTTCTGACCATCATATCTCAGCCTGCAGTACTTCAAATACCACTAATTCCTAGCTCACCAAAGTGTGGATCCACAAAATTATCGCAGAGTCAGTAACAGCCCAGTCAGGTGTTGGGCCCTGGCATGTGGGAGAACTAACACACATCAGTTACACAGAGAGAAACCAAGTTGCATGAGGAAAACAACAGCAGTGTAGAATGGATGTTATAACAGAAAAAGTATTAGAATCACAGTGTTCAAAACCCATATGACTTGACTAAATTTTTTAGCTAAAATTGAAGGTCAGAGGTTTCACTTACAAAGAACACTGCAGATTGTTACAGGTTCTTTTAAAGATAAATGTTACAAATAATTGATTCTAAAAATTATCATGTTAATTAGTCCTCTGAAGATGCTTTCTTTACTAACCTTTGACCCTTTGGGGCCTCTAGATCCAGGTTCACCTGTTTTCCCCTGTTTGAAGGAAGATAGGAGAAAAATGGTAGAGAAATGGGAGTGCAGAGAAAAAGAAATTAGTAATGACTAACTACAGTTTGGAACAGCAGAAATACTTTATATTGCTATTACCAACATAATGGGTATTTAATGGCATTTAATTTAACTGCACCCAGATTAATATATTTTTTAACACCAGAGTGCAAAGGTCACATATTCTACCCTTCCAAAGGAAAAATAGTATTGGCATTAGTAAAGACAGGCATTATCATTAGTTTTCAGGAATGAACCACATCATTCCATTGTTCCTGAGAAATGATAGTCAAGTGATAGAGAAGATAGTTAAATATTCTAACATAAGGAGATAAAGTGTTACCACAATTTCTTTCCCCAACAGTTCAGGTGAACACAAAGTAGCTGGCCAAGTAGCAGAAAATTAACCTTATTGTTTTCAAACTGCATTAGAAAAGAAAATCTTGATGGTATCAGCACCAGGGGGAATATTAAGACAATACTGAAATGTAGTTAGACTGATCTCTTTCTTAGAGAGTTAGCAAATAGCATGCAAAATGGATTTTCTCTGCATTCAATAGCTACAGTGGTCAAAGAGTTCAAACTTCGATGCTGAAAGTTAGGGACCTGGAGGTCAGCACTTCAGCTGGAATGAATTAGGCCAATTCCATGACAGTGTATAAAGGTAGTGTCTTTACTTTGTAGACCAAATAGGAGTCCATTCAGACTGCAGTTTCACAGCTGTGAACACAAATCTGCCATTGTCTTCTGGACTGAAGTAGAGCACTTAACAACATTTTCATTTAAACGCTCACTCACCAAGTTTTGCTCTACTTTTCAGCAGGCAAAGACACGTACATAGGTGTAAAACATTTCCAATGTAAAAATTAGACTGACCTTTGGTCCAGGGATTCCAGGTTCACCTCGCTCACCCTTCCCAATAGGGCCTGCCTCTCCTCTGTCACCCTATTGCAACAGACACACATATATCATAAAATACTGGGCAGCCTTTAGCACACCATCAACTCAGCAGGATCAAAGAAACCAATCCAACAAAAGAAACAGTGGTTTAGTCTACCTATATTTTCAGAATCTCATACGTATTATCAAAGTTCTACTCCCTGAACACGCTTTCAAGCCATTTTCCTAAAACCTCCCAAATTTATGAAAATATAATTTCTGCAGTCACGCCTATCCTGCCTCTTGAACAATCAAATTTGGGGATTCTAACATGAAAAAAAAAGATGACTTATCAATTAAAGTTATGATGTAACATCTGCCTTCACATTTTGAGAGGGTACCAATATGAATATCTACATATCTATCTCATAGCACTGGTCCATGACTTTTCACATTTTCTCCAATAGCAGCCTCCATCTCTGCTACTTGCTGAGGGAAGTAGAATTTGACATTAGCTCAAGGGGTTTCACACCAGAGCATTGGCCCATTACCCTTACCTTTGTTCCTGGTAGCCCTGGCAACCCAGGTTCTCCTTGTGGACCAATGAAACCTGGTTCACCCTTTAAAAATACAATATGAGAGGATTACTTATTCGGCAATTATAATAACACAAGTTTATTTTGGGTAGTGTCTTCCCTTGTACTGCTTACAGCTCTCCAGCTGTGATGCGACAGTTATACAGATGCACTTTTTGTCATGGATAACTTTCATCAGCATAAATTCCTGAAACAAGCCACCCCACAGCAGATGAGATGCAAATTAAGCAGAAGGTGTCTAACATGGGGTTTATTGAGGTTAGGGACTGTTAATATGCAACCTGGTCTGTAATACAACACATCAAACTAACATCCAAGCAAGTCTGCAGGCAGGAGGGGAGATCTGAGTGTTCCTAAATTTAAAAAGGGACAGTTCATTTCAGTCATGTGTTTTGAGGTGGTTTCCTATTGCAGCAGGTGAATAGATGGGCAAAAATGGTGTGTGACAAAGCAGTGACAAATGGAGATGGTGCTGTTGTGATGCGTTGCATCTCCTTTCAAGTCAGAGACTTGCAGTACCATGGTACGTTCCCTCCTCATTCTGACAGTAAAATACTTCAGTTCTCTGTGCCCAGACAACTTCTCTGGCTCCGAACAGCTGGGAATGAGCCACAGTTCTCCTCATTCTCTCCTGTTCTGCCCCTTTCCTTCCCACTCATTTGTATGATTAGGACAGACAAATAGCAAGAATCAAGCAGAGCTGCAGCAGAAGCAGAACTGAGCAGAAGAGTAAGACCATATTTTATTACCTATCTCCATGCCTGAAGAGAGACGATGCAAGATTAATAAGCCATATGCTTTCCTTCACAAAGTGTCATGAATAAGGCCTCCTGCTAAATTTAATCTTGCATTTGTTTCAGATATTTTGAACCAAGAAGATAGATCCACAAGCTATTGAAAATTCTAAAATCGGTTATGTAACCCAATTAATATTTATTTATTAACCTTTTAGCAATATCCCTGAACTTAATGACAAAAAATTACCCATCAGATGCCTCTTAAAATAGCTAAAAGACAGATCATAATCCTATAAGGATATCATTACTGACAATGTATAGAGACAGTGCATATAAGCAGTTGAATAATATTTCTCTTCATCTCTTCTCCTCCTTAGAAATACAGGTATGCTGCACATGGTGAGCAAATTAGGAAGTATTCTTGCACATTCATCTGTGCTCTCACCAGCAATCCATCATTAGCAGTTCAAAGCCAAAGAAATCTTCCCTGTGGTTATATCAAGGATGACAGCAAGCTCCTAGAGACTTCCATTTAGATTATAAAAAAATACAAGTAAATAATGAGCTTTCTCACATGAAGTTCCAGCTGGCCACGGTTCAAAATATGGTAAAGAAATAAACTGAGACAAACATGTCACAGAGAAGCATGTGGGTTTTTTTTTTTCCTCTCATAAAAAAAACCCAACAAACTTAGGAGTTTATGTAAGTCTGCATATTAGTACACACCAGCGAGAGTAACATAAGGTTGTCACTGCAGATGGAAGCACTTTAATGTCAAGTAAATGAAAAACAATGCAGCTTCAATCGTTTATTTTAAAATGAAAGGGTACTCAATAAGCCCATGTTGTTTTAATACTGAATTTGCTCAGGCTAATTTTTTGGCCAGCTTATTATGACTTCAGGCAGAAAAAATATGCAGTGACTACATGATCCTTTTCAGTGGTAAGGCTTAGAAGTGTCACTCAAAGGTTAATGAAGTTTTTGAATCAAACTCTTTTCTTTGCTCAGGATTACACCAGTTGCATACCATAAGAAAACTTCTGGCCAAAGTCCAAGAAGAAGCCCCACCTTCCCCCAAAATATCTAAAGAGAGAAGAAAAAGATGCTTTGCAAAAGCTAGCGGAATTGATAGTGGAATAAGCCAGTGGCTTAATTAGCCTAAGTACTATACAGGTCTTATACAGCGCAGAACTTTAAAATGTTTTGAAATGTGGAGTGGAAGAAGTGGTGTGTTAGCAGAGACCAGGAACTGACGGGATAAGCAGCAGTTCTGCTGGGAAAGATGCAGCAGTTACTATGGATGCCAAGCTGAACATGATCCAACCGTTTATTCTTATCACACATGAAACAAACTGCAGTAGTTAAAACCTGGCTACATTAAGAAGAACGTGCAATTCTCCCTCTGTGCAGTGCTAGAGAGGATAAGTAGATTAAAAACCAGATCTGACTTGCCATCTGAACTAAGCTTCTAAGTAAAAAGACAACGTGTTTGAATGATTTGAAACTAAGCCATATCTAATATTTCAAATCTCTTAAGTACAACCACAGCATAAGGCATTAAGTAAAATGTTCCCTGGGTATACTTCTGCATTCTGCCATAATATTGATGACTTCATGCTTTATGCTATCTTTTATACCACTCAGATAGCAAAAAACCAACCAAACAAAAAAGGAATCTATCAAAATTGGCACTGCCAATGTTGTGTGAAATGTAAAAACAGTTTCCTCTCAGTGAGGCATGCTGCTGTCCCAGATATGCAAAGGCAAGGGAAAGACCTTTATGATTAGTCCATGACACAAAGAAGATACCAGAGCTGTACAGGAATGTGGTCAGAAAATTAAGAACTAAAGGGCTTGTTTGATTTAGCTGGCACATAGCTGCAGGAAAGTAAGAGTTAAGGCTTGCTTGGGCGGGCACGGTGGTTTGACAGCATCACAGTTCTGGTTCCTAAGTTCACTGAAGCACCTGCTGTTCTTAAGTCTCTTGCCTAAATGAACACAGAATTTGCTCTAACTACCATGAAATGCTGACAGGAATGCAAGGGATCAGAGTAACTAAGACTTATAATACTTTTCCAAACATCTCGCTACAACTTCTTACAACAAAATTAGTTTTATCCAGGCAGAATCTACAGCAATCTTGTTTGCCTGCTAAAGCTGGGGCAGGGAACACAAGACCTGTAATACTGTAATCTGAAACACTGTTTGGCAGCTGTATAGAAAGCCATCAGCAAATGATGACTCTGTCAGACATTTTGGTTTAACCCTTTGGTATAGTTATGAAATCACTGCTTAGAAACCGCCACATTGCACAAGATGTCAACAAGGCAAATTTCAGCATTCAAACTTCATCCACTGCTAGACTTGAAGCAATTTGTATTAATCACAACACAGGCAGCTTGTTACAAAACAAAACAAAACAAAACAAGCTTGTGAATTTCTTCCAGTCTACATAACTGATGTGTTATGATACTAAGATTCATTTTTAGTGCCTTTATATGTTAATTTTTTAAGATACTACCTCCATGCATGTTCATTTTCATTCTCAAGTATTTGCTGACCGTGGAAATACTAGTGGGTCAGATATCAAATTATACACTATCATCGACAAACATTTTTAATGTTCATTTTCATTTCTTATAACAGTCTGAAGCAGAAATGGGCCCTAAAATGCCCTGGTATAATGTGAGCTCAATCAGAATTTAATATTAAAAAGTCACCTTGTCATTTACTTCAGTGGATGGTCAGATTTTTATGAGGATTATTATCTAGACATGATTAGAACTGGTTTCCATGATAATCAAAGCTTTTATGGGCTGAAGCAGATGCTAGCTTTGATATTAGAGGTTAACTCTAAGAAGCATTTCAGTTCACTGTCACTGTCATCTTAAAGTTTTACAAAACCTAAAATTTCCTAAAACTTGGACTTTTGCTTAGAAAAAGGTACAGCAGTTGAAATACCATTTTCACTGCTGGTTTCTGCTTTAAACATCACTAATTTGGCAAACATTTACTTACAGTGCAATTCTAACACCGTATTTGGTCAGAATTAGCCTCCATTGCACAGATGGTGGACATACACCACCATAATTATTTGAAACTTTGCTCTCACAGACACACCTTATCCTCTCCCAGTGCCTGAAATACGAAGCTTTATGCTGATGCAAGCAATCAGCAGAGAACAGCAGTTGTTGGGTATTTTTCCCACAGAAAGTTGTTCCTCCTTTAATCATTCTCCTGATGACTATACCACACGTTTTCCCATCCCGATCAATGAATGCCTAAAAAAGAAACTTGTGCTGCAGAAAGGCATCCAAACCACAACTTTCCTATAACAATGAAATAAATTCTCTTCCATTTCTGAAATTACCATCCTACCTGTAAGTCTCATGGTTACCTTACTATATTCCAGTTACATCAGATTATTACAGCATTTTCTCTGTGCTACACTAATGAGACTAAACCAACATTTAGACCATGAATTTGAAAGGAGAATGTAATTTCAATCCTTATTCTTATCTAGTGCTATTCAGTAGAATTAGCCAGAGAAATTTAGATGTCTAACCCTGACCTTTATTACATTGTTCACTGGTCCTGAAATATTTTGTTGCCAAGACCATGGAAGTTCTGTGCCTGGGCTGGCTGGCAGGTCTGCACCAGGGCAGGACACACAAAAACACCTTTCCCTGGCATTCTCTTGGAAATCCAAATGTATCAAGGCCAAGACTTCTGCATGCACACCTAGGAGTTGGCATAGCATGTCAAAGGATCCTGAATTTCTGCGGAGGATTCTGGAAATGGGGATGCACCCCACCGTTTCCATTAACAGAAAACCTAGCAGTGTGGACTGGAGGAAAACCACAACCTTGCTTGAACACACAGCTTTGGACAGGCTTGGAGACTCCAGACTTCTGCCTGCAGGTCTAGTGGACCTCCAAAAATTCCTGTCTAGCACAGGCCAGCATGAAATTCTTCATGAGTCACAGACTTTGGGAGACCCTAAAGCTCCTTTCTGACAAGGACTGATGTGGAAGGGTTCTCATCTGAATCACATCAAGAGACCAGTGATTGTCTTTAGTGTTATCCTGGCTCACTTATGAGCATATTTAAAACAAAAACAGTATGATGCCCTTTCCTTTCCTAACTCTAGTGAAAGAATCATGCAAAGGTGGAGATATATAGAAGACCTATCAAAAAAGACCCCAAACCCAGATACAAGACAATTCGGAGAACAGCTATGAAGCTGTAATATATGTGACTTGGTTCATGGATACCTGTGCTGATTTCCCAGAAGCTGTCATCTGCTTCCTAAAAGACTTTGTTTTTGAGGTCTCTATCTAAGCATAATACTGCAACTCCTCCACTCTGGAGAGGAGTGAGGGCCAGATTCTCAGGATCCTGTAACAGAGCAATCCATGGTGGCCTCTGGAGCTGTGCTTGCTCATGCCCTGCCTCTGTCTGCAGCACTTAGTTCCAGTGAAGCAATTTCTCAGAAACTCAGCTGGCCTTAGACTATACAAGTCAGAGAGTACTTTGTCACGGTAAAGGGCATTAGAGGGACTTTATATTTAGCCTGATGTCCATGGGAATTTTCCTCTCAGGATGTCTACAGTATTCAGCTCCTAAGAAGGAAATGAACACGGTACAAGGAAATCTGATTAAAAAAAAAAAAAAAAACAAAACACCTAACCCCATTTATTAAGGTCTTTCTTAAGGCTTTTCATATCACTTTAGAATTGGCTCCAGAAATTGCCAGTTAAAACAGGTTGTCTGTCTCACTCATCGCATTAGAAACAGTATCTTTACTCCCTAATCGTTCTCTAAACTTAGAAAAACAATTGCGGTTTAGAATTTCCAAATGCGTATTTTAGACTTTATGATTCATTTGGAGTTAGGGAAGTAAAACCTGGCTGAGCAACCTGGCTGGAACACTGAGGTTTCACAACAAGCCTCACTGTGTATGACATATATTGCTTTTTAGTAAGCCTAATTTTCTTCTCGCTTTTAAGTTCTGTCTGCTTAAAAAGTATGTTGCTTTGGGAGAGTGCTATCAGAACCAGCAATGATTCTGATTAATTCTGCATTCATTAATCATATAAGGGTCTTCTTACTTTAAAGCTAATTGTAATTCAAGTCAGCATGGTAACTATTTTTGAGGATAGAATAAAAACCCTTGTTGTAATGAGCACCTAATTTTTAATTATTTTCTGTGGCCAAACTGCTAAATGATGAAGAGTTTGGTCCAAAATGGTTTCTGTTATAAAAAGACTCACTTGACAAATCCAAGGAATTTTGTTGCTCTTCTGAAAGGTAAGGAGCTTTATTGCATGTCCTCATTTCTGACCTTGTAAAATTTGTATTTGAGAAATCATTTCAGATTACTGATGTCAAGTCTTCTTTGCGAATGACAAAATACTTGATTTCTGAATACGGTAGGGTGTTGGATTCTGACATTATTCAACTGCTTTCAAAATTTTTGATTTACACTTTTTTTTTGTACAATGAAAAATTAGGCTATGTTATAAAATATATGCTGTGAAGTAGTTCTTATAAGCTCGGTATTAAAGCTAATAATAGCTCTAGAGGAAACAACATTCTGTGTTGTAGTTCTTTATGTTTCAGCTTTTTCTAGGATAGAAAAGAAGATATCCAGAGGATATAGTTTCTAAGAAATTAATAAGAACTTGAAGTATTTATCTTGAAGAACACCCAAGTAAGCACCCCTGACACACACATATCATCCAGTGTTAATGATGATTTAATTTTCTGGCCTTGATTCTCAAAATCAATTCTGGGAAATAACATGTCTACCCTATGCAACTGTCATGATATATGGAAAGCAGACAGCTAGGAATCAATGAACAAAGCTAGACGTGTAATATACAGATAGATGCTTCCATATCTACTTCCATTATAAAAAGCAAATATTCAAAACACGTTCCACAGTCATGTAATGTATTTTACCTACCAATACACAAGAGATACTTCTGAAACCCAGCCCAAAGGTGGGTACTAAGTCCTACTTTTTTAGACCAGTTCCCATTTACACCTAGAACCTGCAGAGTGGGGGAGAGAGAGAGAGACCCTGCAGGTTTCCTCTTAACACCATTAAGGAATAAAACCAGGAAGATTAATGGAAATACATAAAAGGAAAAGTGCATTAGGAAAATGTGAACAGCCTTCCAGAACTCCTGGGAGAAGAGGGGAATTTACCAAACTTTCCTATGGGCAGTAAATGGCATTGACTCCAAACCAAAATGCTTAGAACTACTATTCACTTCAGATTTTCTTTCATTTTGCTGCCAGATGGTGAGAGCAGTACTGAAACACATAAGCTTCAACAACAGTTGCTCTCTTTTCTAAAAGAGTTTAAATAGGAGACTAACTTCTATGCATCCAGCTGGAAAGTTCTCTCTCATTTCCTCCAAAATTTCTTTTCTAACAGAACTAACTGGGTGAAAGTAGTATCAAGTCTTCTAGACCTTAAAAAAATACATTCTGTGGAGCAGAGAGTCTTTTAGTCTTTAGAGGGTAAGATCACTGAGTAGGTATAGGAAAAAAAAGTAGTTTAGGTACAGAAAAAATTAGAACCACTTTTGCTTTCATAAAAAGAAAAATAAAAGGATATAAAATTGATTCAAATTCCCATATTCTTATCCCAGTTTTTCTGAAACGTTGCTCAGGCACAGTCCCAGGGATGTCAGTCCAAAGTAACTGTACAGAAAGATTCAAGACACTGCATACTGGCAAGTCTATTGAATCAGCCACTTCCACTGAATTCAGAAAGCTTTCCGTACTTCCCAAAAGCAGAAGGGAAGCAGAAGCACCCTTTCTCTTCTCATGTCAAACCCCTCAACGGTTCAGTTTTCTTGAAGACGATAAAATAAAAATTTATATGTGCTTGTAAGCTTTGGTTCAGTATTTCCTTTAAACACTGAGGGACAAATGCCAGAAATACCACAAAAAAAATCTAGATCCTGCAAAAAGTGCTATTACTGAGAAGAGGCTTGTGTTTTGTGAAGGCTTCTCACTGCAGTGAAGAAACTGAGGTCGGTACAGGCCAAATTCCAGAAAACGCAATGCAAGAGATTTGAGAGATGTCTGACATTACAGTGAATGAGCCCATGCATGATTTCCATTACAGCAAGCATGCGCTGCTTTGTAGGTATCTTCCTGCAAAAGTTATGAGGTAAAATGGATGTATGAAGTTTGTTTTACAGACAGGCCTCTGTGTCTGCTTGGCATCGGCTGGGGGATAGTAGAGCGATGAGTTAATATTCTGAGTTTAGGTGGAACACAGTCAGGGCTCATTAAGTTTCCAGCCATTCCTAAACAGCAACAGGTGCTTGAGAAATGTTTCTCCAGTATGTCACAGACAGCTTCTTCACTGTCTTGGAAATAACTGACTGCGCTTGTGTTTCCTCCATGGTACCAACTGACAAAGGAGGAGAGAAGGAAAAGGACAGGAAGAACTCCCAAAACATCCGTGTGTGCATAGTGAATGGGTCTAGAAAAGTAAGTAATAAAAGACCCTGCTGCATACCCTGAATTCAGATATGACACTTGCATGTCTGTCCAATGTTGCCACTCATTCACACTGCAGTATCACATTCAGCCAAGTCCTTTCAGGTTCCCAGGAACATTAATTAATTAACTGAAATGGTATTTTAAGAAGCTGAAAGTTTCCCAATGATTATTATTCATTACTCCTTTAAGTATGTTGAAGCACAGAGGACTGAATGTCTTGGGAAGCTTGTTCAGCCATAGGAAGAAAGATGAGTTGTAGCTGGAGAGATCTGGCCAACTGCCCAGCACAGCATTTGTGTCTGCACAGGTTGGTTTAGCTTTTGTGAAGAGTGCTGTGAATGTGCACAGTTACCTAAAAAATTTCATAATACAGCCTGCTATTGTAGAGAAACATTCACAAGGAAGCAATTTTAAGTTCAACTAACAGATTTCAGGAAAAGGGGACTTGATATTTAACATTTAAGAACTACATCCAGGAATTTTCAATGTGTAGAATAAACCTGTACCTTGATATTTTCCTTACTTCTCGCAAAGTTTGAAAAAAGCCTGAAAAATCTCTGCCAGTAGCTACTGGGCTGGTGCGCAAATGCATGAGAATGGTGGTATATTCTGTTTGTTAGGAAAAATTTTCCTTATGGAAACTTATATTTTGTAACAAGTTCTTAGATGTTGCAACAACATTGTCAGAGGTTTCTGCTATGTCTTTGATGTTATACCACTACTGCACATCACTGTTAAGATAGAATAGCAAAGACATATCTTGGAGAGTTTTATGAAGTCCACATGGGAACAGAACCAAAAATCCCCCCCAAAAAAAAAAAAAAAAAGTAACAAACAACAAAGATAACAAAGATTACTCCTGAAAGAAAAAAGGAAAAAGAAAAAAGACAGTCTCTGTGATTTAGAAGAATCTAGGATTTTTTTGCTACAGACTGCTTAATAAAACAGAGCTTACAAATGCCTTGAAACAAACAGCAACCATCCTGCAAGTCTGATGTGGCCACATATGCTTTTCCCTGTCCCGTGCACATTCTGCTTCCTTGTCACCATCCAGGTCGCAGAGTGCAAAACTGCCCTTGATGAAATTTCTTCACTGAAACACCACCAGTCAGTCTCCCTCTGGACTGGATTTTAAACAGGAGAAAGTATTTTCCTAAATGATTAATATTTGACCAAATTATTCCATCTTGCTCTGTAAGCAACTGCACTGTTTTTCTACTGTATCCACTGAATCTGGAAACAAATTTTCACTGGGCAGAACTCCCACACTTCATCCGTTTTTTTCACATTTTGTCTTTCAGGTGATTCTGGAAGCTGCCCTTCTGAGCCATTCTTATTGCCAACAAATAATTTTCCCAGAGCAGCCACTCAGATGTAGACTTTTTTATTTACTGGTTATATGCATGGACATGTGGTCTGCATGAACATGGAAACCCCAAAGACCAGTCACAGCTCCAGCTGCTTTTGCCAAGTGTCCTGGGATGAGTGCCCCAGGCAAGTGCCCCACTGACCTCCAACTGAGAAACCTCTTTGCTCACTGGTAAAGTAAACAGAACAGGAGTTGCTGCCAAAGGCCCCTATAAAAATTGTTTAATCACACAAGTGTCATCTCCTTCATGATCTTCACTACTCAGTATAGCATTCATTCTTGCAGAAAATGAACAACCTCCATGGGAACTGTATTTTCAGCTGTTACAACACACAAAATTTAATATGCACATTCAATTTTTTCCCATAATTCACTAGTCACACAGAAGGGATATTATGCCTCAATACTGCGGCCATTCACAGGTCTCTTGAGAAAATCACTGCAAATGTTACATTCCATGAGACAAATCCTGAATCCTACCACAGTGGACAAGAATTTAGTCTCTGACTTATCCTCCTTGTTATGGGGGATATCCTATAGACTTTCTCCTTGAGACATACACAGGCCTATGCTGGAATGCAAAGAAAAACTTTCAAAGAATTTTGTTTTCTGAAAGGACACAAAGGAAAAGTAGCCCTTCTGATCTGTGCTCACTCAGGATATGTGAATTTGCTCACTCTGTGCAGAATTACACAGTTACAGCCTCAACTTGTGCAAGCGTCTGCAGCTCCCAATGCAATCACTTATGCTAGAACTAAACCAACTATGTGTCTTTCGTATCAACTTCCCTAAAGATTCCAGACAAACTGGAAGCCAGGGACTAAACCAGGTATTGTCAGGGACAGTAGGTAATACTGAACAGAATATTATTAAAACATTTTGACTTGTCAGTGGAAATCACTGCAGTGTAATGGAGCACAGAGTATTTTTGTCAACAGAGCCAGGTCTCCACTGCCTGTGTATAATTAATACAGTTTTCTGGCTGGAGCCTTGGTTAATTCAGTAGAATATTGCTACTGGAAAGCACACATCGAAGTGGAAACCAAGTAAAACTTTGATGACAAGTCTTTTCCATTAAAGAAAAAAAACCCACCAAACCCCTCTATTTTAGATTTTTAAAAGAAATAACTAGAATGTTCTGCCTCACATCTTAATGTAAGATACACTGTTTGCCTACTCATGGACACTTAATCAATTTTCCATGCGAGACCTCTCTGTAAAAAAACCCAGTTTAATACCAGAGACACATCAAAAAATGTAAGACAAGTACATTAAGTCCATTTGAGCCACATTCTTGCATTTCCCCCCTCTGTGTGGTGTCCCCCACCCAGTACAACAGGTACTACAGTTTATTTACCTTTATTCCAGGGAGTCCAGGAAGCCCAGGAAGGCCTGGTTCACCCTACACAGGAAAATTACATAATATTACAGACATTATCCAGTTACAGACACTATCTGTTGAACATGCCTGTAAATTCTGCAGCAAGATAAAAGAGCATGAATGACTGCTAATCCTCCAGCAGGATTGTTTTTTTTCAAAGTAAGTGACTTAAATGTACAATTAGTAAGAGTCATGGTAAGAACTTAGGTATCTTCTGGGAGCCTTCAATGTGAAGATGAAACACAGATTGAAAATCCATGTCAGGAAAGCCAAATATGAATTCACATTAGGCGAAACAGAAGAAAACAAGCAGCACTGGTTCCTTTTACACACTGCCATTTAAGTTCCATAGTTGTGACAGATGTTTAATTCTGTTCCATTTTCAACTCTGAGCTAGATACTGGGCTGTGTGTGTCTGATCCAGCTACAAAGCAATTCAGAAGATATTGGTTTAAATTTCACAATTCAAGCAGGACTGCCTAATTATAACTGGGCCATCAGTTTTACAGAGCTATCCACAGCATCACTTCAGAGCTTGCTCTTTATCTGTGAATATACATGGTGTGATGAAGGATAGTGGGAATGCAACCTTTTACTGCTTTACCCAGAAAAACCTTGCTTATTTAAAATTGCAGTGGGAAGACCTATAGAACTCTGTTTGCAAGGAAATTTTGTAACAAGTATTGAAAACCGAATGTATTAATTTTGGAATTAGTCTAAGACAAGAATGACAACATTCTCACAAATTATCATTTTGAGATATCAGCTAAATGGAAAGATGTTGCCTAAGGAAATAAAGATGATAAACAGAAAAAAAAGAGCAATAACATGTGAATAAAACATTATTTTAAAGGCTGGGGATTTTATTTTAACACAGAGATGTATTCTAACCAGCACCTTGGATCTGACTATTCCCTGAACTTTTTGGAAGCTCAGCTTTGAACTCTGAAGCCAACTTTTACCTTTATAATGAGTTGAACTATATTCCAGATTTTTTTGCACTCGTGAGCTTTACAGAAATCCAGACTTCAACTCTGCGGTTTGGGCTGATACCTACAGGTTGTGCAATTAAAATATTTTATGTGCCTGGGTACACACATGCTTACATACATCCATATGCTCATGTACACACATGTATACACACACAAACCTAAACACAGCTACACATAATATAGGTGTTCATCAAACTGCATTACCCAGAGACACTTCTTTGAGGCAGAGATATTAAACAGACCTGGAACGTTCATAACAAAATTACATTCTGCCAAAAATTTAAAAGCACAGTAGAGGGCCTGCAAATCACTTTACCAAATGGAATGATTTTTAAGTGCTACAGAAGGATCTGATAACAACTTCTTTGTCTGTTTTAGTTTCTCCAAAGTTCTAACTGTTCAAATTGCCTAAAAGCACAGGAAAGATTCCTATCTCAAACTATTAACTATAAAGTAAGATGAAAATATAGAGGCTAGTAGACCATTTTCAACAGACATATTTTGGTACATTGACTATCGCTTTCTAAAGCAGAAAATGGGTTACACTACTCTTGCAAAAGAATAATGCTCCACTGTACTAACAAAATTTTCACTCCAAATCCCTACTCTGTCTTTCCACTTTTTGCATGAGCAGCAAGACATATGGCACTATGACTGTCAACTTTTCCTACTATTTGTGGAAGCACTAAATTTCACTTGTAAGCACAGAATTGGAATATTTATAATTTATATTATATTAGTGTTGCTGCAGTAGGTTACTCTTCAGTCTTGGGATAGAGCTAGCCCCTATACACTCACTCATAACAAGCAGAAAGGATCCACCAAAGCCAGTTCAGAGCCACAGTAATCTACAATTAAAATGCCCCTAAAAGATACATCAATATGAAACACAATGCAATCAATCCTTATTTCTTAATTACAACTAGCATTGTAGATGAATGCACAGTATTTTCGTTTTTGGACCTTTCCTAATATAAAAATGCCAAGTATGATTTATGAGAATAATGGCTTTGAAAGAAAACAAGGCTAACTGTATTACGTAACGGCAGAGCAGGTCATTCTGTCACCTCAGCACACAATTTGGCCCACAACAACCTTGTCAGACTGCTGAAATATTGCCATGCTTCATTTCATGCAAATAGCATTTGGATCGGCAGCTCAACACATATTTGTCCTCAGAAGATGGATAAGGGACAACTAGAAGAAGATGAAAAAGTAAAATATAAGAAAGAAAAGAAGACACAGGAAGGAAATATGAATGGGATACAGAGAGGAGGAAAAACATTGAGATGATGTAGATGGCAGAGATGTACCTCCAACTGGAGAAAGAGCCTCCCACAACCTCTGGTGGTGTGAAAAAGCCCCTGCTAAGCAGGAATGCAGGGCAGCAGACATGGGGCACCTGGCTGGAGGAGACATGCTGACTGGGCATGTGATGGGAACTGATGGTTGGGGCTGGGACACGAGTGTGACACACAGGGAAATCATGAGGTAAATGGAAGGAAGACACTAAGCCTCCCCTTGGTATGAAGAAGGAGGTGAGAATATAGAAAGTCAGAACTGCACAGCCCTCACTCATCCATGTTGCTTGAATTAGATCAAATCTGTGTGTCTGGGACTGAGAACCAGGAGCCTGCTGATAAATCACTGCTAGTTTTGCCTCCACGGCAGCCACTTAATGGGAGTCTGAATCTCCACAGGCGCTGAAGTGCATTTTCTGGTTTATTACCCAAGCAAAGCATACACCGCAGAATGCACACACTGAATGATTCTGTGGATTACATAGCTTTAAACTACTTTGATTACCTTTCCTAATTAAAACTGCACTTTACTAAGGAACTGCATTTGCAACCATAATAGTCTTATTTAGTCTCTTATGAGAGTTATAATTTCTTAAATAAAAAGACTTAATTTCTTATTTATTTCTTACTTATATGCGGTCTGGGGTTTTGCTTAGTCACCAAATACCTTGAGTATTAGAAAATGGTTGTCTTGCCATCCACTATATAGAATTTTATCTCTTGACTGTTTGTCTGGAATATCTCAGCTGGCAGAAGGACTCTGACTCTGGCAGCAGCGTGCAGTGGAAAATTTTCAATGTTCTAAGAGGCAAGAACAGTTCCAATGACTCCACAGGGAAACCAAATATTGCAGTGCACAGATCCAGTTCTCTCATTGTCTCTTTGCTCTCCCTGCATGACCTGCCCCCTCCTCTCACAAAAGGGAGATGAAGGCACAGCATTCACTGTGTTTTATGTACTGTGGATTCAAAGAGCATATTCCCCAGCCTCACTGGGCCCTGTGCAGTACAGTTATTGTATCTCCTGCAGGACCTTTCCTGGCAGAAGCAGCCTCAGCCACACAGCATCCAGGGGAATTTCTTATGCTGGAAGGAGGAACAGAGCAGCATTACCTGGTCTGAGTCCTTCCAAACACACTGCATGCCACTGATGGTTTGATTCCCTTCACAGATGTGTCTGAAAGGCATTCTAACCAATATTTATTTTCTTCCTGATGAGACCTAACAGTGTATCACAGTTTGAAGATTAACAGTCAAACATGCAGGGTTAGCTTGGGATCACCCAAGGAGCAGAGCCATTCTTTGTTAGTCTCACCAGCTGCAACAGGGTAAAGCTTTTGATGCAAGAAGTGTGCTGTGGCTAGAAGGGAAGGTGGGTTAGTCAAAATTGCTTTTCATGTTAATTAGTATCATTATTCCTGTGCCTTTTTAAAATACAAAATAAACATAGACCATATGTGTACAGCCTTGGGCTGCTAAATTGTACTGCCTCGGACTCAACCCGGTGAATGTCACTGGTAACAACCCGGTGAATGTCACTGGTAACATGGACGTAATGTCATTTATCACAAATCCAGCAGGAAAGGAAAATGAATGTTTCCAAGTCGTACCTTTTGTCCAGGCCGTCCAGATTCACCAGGTTCACCCTAAAAGAAAAGAGATGAAAGATATGAGATTTGAGAAAATGAATTAAAGATGGAGCTGTGGAAAACTGAAACATTAATGACACCCAAAATGTCTGTAACACTGTAAAGTAACATGGACCCACCACCCCCCTTCTCCCTGCACAACTTCTTTAGAACTCCATTACCTTAATTCCAGCCGCAGAAGAGCCAGGGTCACCCTGATACAAAATCCACAAGAAATAATGACTCTTACTACATAAACAATTTTCCAGAAAAAACATAAATCATATAAGAGTATAGCCACATTATTTAGCAAAATAACTGCATAGCATGACTGCCTGTTTTCTGTGCTGCTACACAGGCATTTAACTAATTAATTACATCACTGTGACTCAGAAAAGGAACAGTATTGTTTTCAAGACCATGTAGAATAGATTTAGCTTCACTCATCCAGACATCTATTACAGTTAACCTCAAATTTCTCAACTAATAATGTAGATCTAATAATTGCAGATGTTGTATAAATATACTTCACACAGTCAGAATATGGGACACACTTTGACATCTCTAAATTGCTGATCTACATTCAAAGTAATTCACTGTTATTTATGAAGAATATGAGCAACCATTCGACCTAATTTTATAGATGGCAAGTATCAGGACTCAACTGACAACATTTTTTGTGCTGATGAAGATTCACTTTGAAAAAAAACCCCAGTGACCCGTGAATTTGTTTCCAGCAGGACAGGTCATAGCTTTATTTCCTCAACACTCGAGTGTGTTTAAATGAACAGATTAATGCATGAAGGGCTATACTTTACAGGATGAGACAGCTATGGTAATTTACACATTCAGGAAAGGTCTCTGTTCTGAAGAGGGCATCTAGCATCCAAAAAGATCTGCCTACATTTTGCTGAGTTGACTAGATTTCATAGGCACTGATATGCACAGGACAGAGGATCAGTCGATGTTTTTTTCCTTAAACAATACACCAAAGAAAAAAAAAGGAAAAAAAAACTACTGAAAAGTTTGCTAGTTAGGCTATATACTACTAAAGATGATTAGCGTGCTTCTATTTGAAAAATTGTTTAGTTATTCATTATTACATATGCATGGAAACCCGAGCTGCCTCCTTCTGATCGACATGCATGAGTGACACTACTAATATTCCTAACAAGCATGTACAACTGAAAGCCTCAAGAACCTTTTATAGCTATAAAGGGCTAAAGCAATTAGTACGACACATGAAATGGTTAAACATTTTGAAGGGCAATGATAGATACAGAGAAGATAAGACAATATTTACAATCCACCTTCATGCAAGAATAAAACCTAGATCAAAGAAAAAATTATGGTACAGTAAGTTCATAATTCACTACTTAGTCAAGACAGTTTGCAAATGAAGAAACTTTAGCAGGGGAACATGTACAAAGAAGGAAGATCCTTGGTAGTTTCTGGGGGACCAGGGCTACAGTGGAAGAACACAAGCAAGAACTCAAGCTCTGGATTGACACTGTCTTCAAAGTAGGACAATTCAACAATGACATTTTAATTCTAAAGTCTCAGGTCAAGAATTAAGGACCCAAGTCCATATTTTTTGAGTGTCACTAGGTACAGCAGTTCAGAAAACAAAGCTACACTTTTTGCGCAAACAGGAACCTGCTCCTAAACCAAGTCTGAATCTGTTGTCATGTGCTATCTCACTCTCTCACCATATGAATAAAAATTTATTATTTATCTCACAGAAACTCTATTTAAGCTTTCAAAGACATATTTTTAAGCTTTATGGACTATGGATTAAGTCTCCTAAGCAAAAACTTCCCCCTGTGCTGAAGAATAGGAAAGAATACAAACCCTGTTAAGTAGCTCAACTGTAATGTAATGACACCAAGTTTAATGCGTACTCCTAAATTTTGTGTCAAAAACCACCCTCGTAAGCTCTCTAGAAAGTGCTGTTTTCAAAGCTACCTATCGGAAACTTTACGCTGCAGCTCTTCTCTAAGAACTTTATCTTTTATTTCTGGGTGGCAGATTGTCTTGAAGGCAGGGAAAAAGAAGAAAAATATTGAAAGTCAACAAAGTCACAGTTCTGGAAAGTCTGGCAAAAATGAATGCAGAGGATTTTAACCCATTATGGTTAAAGCAATGTACTCCAAACAAACATAATATATTCCCATGTCACCGCCCTGCCTCTGATAATCATATGAAACCTAGAAGAGATGGGAGACTGCTGCAATATGAAGTTCAAGAGGTGACTTGAAATTTCTTCAGATACAGCAAGATAAGAAGTCTCCTGATGACCTATACTTTCCACAAGTTGATCCCAGCTCAACTGCCTAAGTGTTAAAAGTTCACACAGCAATATTTAAAACTTTATACTTGGGCAGAAAGAGAACTTTTTTCTTTCTTTAGAAAAGATCTCAAACAGGAGGTTGTGCACACTGCTGATCACAGGGCAATATGGGCATTCTCGTGGATGCAAGCTCATCCTCAAGGCTAATGAAGTAGAAAAGAAGCAGATGAAGCTGCACTAGGCTTCCCAGAGAGATTACAAACTTATCATTTATTTGTTTCAGAACTCTCTGAACAACAATATCAATTCATACTTGTAGTAGAGTATATTCTTCAATCACATAAGAGTGGATCAAGATTATGTTACCAGCGCACATTGTCTAAGTAAGTAAATCAGAATCTTAAGACTTTCATCTATGTTCATAAGCATGACTGCAAATGAAGTATTATTTAAATTAACTCAAAGAATCAAGAAACTTGACTATTCTTAAATCTAATGTCTATTTTTAATTTCTGATTTTAGAACATGCCTTAAAATCCTGGTGCTCTTCAAAATACAGATTTACTGTACCCAAATGATAGCTCCTGAGGGATTTGCATGCATTCCTTACCAGCTTGATAAATCCATCTTAAATTTCTCCTTGCACTGAAATGTTCAAAGTTGGTTAAGTCTTACACATGCGGGGGTACAAGAAAAAGTGCTTATGGTTCTGCCCAAGTGTAGTCACTAAAATGAATGTTTTTTAGAAGCATATGAGTTAAATGATGGTCAGAAGAGAACAGTATGTCTGACCCTTTCTCATGTGCAACATAGCCTTTACCCTGACTGCTAAAGACTGGTTTGTGTAAGGAAACCACACTGAAAACACCAGTACAGTTTTCCGAGTGTGAGTCTCACATGAAAGAAAACTCAGGAAAATAAAAATTTTGACAAAACCTGGTTTTTTTTTAGTAATTTCTACAACATATTGGTACTTGGCAACAATGAACTAAGAAGGTATAAAGTGAGGTTATTGTTTATGTCACTCGGAATAAAGATTTAAAGTATATTTATTGTCAACTCTTGATTTTCCAGATGCCAATTTCAGAGATAAGCTGCCTATCACAATGTCATAATTTTTGTCCCATATTGGTTTGGTTGGTTCCATTCTTTGATGGAAGCACAGAAAGGGAAAACTTAAAGGGTATATCAGAAAACATGGCTATAATTGAGTGGGGCAGTTCTAAGTGGCAGGTTGTGATCAAAGCTTCTGTATAATGCAAATTTCAACAAACAGAAGTGCTAGCTAGAACCATGGTGATATATTCTGTACTAGAGCTACTGCTGTATGACATAAGAAATCTTATGCTTAGTTGAACAGAATAGTGAGAATTTTTCTGCTGCTCATAAAAATGAACTCAACCAAACCACTCACCTTTAAAAAAAACCCAGCTCAAAATGCATTTTTCTTTTGAACAAATTAATATTTTCATTAGTTGGTTATAGCATGCCTAAGGCACACATTTTCTTCTCTGCTAAGAAGTGGTGTTACCTTTTCTCCTGCGTCACCTTTCAGTCCATTCTCGCCAGCATCCCCCTATAATTGAAATACACATTAAATTTTAATGATTTTCTGTAAGCACACAGCATGCAGAGAAGAGTTGGCATTCCAACATGATTAAAAATGCAAGTTGATTTGTTAATCAGACAGTCAATCTCTGTGACATGGTCAGGAAGTGGGTATGTCTTATACAGACTTCACTGTAACTGTGATCCCCTTCACAGATCTGTTAAAAAATCCCCACCACAAATTGTCAAAATACCTGTTGGTATAATCTACCATCTTTCTCAGTTCATTCCAGTTTAGCAAAGAAGGAATGATTTAATGATTTCAGCACTTTAAATTACCAATATATTTTTCTTCCCAACACAGAGACATTCACCTAGATGCATCTAATAAAATTCAGATGACAGACAATTCCAGTAGTTTTTATTGGAATTCTAAAGTAATTTATAGAATATACTCTCTGAGTCTGAAGTCCTTCATGAATGATTCACAAACTAAGAAAAATTCATTAAATGTCACTTCTCCAAGGGGCTACCAAATGACTTTATCTCTACATAAACTCTATGCACTGTTTTTGTTTAAAAAGTGACATTCATGTAACACCTTTTCATGGCTGAGTAGACATTTTCTACTCAAAAATGCCCCAAATTTTTAAATAAAAATTTCACAATATTTATCGATTAAAAACCTAATTTCCACCTTGTCATGTAACCATATAGGAAGTCCAGACTATGTCAAATAGGTTATATGTTGTTACATACTAAGAATATAGGCTAAAAATTGCTGTGGGACTTGCGGTTCATGTGAAGTGCATGAAGTATTTAAAATGCCAAAAATATTGATTAAAAAAAATTAGTCTACTTAGAGCCTAAGCAAGGCTCTAAAACCCCTAAACTAAAACCACATTGCTGGCCTTGGTCAGATAACCAGTAGTACTATTCAAATAGCATTATTCAGTATCTGTCATTGCTCTGAAAACCTTAATATGAAATTCCATTTGGAGAGGACTTAGCAATTTATACATCACAGTCACTCATACAATGGGAACTAGCTAACAATCTAGTAGCACCTTAATTAAGGAGACATACATGAAACATGGAAGAGTAACAGTGAGGAATGTCATCCCAAGTTCATTTGACACGGTAAAGCAGATTGAGGGGATCTGTAACTACACTTTTTAGAAAAAGACAAAGGGTAATTATGGAAAAATAGAATGGTTTTAAGAAACAAAAATTCAGTACATATTAAAATTCATTGTTATTCCCTTTATGTCTGAAAACAAACTAAGGATTACTGAAGTACTTTAAAAATATAATTTTAACAAAAGAAATTATTTCATGATGTGTATTTCATGATTACATAGTTCTGCATGTGGGGTACAGACTTCCAAGATTTTCCTTGATTATTTTTATGGTGTGCTTTTGAAAATGTGGAATGAATTGCCTTGGCAAAGCATGCTTCCAGCTGGTATTACACAGACACGGATTTGGAAGTGAAATTCAATTGTAGCTGCAAAGACAGGTAAACATTGCTCAAGAGGAAATTGCACCTCAGTACAAACAACTTACTTTTTAAAAGTAACCTCAGTATACCTGCAGAAGATGAGGCTGTGCATGGATTCCTACTAACAATAAGGGTTACACTATTTCTCAAACGGCCCCTGTGGGCAGATGAGGAACTCAACTCTAAACTCAACTCTAAATTGTGCTCCTACCAGCCACTATGCCTGAAATACCAGAATTATACTCTTCTTTTGCAGCATGGAGCTTGTTCCACCCCCTTGTCTTGCCTTGGTATGACTGGACATCAGAGAAGCAATTTCTTCCCAACTCAATGCAAGTAAGAGTGCACCATCAGTGTGCCACTTGTGCTGCTGGTGCCTCTCCAAGACAGCACGGCTGAAGATCATGGGGGCCGACTCCCTTGCTCTTACTTAAACTGACCCAAACACAAATGGAGCATTCCATTTTAGTACGTGGAGAGCTTGTTATTCAGGTATCACCTGGAATCTATGTAGTTTTAGCATTCTGTTACCTAATGATTTTATTCCACACAGGTATCAGAGCATCAAAACCAAGTTACAAGAAATGTGTGGGTCTCTAGTCTATTCAGACAAGCTCATCATTTTCTGTGACTCACCACAGTTAGGAATAGTTGCCTGATTGCTCAGCTGTGCAGCCTTTAACACACAATCACTGCACTCTGTGACTACTCCCACTGCAGTAATCACAGATCAATAATTTCCATTAGTAGGTATTATCTGACCTTCAGAAAGGCTGCACAGTGCCACTCAAGTTCTAGGTAGTAGCTGTGTTTTTTTATTTTTAAACTTGGGATCAGTGCACTGGCAATTCTCCAAGCATGCTATCCAAAACAGAACCACAACAAAGGAAGTGAAACATCTCACCTTTTCTCCTCTTTCTCCAGGGTCACCCTAAGGAGAATAATTCAAGCAAAGAAGTTAAAGCTACTAACTCAGGCAAAAATCAGTGTTAGCCATACTACCCTTAGTTATTACTAATGCTACTATTACTGCCATTACTAATAATTATGTCACTACTGATGACAATGTCTCTGATGATACAATACAACTAGGAAATCTCTAATGAACAATAAAATATGTAAATTTAATAGATCTCAATAGACAATACAACTTTAACATATTTTTTTTGAAGCTTCAATAGTTTGTGTGTGGAGTCTCCTCTCTCTATTTTGTCCTAGACACTGACAAACATGCATATGTCTTTGAGAAGCAGCCTGCAGGGACCTAGGGGGCTCCTAGATGTGGTTCTCCTTGTTTTGGGAACAAACAAAGGAAACAAAAAGTCTGAATCTGAAGGGAAAGTCTTATGATTCTGTCAGTGGCTCAGAAGGTTCCCCAAGAGAGAGAAAAATGCCTTAAATGTCCTGAATTAATTCACAGCTGTTTCAGAGTAAGGAACTTTCAGTGCTCCTTATATTCTCTGTAACTATCTCTGTAACAAAAAGATGGCTTATAGCCATTATTTTTTTCAAAATTAAAACACGCTTGAGAAGCTGCAAAAGCACTTTTGCACACCAGTCTGACCCTGACAACTCATGTCTGCATTTCTGGCTCAGAGCTGCACTCTGGCTCATCTTTGCCCCTTCTGATGGCTGGCAGTCGCTAGGCAACTCAGGGACTACAGCTGTGAATACGAATTAAACATCAACTGCCATAATTTGGCTTCTTCTGTATACAAAGCAAGAAAAAGGTCATGCTCCCAAATGGTTTGTTTTCATTCCTGATGGACAAGCAGCCAGTCAGTAAATGTAAAGAGGCTGCCTTGCATGTCTGTCAGCAGCAGCATGATGCACATAATCAGCTGAGGAGCACATGTGCACCAGAGATGCTCACTCGCAGCTGATGGGATTAGAATTTAGCATTACCATCTCCAAGAGGCCCACAGTTCCAATCATCTTGGACATGTTGAGCTTTGTTTTAAATGAAGTTATCATAAGCTTTATATTCTATTTCCCTTGTTCAATATTAAAACAGCAGAAAAACTATATAACAATGAAGTGCAAAGAGTAATTCTGATGTAACAAATACAGGCTGAGACATGCTTCTAATGAGACTTGTTGCTAACTTCCATAATAGCAGGATCAGCCCTCAAGACTTCACCCTGACATTTGTCGAAGAACTGACTGCAGCAGTTCTTGAAAAGAAGCCTGAAACACATTGTAAGGGGCATAAACAAAGCCTTTCTGAAAAGGTCCCCAAATTCCCAAACACTTGCAGGCATATTGCATTCAGTTGGCAGTGGATGTCTATGCGTCAGTGCCACTGACTGGAATTATACATGCACAGCAGAAGAATATGCTTCTTTATGGTGAGATGTGTAAAGCCTCTTACAGCACTGATCACTGGAAGGAGCAGACCATTAAAAGCCAGTCAGAATATAAACCCAAGTTGGAAAACACAACTGTCATCTACATATGCACTCACACACTCCGTGCTTTGTTTTTAATTCATTTTCAATACTGACCTTGAGCCCTGCTTCTCCCTTCTCTCCTGCTATGCCAGGCAAACCAGGTTCACCCTAAAGGTAAAGATAAAAAAAGATGAAGTTAAGAAAGACATGATGAAATACATGAACCTTCTCATAATGGGTAAGTAATGATAAACAAAATTTTAAACAACTCTGCAAAGATGTACTCCACAGCTAGGCACTAAAATGACTTATTTTGTCAGTTAGGGTGCATTAACTCTAACCCATGTAAGGTAAGAAATTATTCTTCTGAAGGAGGTGGAAACACACAGATGTCACATTAAACAGAAAGGGGACCTGTGACTCCTGATTCTTAAAATCCAATTAACCTTAAAAGCACAGTCTTCCCAACAAGATTGCCAATGCTTTCCTCTTCTCTATAACTTTGAAATGCTGCAAGAAAGGCTTATCTTAACTTATTTTGACATTTGTGCTTCTGGTCTCAGATGCAAGACAGATAATGAAATAAAATGAGAAGAGCCTGTTTTGGAAATGGAAGAATTTGGAAAACCGGAGAGCTTTTCAATTTTTTAAATATACTTCGCTTGTCCATTTTTTATACTCTTATACCAGTGGCTGAGAAGTTTAAAAACTGTCAGCATTACAATAGTGTTCCAAATTTTGAGCATATTTAATGAGTAGTATATTATTCTTCTGCAGTTTAAGGAGTCACAGATGATTTTCCTAAGTCAATCAGCAAATAACAGTTATTTTCAGTCTTCTTTCACATCTTCAATTTTAAAAATAAAGAAAAGAAGCAAACAAGAAAAAACTCTAGTCAATCAAAAAAAAAACCCCACCCTCAACAGGATATTTTTTAGTGTTAATATCCCATATTTATGGGAAAACCACTGATATTCATTTTAGATAAAATGATAATGCAATGGCTAGACTTCATTGTAAAACAACTAGAGCTTATGGCTTAGTATGTAAAAGCTTCTGCAGATGTATATCTCAGTTTCACATGAAATACCACTTCTGACATGGCAAAGCAGATTAAAATAACAGCCAAAGAAAGATTTTAGAAAGTCTGCAACTAGGTCCTTCTAAAAGCCCTTTGCTATTTAAGTGTATAAAAATGTGGAAAACTTAAATCAAATAGTTATAATAGCAATCAAATTTGGAACAGTAATTTGTATCAGAAACTCAGCAAACTATTTCCACAGTGTTCAAATTTAGTACACATGATGAACGAATCCTTTACTCAAAAGTTACAGAGGTATTAAGATAAAGGCTTTTCCAAACACAACACGATATACTTTCTAGTCCTCCATAAAAGCCTCCTATTAAGAACTTATCTCCTTCTTACTTCTGCAGGCAGACTTAATCATAGATGTATTGACTCTGATTGTCTGTGAAAGCACATTCCATTGTATTTCTAAATTAGGTAATGAAATCATTAATTACCTTTTAATTTCATCAAGAGTTGGACTGTTTCAAAAAACAAACCAAAGTCATCCAAGTTCTAGCAAAACTCTAGTGAGGCATTTTCCAAGCCAGAGCAAAAAATACTGGGCACCATTACGCCCTCAGGGAATCAAATAGTAACTTGTGTCAGCCCTTTCTCAGGGCCCCTTTGTACTGCAGTAGCTGTGAGGCTGATAAGGTGGCACAGGCATTTGATATATGAGTGGTCAGGATTTGAAGCTGTTGGAGATTAGGTGTGAATGTCCTAAAGGATTGACCTAAAAGGCTCTTGAAAAAAATTGCCAGTTGACAAAATGAAGCAGAAGGGACCCATGAATATACACTTGTTTCTCCTCATCCCCGCACCCCAAACACACTCATTTCTGCCCCCTTCATTTTCAAACAGCTGCTGTTGGCTGATGCTTTCAGGGGCTTAAATCTCTAATCAAAAGGTTGAAGTTCCAAGCCTGCACTTTCCTGCCAGGTTTACATTCAGTGCTATGGGTACAGAGGGCTACTGCTTTGACAAAAAGGAGACTGCAAAAATAGAACAAAAAAAATATTTTCTTCAGAAAAAAAGTGAAAACGTCAGCCTGTCACCCAGGCATAGTAAATCCCCATTCATACCATCAATGGCATTTCTGACCTATATGCAACGTTGCTCAGCACTACACCTATAGTACTGAAAATACTAGGCAGAGATATTTGAAGTGCAAAAGCTAGCAATGGGAAAGATTGAAGGCAAACCTAGAAGGATAAACAAGAAATGAGACTTTAAGTTTTTGAAGTGATTATCATTCTAATGTTCAGAAGAACATGGAAAATAGTCCTTTCCCTATGTTAGACCTCTATCTTCTTGTCTGTACAAGGAATCAGGGAGTAATAAGGTGAAGTGAAAATGTACAGCCCATAAGCTGCTCTATGTCCTAGCCCTGATGAACATTCCCAGTGCACAGCTAAACAAGCTTTGTGCCAGGGAGCCTTCCTTTGTCACTCTACATGTCGTATAGGCATAGCAGTCTGGCTTTCTGTGCAGGTATTTTTTACAATTCCAATAAGCCTTAACATAAACCCACCAAATAAACAAGAAAACCAAACCACAAAACAAAAATAAAAATACTCCCCTCAAAGTAGTTATGAAGCAAAGAGCTGTTAGCTTTTGAAATAGATTGATAGCTCTTCCCTACTGAGTTACTGGGTCATTTTAGCCATGTTGGTCCCAAAAAATTATTTTTATTCTTGGCATGAAAAAAATTTAAAATATTTCTGTTAGGAAGCATAGTTAGCTATTTTTCTTCCATTTCATTCCTTTTGTTTCTTTAGCTATATATTACTAAAAGTATGTATTAAAACCAGAGTGCGAAATGCTATAAAACCAGAGTGTAAAATGCTGTATAAGTACACTTCAGCCCCAGAAGTTAGTGTTCTGGACATGAAAAAAAACCACAGCTGACCTTCAAGAGGCTGAAGATGATGACACTGCTATTCAAGGAGTGATGCATGCAAGGGAACACTAGACATTCAACAATGTCATTCAACATAGCAATTTAAATCAGACTGCTTTTCAACCTGATAAAACGAAGGAAGCTATAAAGCTAAATCCTCAATGTAACATGTTTTTTACATTTTACATTCACCAGGCCATGGCTAATGTCTTTCCTGACTGTTTTTGTAGTCTCTCTTTAATAGCATTGACAGCAAAAGCATTGAGTTGCTGAAGCAATTATCTTCTGCATATCAGCTAGCTTTCAAATCGAGGCAGCATATTTTTATTTATTTTTTCTTGCATAGAATCACAGAATTCTTGAACTTAGAAGGCACCCCTGGAGATTATATTTACTTGGATTCTACCCAGTACGTCCATGTCTTTCTTGTAGTGAGGAGCCCACAATTGGACACAGTACTCCAAAAGTGTTTTTCTCCCATTTAAAGAGTAATTTTTTCTATAGTACATCTAACTTTAGCTCACAGCACACCTTTCTACAGTCATGAACTCCTGAGAAATTATCACTCAATAACAGTGATGACAATAGTTCTAAAACTGTCTAGTGTCTATAAAACACAACCCATGATCCCAGTTAGAGAATTAATGAGGGCTAAACTGCACCCTCACACAAGGAAAAAGATGTTTTCCAGACAAACGTTGTAAAGCTACCCTCAGAGCATCCTCTTGGAACTTTTCCCTAAAAGGGATGGACAGTGGGGAAGATGCTGTAGTGAGGTGTGAAGTGTCTCGGTACTCAATTTAAAGGAGTTGTTACTTGCCCCTTCTGCCCTTCTGCACTCTTATTCTCAGCTAAACCACACCACAGAAGTTGTCTTGTCCAACAGGCATTGTGCGGAACTATCACGACACACCAGAATAAAAATAAAGTTCTCCCTCCCAGCACTGAGATGGGCTATGATTTCCAAAAGCCACCTCAGCAATGGGCAGCTCAACTGACACCGTGATGGGAAGAGCAAGAGCTCTGTGGGATGCTGTGGTACCAGCACCATCTTATCTGAATATCCTGTTTATCAAGGTTCTGCTGTACCAAAGTGTATTGGTGTGGCATGAATGGTGAAAAAACAATTAGTGATATGTTTTAAAACTGATGGCCAGGTTGGCCAATTGGATACAAGTGTACACCTCTGGGACACACAGCTTAAATTCAGGTGGGATTTTGGGAAAGGTCTCTTCCTGCTGTGGGTCTGCCATGAGGTAACATCGAGGGGAGAGCAGCAGCAGGGCCCAGCTTAGGCCCCACCGCCCCCGGGGCCGGGCTTGGGCGGCTGTGCTGGGGCTGGCCCTGCCTGGAGCCGAGCCAAGCTGGGCCCCTGAGCCCAGCAGATGCCGGCAGAGAAAGGGGAGCCACGGCTGCTGACATCCAGCCGATCCTACGGCCTGCCCCACGCTGCCGGCCGGGCCGAGGGAGATGAACCCCCCCGGGTCCCTGGAGAGCAGCACCGAGCCCAGGCAGGGCCAAACCCACCCCATAAGACCGAGGGGTGAAGGGGGGAGAGAAGATCTGGGCTGCCGTTTCTGAGCTTTTCTACAGCTCATGGATTTGAGGCTTTTCACTGATGCCATGGCTGAGACCACTTGGCCGTCTGCAGGCCCAGGCAGGAAATGTTAACTCTTTCTTAACACAGACTGAGACTTTTTAAACTCTAACCCTTCTCAAAGAGAGAGAAACGGCCAAATTGGAGACATGCAAAGGGATAATATGAAGATATCAAAGTCAGTAAAGGAAGAGTGACTTCTTAAATAGAGAAGACAAGTTGCCTTAGTTCTAGGCTGTAAATCTTCTTTGATTTATGGTAATGGACTGTAATAATTCCTTTAAATCATGGACTAAGAATGGAGAGATGATTTTGTGGATTCAAGCAAAGGTGTCTGATTTTACTGAGTGGATATTGAACTAGAAACTGTAATTTCTGATTTTACTGAGTGGATATTAAATCAGAAACTGTAATTTAGTGATCCTATGAGATGTTTGAAGCCCCGTCACCAGTGAAGAATGAGAAATCCTTTGTTGTGGAGCTGTGCATCTTTAAAAGGTGAAACCCCATGTGTAAGTCCATGGCCCATATGTAGTCATGGGAAAGGCTATGTTTTGGGAGGCTCACAGATGCAGATTCTCAAGCGGGCTGCTTTTGTGGGAGTTAGAAGCCACAAACAGACTGTGTCTCTTGTGGAAAGTTACCAGAACAAAATCGGGAGGGACTTGTCTCTCTCAAAGACTGAACGAAAAGACTATTTTATAAGTGGTACCGACCTAGAGTTCTGATTTTCTGTCTCTTTACATTGTTTTGTGGAAAAGTAAAGTGTTGGTAGGGGGGAAAGTAGTGCTTTTAAAAAGGTTTCATGGTTGAATTTTTTTGTTCTCCCTTTAGTGTATGTTAATAAATCTAACGGTTTCTATCTTTAAGTTAAGACTATTTAGCCTTTCTTCTAATCATATTCCATAGTGGGAAGATAGACCACTACACTAAATTTAACAAAACAAATTTGGTGAATGTGAAACCACTACATCTTTTGGTGTTTCTGCCCCATTGCAAACTTTAACCCATTACACAAAGCAGCAACAAAACTACCAGATGCACAAATATCATGTCATGCCCCACAGTGGTAAACATGCAAATATTGCATTAGAAATACCGTTTAGGTAACCCTTGACTTCTTTTTCATATGCATCTATTTTTATCTTCCCTTTGTGTAACTCGGCCAACCCCAAAAGAGGAGTTCTCTTTTCATTACATGACCCACTACACAAATAGATGATAAACTATTGGAAAATGCTAGAAAAGCTACCTTTTCCCAATTTCATGTAAAAACTATGCAAAACAAGAAAGTAATTCTCTAGCTTCCAGTCTGCTGCAGAAAAAGACACTGCCACTAGAACCCTTACAGACACTGAAGTCTCCAGTTATTCACCACCAGAAGTCAATTTTTTTCAGTTTGCTGAATTCACAAGTGGTCTCAGAATGGTGGAAATAAAAATTTCCAGCAAATGTTCTATGTTCGTACACTTAACCAAAATCAATCAGCTTAACTCAGCAGGCCTGTAAATGTGCCACTAATTTATTTAATGACAACTTACACAGAAGTATGCTGCAGACACAGTGGGACTGTTTTTGCTGTCGTTTGCACGCTACAGAGAAATTGCAGAGTCCCTGTCAGTGGAATATTGACAGTTCACTTTCAAAGAGGTATGTTGTAATGTTTATTTACTGTCAATAATAGGAAAGTATTTACCATGTTTCGGTAGCAAACCCATAGATGGGGAGTTGCCATTGACAGTTCCACATGTTAACCCCAAATGCCCTGACAGGAGGATAAGCACTTTGGTTCCTCAAAAATAGCAGCACTCTGACAAACTAAGTTACTGTCACTACTGCAGTGAATTAGAAAGAAGGCTGTTCCAATCAGCAAACTGCAATGCTGAAGCATGACTAAATGAGCTATAAAGGGGAACACCTTTAGTTATTCAAAACCTTCTGACAATTTCTAGAAATGGCTTCAACAAAATGCTTGGAGACTTAAAAGTGTTTGGCTTTTTCTTCCAACTGATATCAATCATCAAGGCAAACAAAATGCTAACATGTCAAGAATATACCCAACCCAGACATTCAATTCAAGAGTTTCAGATAATTCAAAACAAAAGCAGGAAACTCCTCTGGACACATGGCAGAACACCTTGGTTCAAGTCCTGACACCCTTGAGCCTGTATTAACTGTATAACTAAATTAACATTGACAGACTTGTCTTTACTGTATTTGGGCAAAGAAAAGAACAACTTTCAGCACTCTGCTCAATAAATAGGTGTAGCAGTTTCCTCAATTACTCTTGTGGTAGGGGCAATCTTAATGCTTATACTGAAGGGAATCTGAATTTGGTGAGTACTCAAGTGCATAGAGCATTGCTTGGGTTTGCTGGCAATATGAGAAAAAAATCTGTCAATACCAACTCATAAAATCTACTTCAGAACAGGTCTGAAAACGTATTACCCACTAAAGTCCATATCAAAGGAGCTGAGGTAGTTGAAAGCATGTTTCTCCTTACTGGAGTGCTTTCTGCCCTTGAGGCATATACCTTCATATCCAGAATTAATCAGTTAAAAATAACATAGCTGGAGGCCCCAGCCTTTCTTGTTTGTAACAGAGAAACAGCCTGGAGGCTGCAGTTCTGAAATAGGTTTTGTTTTGGTCAGATGCATAAGTCTGTCTACACCAGCTGGTTGATATCCACCTCACCCTGAAAGAAACGCTGTCAGTATTGCTATATTTTTCAGTCACTAGAATGTAATCAATTTAAGGATAAGGAAACACAAGGGGCCTCAAACCTAATCCAGTCTAATTTTACTCTAAAATACATAGACAAAGAGGGTAAAAAAGTGTTTTTTCAGATATGTTACTATGATTTCCATTTCAAACCAGGGTTGAATTCAACTCCTTTCACCTTGCTTTTTGTGCCCCTCAAAATTCACTTAAAATTGTTTGTTTAAGGACTGGAAATCTCTCCTGGCCCACTCACCAACTGAAACTAAGCAGAAAGGCTCTTCAACAAGACTCAGCTGGCCTGCAAATCTGTCTGAGAATTTGTGAACTACATTTATGATGTTTCCTCTCTTTATTTGAAAAAATGTTAGTACATGTATACCCTTCCTCATTTCGCTGAAGAAATTTGATACTGCTACCTTCAAAATGTGTTTCTACACAGCACTGTACAGAGTACTAAGGAAATACATGCAAATTAGAAAAACAAGAAGCATGTAGAAAGCAGTAAGTCATGCGCATACCCAGACTCTGAATCTACTGATAAGAAGGAAAATTTTTCTGAGGTTTATCAAATTGCTATTGCCAAATGAAGGGATCTATCCTGACCACTCCTTCTGTTTTCAATACACCCTTACAAAAACCCCCACCAAAATATCAAGTACTGCATGAGAAAAAGTGATTTATGGATGTTTAGAGTGAGGGGTTTATGCACTTCAGACAAATTCTTATTTATAACTAGAAGAGTTATTTGCACAAACTCCAGAAACTGGGTTCCTTCAGGCCAAATACCATCTTAAATTAGGGAATCTCTGCTTTTCTCCTTGTGTCACTGCTGCAGTCACTGAGAGCCCTTATCAAATCAGCACCACTTAACAAAAACCAGAATATATATTCTATACTTGCTGAGTTGAACTTTCCAAGAAGCCCTTTGCGGCCATTTCAACATGATTAATGTAGGGCTATGATATCCTTAGACCACTGCAACCTCCTATCTCCATGCAGAACTAATGCTTTTTTGTACTTGTCAAGTGCCTGAGGAGCTTCTGCCAGGGATGGAGAAAGGAAAGTTTATCTGCCATTGCATCATGATAGAAAGAAACCTGTGGATTGCACAACAGTCTGCAAAGGAAAAGAAACACTCAAAAGGACTCCTTATCTCAGCAGGTTTTGGCCCATCCCAGAAACAACACTCTCTCCAGCTGCAGGTATTATTAAGCAGCTCCTTTCCAGTTACTATTTGCTAGATAAACTTGCTGTAGTTTCTCAAATGTAGGAACAAATGAAGATTGTAAATGTCCTTGCAAGACTACCTGTAATGTTTCACAGGATTTGGCCTAATGTGTGAAGGTTTTATGGCACTGATTTTGCTACTCTGAATACTAGAAAAATCTACTAGTTAACAGTCCTGCAAAAACATGTGGGTTGTGTAAAATTACACTTACTCTAATATCTAGAGGTTGTCTAAGAGAAGTGGTTCATATGTTAAGGGATTAGACAACTGCTCTAAGTTCACTCAGAATTTATGATCTCATTCCCAGACCTAATGGTCAGACTTGTCAATCATCTCCCATGACCTAGTATTTCAATTAAAGAGGTCAAAAGAAAAAAAAGGAAAATTACAGAGGCATGTGCAAGACGGAGATGACCTAACTGTTTTGTTCAACTGCTTGAGGACAGAGCAAAGCTCATTCACTGCTGACATTCATCGGCTGAAAAAATACTTCACTGTCCAAACCAGAAGTGCATTTATACACTTCATTTTAAGCATGTGCTTAACCCTCACTGCTTTTTAAACTAAGGAAAAATATTAACTTGGAACTTAGTGCACTGCACACACTGCTGTTTGACAGAGCTAGCTCACTGACCAAAAGGCAATCAAGACAGTAAAGCTTTTGTAAAGTCTTTTAAGTACGCAATTTCTACAAAGGGGATGACTCTCATCACACATTCAAGTTGAACCCAGCTATTCTGCAAGTCAACATGAATCTGAATGAGTAAAGCCAGAAGTGCCAGCAGCTGGCTCACAGTGCAGCCCAACTCTTAAAATCTCCACTCCGGTCGTCATTCAACATCTTGTGCATTGCACTGCACTAAGAATCTGGCTTTTTTCATAGAAATTGGAAGAACTGACCTTCAGATGGCAAAATATTAACATGGGATTCCTAGGCTGCATTATACTTTCTAACTTTAGACAAACACTGCTTCAGTTTAAACTTCATTGCCACCACTATTTCCAAGCTAACAGAATTTTTTAATCTACTGATTAAAAGAGATAGCAACATTCAACTTTCATCTGCCCTGTATTATATGAAAATACTATATTTTTTGCAAATAAGGAAGTGCTTTCTAGTCAGTATTGACCAACAGCTGGAAAATCAAACTAAAAAATGCATCAGCAATTTATTTTTATCTGTGTAGCTTTTTTTCCTGGTACCTAAGTTTCACTTTAGTAATTTAGTTTTTTTCTTAAAGGTCAAAAGTAAAGCAGTCCTGCTACAATAAAAACACACTGACATCTTTATTAAAGTGGTAATAATTTTTAAATGTCTGCGAAGTTATAGATGTTATGAATGTTGAAGTAAATCAAATAAACAGACACCCATAAATTGAAAACTTTGGAGGTTTTTTTTAAGCACAATTTAAAATTAATAACCAACCAAAGATGTGTTTGCATCTTCCCATAATGTTCAATTGCACATTTCTTTTATGCCCCTGAAACATGACAGCAGAGAAGTCTATGTGGTCGCCTAAAAACAGATATGCAACAACCTTGCCATAGAGCTTAAAAAAGTCCCTGTCTCCCAAAATGACACATTATTCACACATTTGACACATTTCATTAATATCAATTTTTCTTCTCATCTGAGTGAATCTCTCTGGCTGGAGTTTGTATGATTACTATTAAAAAAAGTTCTTGAATAAAATTTGAATCATCAGTTCTGTTCTATTCTCTAAGGGTTTCCCACTTCATCCCATCCAGTCTTCTTACATTTTCTTAAAGGTATGCTACAAAGTAAATTTTTACTGGCATTCAGTCAGGCCACAAACATTACTTGAATTATGTTCAGCAACAGCATCTCAGTTGGTAAGTTCTGTCTACCATTCCTGTTGCAATTGAATGCAGCTATAAAATATGAAGGAAAAAAATCTGAGGACTTACTTAGTGCAAATTTATTTCATATTATTTGCTTATAAATTCTGGTATTATATATATGTATATAAATATATATATATAGTTAATTCTAAATATTTTTTATTTTGTTATTTCACATTAATTGTAATGGTCTGAATGGTTTAAAAATAAATTCCTATCACTATAGTGAACTAAATGATTATTACATTATTTCTCATAACCACTCTCAAAACACAGGTCTAATACTATGTCTTATGCTATTAGAAACAATATACCCCTTTTTTTTAGGAAAGAAAAATTAAATTATTTGAAAAAACTTAACACTTATTCCTAGCACTCTTGGTGAGGGAAGCAGAAGAGAGGATTGTCTAATACAACCCTTATAGACTACCATCTGCTGCTGCTTGAACCTGGTGAGCATACATAATCATACATTTTCCTTTTGGCATCCCTTGCCAGTGCTTTTGAAGTTCACTAGGAATGCTTGGGCTTGTGAGAACAACAGATGGATAATACTCTTTAAAGTCAAGGAAGTATACTATTTAAACTTCATCGCCCAGATTTGCCAGGAAACCTTAGCAATGCTGTAACACAGCCCTGCTGCTTTATTGTGACCTCTCCTTATGGAGGGCTGTTCTGGACTATGACTTTACTGAGAGATAACAGTGATTTGCCTAAATTAGCATTTCCTCTTGATTGTGTTCAAAAATATTTGTTTGATTTATTTCTCTGTGTTTTCATCCCCAAAATTTAATTTCAAGTTATACTCCAGCTGCACTTCCACCTCTTTTTATTTCTCTATTTATAGGTTGTATTAACAATGTATTGGTATCATATCAATACCCAATATCAACTTAAGTGTTTGCATCGTGGGACTGAGTTAAAAGAAAGTAAAACCCCCTTTGTTTGTAAATATGCTGACCCAAGTAATACGCTATTAATATGCATTTCTTGCTACAATCTGTCAGTCATCATCAAATCTGAGCACCAGACTTTCAGCTTAATTAATGACATTTGCTGCTTGTTCAGGTAAAAGTAGAAAAAAATCACTTCAGAGCACAAAGCATATTATATGGTCTTTTTCATGAAGCCAATTGGAAACCACAGCTCTGGATATAAGGTTCCATATTGCTCATGTGAACAAGCCCAAAATTGCTTTAATCCACTACATAAATAATGGCAGTGCTGAAAAAGTCAGAGAACTCACCACTTGTCCATCTCTCCCGGGAATACCAGGCACTCCAACAGAACCCTGGAGGGAAACAGATGCCAGTGTTTAGCAAATTAAACAGGTCATGAAACCTTTCATCTCATAGTACAGTATTTAGAAATAATGGTGAATGTTTGATTATTGTAGCTGCAATAAATTTTTCAAGAACTCATTTTTATCCAAGCTGAGCTCTCCTTTCAGTTGAGATTTTATAGTAATTAGACATATTCTCATGTTGTACATTTTAAGGACGTTTAAAGTACGGCCTTTTCCAGAAACAAACTTCAAGCTCATGTTTTGTAATGTTGTGGATGCTTCATAAGAAATGTAAGAATTAAAATGCTATTCCATTTAATGCTCTCAGTAAGTTTTGAGACTGATCCAATGCAATCGAGCACAGTACCTGAACAAAACTATTAATGCTTCTAGAAGCATCATTCAAGCTCAATAACCTGTGGCACCAATCCATCTGAAGGCTTTTAAGAGATAATCTGCTGTGATTCAGTCTGACAGTTTAATTACAGATACACTTGTAAACTGCACCAATATTAGTGCAATCAAAAGGTCAATACAGGTCAAACACAAGGGACAAAGAAGGAAAAAAAAATTAACAATGACTTATAACATTGGAGGGATCTTTTGTACAAAGCCTCTCATACTGTAAGTCTCTATGTGATGGATAATTTTTTTGAAGGACCTTGAGGAACTTCCTATGGAAGGCCAGTGAAAACACAAAGCCTGAGGAAAGCAGGAGAACTGCACCTGTTTGTACAGCATTCTCCTCTTATTTTATAAAGATGGTGCTGCTCAGCAAGGGAACTGAAAGAACTGCTGTATGGCAATCCCCCTCTGTTTTGGTTAGAGGTGTCACTAAAATTATCACCAATACCCAAAGGAAATTTGTCCAAAATGGATGCACACATTTGTCAATAACAGTTGGGAAATCCTGTGAAACAGGAAAAGGAAGCAACCCATGAGGATCTCATAAACCCTCCAAGAGCTAGTAACAGGGTTTTGAATTAGTGAGAAATAATAAACCACATCCCAGCACATCTCCATGACTCAAAAAGCTCTGCCCTTTCTCCCAAAGTTTCCACTTTGGCATCCTTGTTGCCTCTTTTTGCTGGATGCACGGTCATGGCTTTAAGCTACTGCAAAGGGATCTGAGTGAACATTCTCACATCACTATATCAGTTTTCCAGAAAACTACAAGACAAAGCTCAGGAGGGCATTAAACCATCAGCCTCAATAAACTATCCTATGTATAATAGTTCCTCCTCTCAGTGGCAGCTGATTATTTTTCTTAGGAAACACAGGATGTTAGAAAGTGCAAAATGAAGCTGATTCTACTGTGATAAGTAAATGTTTATCCATAAATGTTTTATAATTTTATTGAGAAGTTCATCAGCACGTGGGTTTTGCTGATGTCATACACGCAAAATATCCTCCTCCACAACTCTTAGGGTATAGCTTCATAACAGCAACTTAGACGTGAGCCACATTCCCGCATTGCAAAACACAAAGGGTAGTCCTCTCCTTCAGTCTGCAAACTCCACACAGCCCACAGCTGTGAAAATTCCACCAATTTGCATACTTTGGGATTATGTTTTTACATATCACAGGTTTTTCTTTCTTTTGTTAAAAAAGTTTCATTTTAACAGACACTTCACTCTAAAGAAATCATCTCAGAAGAAAACCATGCATCCCTCTCACATATGCCAATACTACTTATTCCTTCCCCCTTTTTTTTTACCTTTATACAAATTATAACTGTTTTATTAAATATGTTTCATACAACTTCTCAATCTTTTGAAATCAGCTAGAAAATTACTCACCTTGGTGGTATGTGAGTCAGATGCCGGAAAAGTACCACTGACTAGCTGTTACTGCTGATATTCTGAGGACTGTTTTAATGGCGCATTTCCATAAATCCTAAACTCACTCAATCAAACCGAGGCAGTCAGTTTTAATGAGTGTAAATAACACTGAAGGCATTCCCAGGAAGTCAGGTCTCAGGTTACCGAAGGAACAGGAAGACACTGGCAGACCACCTGAACACCACCAACCAAGCACTATTTATCAGCAACACCTACGTCCTTTGTTTCTTCTGGTCAATTCTTTAGTCATATGGCACTGATCTACTCGAGTAAAGACATGCATTTAATCAGAAACTTTATCTCCCCTCCTTTCACAACGTTTTAACTTTGGTTTCCTAATCGTACCAGAGTATGAATGAGAAAATTATAGTGACCTTTTCACCTGAAAGTTAAGCATACAGATTGAAAACAGTCTGCTCTGCATTGCTTGAACTTCTTATGATGGGGGAAATGAGAAATCTTGCATCTCACATTATATGGCTCCATTTTACAAAAACAAAATTCAGAACCTAAGTTAATTGATTCAATGGAGTATGTACAGTAGCTTATTCCATTCACCTTTTCTGCTTGCGATTTGGCACAGGAGGAATAATCACTTTCACAGCATTGTTGTTTATACTATACCTTTTGTCCTGGAGGCCCCTGAGGTCCCTGCAAAAGGAAAACAATTCAATTAGCATCAAAACTCCAGCCAATTTAAACTGAAATGACTAATTAAGACTGTCTTATTGTGTAAGTACTCTGATAATGGACTGAAACCAGCTGATATTTTATAAATCAAAGACAAGTAAAAGTTTATGCTCAAAACACACAATGAATCTTTTCTCTTCACTTTTGGAACTGATCTAACTACTAACTAGAACACTCAAATGTCCCCCTTCTAATCTTTTCTCTTCCAAGCCATCTGTTTCTTCTAATACTGAAAAATCTCCCAGCATTAAGATGACTGTGTTTTTTCTCTCTCTTATATCAGTTAACAGCCAGTTGTGCGTCCACAGTAATGTATCAGCTCATCTGCATAAAAACAAGGTTTATGCAAACAAGTGTTTCTGAGATAGAGAGAAGCGTAAACCTCACAATCTTCTCATCTTCTAAGTATCAGCATGCACAACTGTGTTATACCCAACTTTCCATGGGTGCTTATCATTTGCAAGTGAAGAGAAATATCTTTAACTTCAGAAATCGTTAAGAATGCTCTTGGGAAGAAAGAACCACCATTTTTGTTCCCATGATCCAAGAAGGCAGGAAGAGGTTATCTCAATTCAGGAAAGCTCAGCTTTCCCTAATGTCATACAGGAATCAAAGTCTTGATATTAAGAGGACCCATTTCTCAGCTGGTGTCTCTGAAGTACTCAGGTGGCCACAGTGGAGAGGGGGAACAGAAAGTAGATCAACTAACCATGTCTTGGACACTTTGGCAGTCTGTTTTGGTAACAGGCAGACCATGTCCACCACAGTTCTATGCGCTTTTGTGCCCAGGTTCCTACCATGGGCACTGGTGCAAAATGTGGGGGTTGGTGCTGTATCAAGCAAGGTGAATTCAGAGCCCATGAGGGTGCAAAACATAACACAAAAACTGGGGAACACAAATCCTTCTGATGTGAGAAAGAATAAAAGAAGAACTGACTGATACCAGAAGTGCAATTATTTAGGAAAAAGAAAGGATTTCCACTTCAGAATGTGATGCTGATTTTATTCTTAAATTAGTGTGAAGTTAGGCAGAACCCTCCACTGTTGGTACATGCAGAGCCTGTTGGAACATTTGCTCCAATGCAACTTTAAACTGATAAAAAGGAAAGGCTCCACTGGTAGTAATTCTGAGTGCTGCATCCACTGATGTGAATGAAAGCCTTGCAGTTTTTTGATGTGGATTGGTATGTCTATGGTTTGGCATCAAACATTGCAAAAGCATAGATAAATGTTGCTTCTTGAAACTTTTGCCTGATTGTTTTAACAGAAAGAAAGTATTGTGAGCATCTCTTTTATACTGTAGAAACAGATTCTGATAAAGTAAACCCACCTGTGAGGTAGAGAGTGACAATTTTACTCCCTTGCTTTCAAAAGAAAGCAGAAGTACCTGAGCACTCAGCAATGGTGATGACCAGAGCAATGAATAGTGAGCATCTGCTTTTTCAGATGGAGAAAAACGTCCCTAGCTCACAGTGTTTCACAAAAACTGCTGTTCAAATCAAGTCTTCTTTTCAGTAAGTGCCTGAGAGTGAGTGATCTGCTGGGTAAGGAACCACAAATATAGCAAGTCCACAAACAGTGTTCGGACACTGTTCAAGTGCCTGACACCATCATTCTCTTCTTCCATGAGAAAGACACAAATTTGTCTAGCATTTTAAAAACACCAAGAAATTAATGCTCCAACTAGTGCTTTCCCTACAGCAATGTTATCAAAACAGGCTACAAATGTCTACATCCAGGGCATCAGTTGTCTGTTGACCTGTTGCAAACTAGACTGCTACATGTTAGGGTTATTTCAGGTCTTGGGAAAAGTCCCTCCATCAGTAAGCCAATGTGAATACAGACCAACTGAAGACCCCTTTCATAGCTCATACCAGCTATTTTTATGATCAAGTTTCTAGCTACTTAAGAAGCTGTTAAAATCTTCTTAAGACCTTCAGCTATATTAAATTACCATTTGGGAACCCTTAATACAATACTATGTATGAAGGTAAAATGATAATACACTTACTAATATTAGCCCCTAAAGCAACCTGTTAAATGTACTCTCTGTTGAGGACTTTCTGCCTGGTGCTTGCAGCTGTCAGTCTGTGGGATGGATATAATTCAAGACATTGCAGAAAACATTATTTTTCACAGATTTTCCTCCTCATCCTTGACATGGTTCCAGCTTCTCCCGAGAAGTTACTGAATATGAAAATATTTACATAGTAGCATAGTCTTGCTCTTATGGAGGCTTTAAAATAAATCATTCAGAGAAAAGAAGTAGCAGATGCTTATCAATCTTATGCTTATCTTATGCAATTGGAAGTTTTCCATTTCTGGTACTTAAGCCTTTACTCAGACTGGAAGCAGCCCTGGTGTTTCACACCCACTGAGCCTCTTGATGACAAGAACAGTCCTCAACAGTACAGCTACCTTCAGAAATTGTATGATATTGACTCAAAAAACCAATTTCAAATAAACGCTTACCTAAATTGATACATTTCACAAGTTACACAGGATAACAAGTCCTTCCTATCCTTAGAATGTTCTGATTGCAAAACATCCGAATAGAAACAATTTTTCTTTAAAGCACTGCTCCCTAGCATTGGGATAGAAGCTCAAAGCCATGGGAAACTTAACAGCTTATTCACAGACAGTTCTCATCCCTTCCCCACATAAGTCAGCAGCCATTTAAAAGAAAATGTAAAATTAGGTTACTAAAAGAAAGCTTCTTTAAAAAAAACAAAACAAAAAAGCCTGTTGAACACCTCAGAATTGTGCTTATTTTTCTAGAATTACTTAGAATCTCTGATCAAGGCACAGAATGACACTGGAAAGATAGAAATAAGCAAGTAAATAAAATATGGTAGAAAGAAAAAAATATGAAAGAATAAAATAAAAAATTAAAAGCTAAAACAAAACAAAAGAACAACAACAACAACAAAATAACCCACACCAAACCAAAGACAGGAAAACCTCAAACCAGTAAAGCTGTAGATTATTTCTAGAGGTATAAATGACAGCTTTTAAAAGAATCTATGTAGAAAATTCCATATGGACATGTGGATTTTCCTTCCTTATTATTCTACTGAACTAGGGAGCATCCTGTGCTACCCACTTGGTGAACAGGCAGTAAGACCAGCAATCAAAACCTCTATGTAGGTCTTGAGACAGAAGCAAAAGGCAAGAAATGTGTGAACATTTCCAACCAGTTCCTCAGGATGCTTTGTTTTGATGTTTTTCTTTATTTTTCTTCACCTGTTCCATGTTCTGTAACAGCTGCAGCAATATCCTAGCCCTACTGTTTGCTCCAGCAACAACCAAAGGGATGCTTTGCAAATGCAGGCTCATCTAAGCTTCCCCCTGGGTCCTGGCAGCCAGTGCAGAGCTGCTGCTACAGGTCCCCACCTCACCCGCCTCAAGCCCAAAGCCTCGGCTCTGCAGTGACCACACACACAGAGAACCCGCTGTAGTCTTCATCAGCTGGAGCCTTCATCTACACCACACTGCCACTCAGCCTCTGTCACACCATTGTATCTGGGAATATGAAAGAGGTAAACTAGAAACACACAACCCTTTAAAACCGTCGGCTGATCAAGAAAACAAGACAATCCCAGAGGTACAGAATTCTTTCACCTTTTAACTACATGTACATATATACATGCCATATGTCATTGATCAAAAAATCACTCTGTAATAGTCTATGCAGATTATATTGATAGTAAATATTTGTCTTTTGCCTGCACCATTGAAAGCTGCCAGAATTTCCACAAAGGGATGCTTGGAATCAACTCCTAAACCACTGAAAATTGATGTCAAAAAGCTCATTTTATAAAAGCATCTAGGCTCCAAAAATTCCAAACAGAGTTTGTGAAAACTGTTCAGATTAAGTAACTGCTCTGCATTTTTGAGGATTATGCCACTTTTCCTCAAACTGACACACATTCACAGAGGAACTTCAATTTTGGTTGCAAGACTTACCCAGCATAGGAAGATAACCAAATATAATGAAAATAAAAAATAGTTCATTCTCTTTCAGTTATCATGAACATTTCAGAAGAGCCCTTGGCCATCATATCCAATTGGGTAAACTAGCTAGGCAGCTGTGACAACTTATTTCAGGGCTTCACTGAACTAGGTACTCATTCGAATAACTCCACAGTAGCAGGATGGAAAAACAAGGTGTGTTGATACAAAGAAATTCAACTGCCCTCTGTGTTTCTCTGGAGAAGGAGAATTATTGGTAATACTTAAACACTTGTAAAATTGGGTAACTAAGGATAACAAATGTGTACGAAAGTCTTCTGTGTGGTGTGTTTTTTAAAAGGTAAAATATTTCTATTATGAGTGCCATTCTTCAATCACTGTTTTGGAAAATCAACCAAACTTCCAGAGACTGTAGCATGTCAAGTCTTTGCATTATAGAAATGACTGAATGAAGGTGGACATTTCAGTTGGTCCTCAACAAGCAACTATTCAGAATAAATTAAAACAAAACAAAACAAATACCCCAAAACCCAAAACACACCAAAAACTAACAAAAAACCCTACAAACAAGAAAACAAAATCACCAACCTCCCCCCCCCACCAAATCAAACCAAACTGAAAAGATTTATCTAAGTGTAGTTATAACAAAGTTTGGGGTCCAGAATTCTTACTACACCTATTTTCTAATATTACAATTGTATTTTCCTTTGATGCTTCATATGTTCCCTGTGTTTTAGCAACCTGCAAAATAAGAAAATTCTGCCCTGAAAAGGTTAAAGCTGCAGTTTCAAAGAGAGAGAGATAGTAATTCAGGGTGTGATACATTAGCAACCCTCTCAAGGTACTTTTGTATTCAATTTCTCAGTTGCTTAAAGTTTGAAGAAATGCATGAATTAAAAAGTTGGGGCATTTTCAGTTTGCAGGTCTGGGGCAGGAATAATGATTTGTTTTACAAGGTGTCAGAGTTCATGGACAACGAACACAAACACCAAATGAAAATGCCTAACAAAAACAATGAAAATGTGCATGTTTTTGTATACTAAGTTATACAGCAAAATAGGTCACAATGGTGCAATATGCTGTCATACAAAAACTTTCTTATTCCAAAGCCTTGCAAACAAAAAAAAAAACCAAAAAACACAACCAAAGAACAACTAAACAGCCCAAAGAATTTTTTTTTACTTCCATACCTTCTACAAAAGTAGAAGCTCTTTGTAACCAGAAGACCTCTTGGAAGTATTGAGTCTATATTTCTATGAAACAAAAGAAGTTCCAGGACTGTTCCTGAGAACAGATATTTTCCCTTTGCTGCCTGTAGGAATCATTAAACACTTAGAACAGAATCATGGAATTGTTTAGATTGGAAAATATGTTCAATATCATTGAGCTCAACTGTTAACCTAACACTGCCAAGTCCACTACTAAGTCATGTCCCTGACTGCCACATCTGTGCACCTCCTAAATAACTCCAGAGGTGTTCAACCACTTCCCTGGGCAGCCTGGTCCAATGCTTGACAACTCTTTCCATGAAGAAGTTTTTTATAATAGCCAACCTAAACATCCACTAATGCAACTTGAGGCACTTTCCTCTTGTCCTATCACTTGTTACCTGGGAGAAGAGATCAAACCCCACCCGGCTGCAACCTCCTTTCAGGTTGCTGTAGACAACAAGGTGGCTGTCCTTGAACCTCCTTTTCTCCAGGCAAAACATCTCCAGCTCCTTCAGCTGCTCCTCACAGGACTTGCGCTCCAGACCCTTCAGCAGCTCCAATACCCTTCTCTGAACACTCTACATGCCTCAATGTCCTTCCTATAGTGAGGGGCCCAGAACTGGACACAGCACACTGAGTGTGGCCTCACCAGTGCCAAATACAGGGGGATGATCACTTCCTTTTTCCCCCAAACCAATTTCTAACCAGTCTAACGGCATAAAGAACTGAAAATGGAAACCTGAACTAGCAGATATACATGAAGATGAAGCACATGTTTCATAAAAGCATTTGTCTGCATTTCCATTGAGCCTGTGTCTGGATCCCATTTCCTTTGTATAAAACTCTGAAAATATGTACCTGCATGGTTGAGGAGTGTTTCATAAAGATTACAGTTTCTAGAATGCTGATATTGAAATGTTCAATGATGCATCATCTAGATATAAGAATGATCAGTTAAGAGATTAACTATGATGAAAAATATCTTGAAATTTCTTAAAAAGGAGTGACCCCTTCCCATGCTATCTACCTTAATTGATGAAAAGTGAGGCAACAACTATTAATTAGTACTCAAGAAGTGCTTATTATCTTCATTCTCTTAGTCATTGTTGTGGCAGCCATTACCAAAGTGCAGAGGTTACAAAATGTCTATTTTCCCTGAGATCTCCAGCAAGTTAAGTCCAGTGCAACTGTACTGGTGAAAAAAACCCACTGCTGCTGTGAAAGGGCAAAGGCTGAGATTTCCCTTTAATCTGTTAGTTCTCATAAACTTTTGCAGCTTAACAGCTTAAGAACAACACCTTATAAAATTTACTATGAACATGCTACCAGAATAAAACAAAGAAACCACCTCCAGAACTCTGGCCATTGAAAACAAAATCACAATTAGTAGCTTCCCAGAGGAGCTATGACGATTCACAGCAGCTGAGAATCGGGCCTTGACCACTGGCCTGAAAGGCTGGATTGAAACCAGCAGGACTTTCCAAGACAATCCTGCCAGGTCCCTGAGAGTTCATTTTAACCTAAGATGAAAAATAGTATTAATTCATTTTAAAGATGTGACATTCTGCAGACTTAACAGCAAGGTTACACTATTCCACTGTCTTTCACAAATATGGCTATATCCTGTGGAAGAACATCCTCCTTTTTCTGAATAACCAGTGAAAGCAATTACATTAAGTTTTACTTTCTTGAACAGATGCCCAGCAACTCTGTATAAGCACAAAAGTAATAGTTTGGAAAACAATGCATCCTAAAGCAGACGGATTTTGCATTTGGGTTAATCATCATAGCATAGATTTCTTTTTCAAAGAGACACCTTTACCTGAGTTCTCTGGTTATTCTGGAGTGTTTTGTTCATGTAAAACATATGCAAAATTACTTATCTGTCTTTAAGGCCCATTTTGGGGAGGAAAATAATACACTGAGGTTTTCTTTCACTGACAGGAAGTAATTGTATGCTAAACATGTTAAAATTTACTTCTGAAAAAAGAAGCTGAAAACATAGCATATTTTAATATTCCAGATTTTTATTAATATGAACTAGTTTAAAATACTTTACACATAAAAGCACAAAAAAATCTCCCACATGGAAATTAGGAACAAAATCATCCCATGCAGACCTATCCCACTGCAGTTTATGAATCTGAACATGCTTATCTGCCAGTGTAAGCCTTTAATATTTTCCATCACTGACTCTAAGTTCTCATTAATAGCCCTACAACAAGAATTCCTAATTCTTGGGTAGAAAAGATTCACAAATCCATCTATTATTCCCTCTGAAAGTGAGAAAATAAACTGGAAAAACTCTTGTATGGTATTTAAGAGTCCTTATCACCAAGAACTGCAGACAAATGGCAGGGGAAACAGGATCAATTATGAGAGGCAGGACACAACTTTAACTGGAAAGGTTGAAAAGCTATGGAAACTACTGGCCTTTTCTCTCGAGTAGCATACATTTTTCTAGTTCCACATAATATTTCAAAACTTAATCCTTTTGGTCACCCCACTGCTTGGCTTCCCCATGAATTCTCTTAATCCTTTCTGCTTTCTGCACAGAGGAATGATACCTTCAACTATTGAGGAAAGTACATCTGCAGGGCTTTCAAATGTCATGGACACCAGACACAAATTTCATCTACTAGTCATTCTTTCATTATCTTCTAACAGTAAAGAGGCATGCAGTCACATCTTTATAGCTTAAACCTCCATCTCACCTAAAAAGAAACTGAAATTTCTTGGCTCAAAAAGCAAACATATTTGTGCTGACACAGCAACATATAGAGTCAAAAAACCCTTGCAAAGAGTTGTCCCAAACACCTCAGCCACAAGGACAGACAAGCAAAAGAAGCATGCTGGCACTTACACAACCTGGAATGATTTTTAACAGAGAATGAGAAACTCCTGTAAGAAACATCTGAATCTCCCACATCCTAAATTGTCCCAGCACCATGCCATAACCCAAAAAATTTTTTACAATGGAAAGAGGGAAAAATCTTGTCTTCAAGATGAACTCTCTTGAGCCAAAGCAGAACTCATGTCAGAGAACTCAAATACTGTCATTCTCTGTTTATGGCCCAAGCAAAACTCTCCTGCCTGAGAGGGAGAAAAGTTATTACTGCCCTCTCTCACAACATCACCTTGAAACATTCTTTTCTTTCTTATTTACTAACACAGAACGTCATTAAATATGAAGCAAAACAAGGCAGCAGATTCTCAGTTGCAGCAAATTGACATCTTTTCACTAGAGTCACTGGATTTCCTGTTTCATCGAAAGGAGAACATGAACGCTCCCAGAAATCCAAATGCATTAAAATAATTTCAACTTTCTGTAAATCAAGGCACCCATTGCTGCAGGTGTTGGGAGGAAAGGGTTAAACCCACAAGATTTGTTAAGGAGGAAATAATTTCACTCAGAGTGACCTTGCAGCTGGGAACACTAAGAATTTTGGTGTGGCGAAATGCCAGTTATTATGCCTACTGTTGTTCATCCTCTGCCTGTTTTGAGAAGCAGAATTCCTGTGTGGAGATAACACACGGTCAAAGACATGCGTGAGTCTTCTGCTCGGAGAAGGAGTGACCATAGAAGCACAGCCTTGTGATAAACTGCTCCTGCAGGAAACCTTTGATATACTAGGGCCAGTAGCAGCCCCACCCCGGCTGTGTGCTAGGATGAACTGAGTCTAACAGAGCCTGTATTCCTGCGTGTCTCTTTTCACTAGGATAAACTGAGCCTAACAGAGCTGTGTGTCTCAGCTGCCCAGTGCTGTTAGCGAAGTGATGAAATAAATCTACTCTTTGCATTTCAGCTGAGGCTTTGTGGTTGCCCTGGTTACCTGCATGTATTGATTCACACAGTAGGTCACGCATTACTCAGCGTGTCAGAGGCTCGTGGTACGTGCTGAGGAACAAGCTGGAAAACATCGTTACCTATTTCTGTTGCCATAACTTGTACTCTTCAAGAAATTTATTCCCCTTCTTTTGTGAGAAAACAGAAGACTAAGTAATTTCAAGCTACGCCATTGTTTGTTCACAGGTTCACACTAAAATTGCCAGCTCTATCTATAACATGTACATTCATCTAGAAATACCAAGGCATGCTACCAAATACAGGTGTAAAAATGCTTTTGAAAGAGAAAAATATTCTGTCCCTATTATTATAATCCATAGATCAGGACTGCTGTTATCCTTAACTTGAACAGCACCATGGGATTTAAGGCCTCAGAGTGTGACCCTATAGACAAATTACCTCATTCTTCCGCAACCTTCAACATGTCACCCAAACTCATGAATTTGCTCACAGCATTTAGTGCTGTTCTTCGCTGCATCCTGCCTCCACCTTGAAGGAAGAATCAGAATATATGCCACAGTACTTGCTTCTTACTGGAAAGGGCCATGGACAGGTGGGCAAGTAGGAAACCACAGCACACTCCAACATATGGACCTTTTGGAGTCCAGGACTGGTGGCACTTTATGGAACTCATTGAATTCAGAGTTTCAGTTTCATCAAGAAGAAAAACAGGAAGCTAACTCAGACTGGAGAGACTCCTGGTGTGAAACAAAGGCAAGTCCTTACAAAAGAATTCCTGCAGAAATAACCTAGAAGCTCCTCTGGGCAGAGATCTGTTTTCCTTTACTTTGAGAATAGGTGAAACATGCACAGAAAGAAACTCAGGCAGGAAAAGGCCTGTGCTCCTCACCACATAATATACTACTTTTTCTAGCAATGCAATCTTGTAACACACATGTTGGGAAATCAGCTATTCCTGAAGCAGTATCTGAATTTCCAATATGGAAATTAATGAAATGCATGACGGAACTTGTCAGGAACAGCTGAAAAGTCCCTGAATAATTGTAACATTTTCCACAGGGAAGAGAAGTCTGCAAATCTGTACTGGCATAAAGAGTATGTCGGAAGCACCAAGAAGAATAAAAAGAAACTAATTACCGCCCTGATACTCTGATGTTCTTTACTTGATCTGTACATAACCTACATTTAAGCCATCAAACTGACTTTTCAAGCAGACATTTAGACTTGGAAATTCATCTAATCTAGGGTCTTTCTCCAACTCAAGGTTGCCGATTTGATTTTTAAACACCTTTTCTTCCTATCTAAACACACCTGCACTTAGAGAAACAGTGTAGTAGCACTTATTTAGTTCTTACACACAGATGGCTACGTTAGAGCAGTGGGAATGCTCTGAACATGGGGACTAAAAGGTGATAGATTAAAAGACCTCAAGGATCCTGTGACTCTGCAGATCCGGTCTTGAATAGAAAGACACTTATGCAAAACCTGAGTGAGTTCTGTCCAGACGTCAAATTGGAGAATATTCCAAATACAAGAGAACAAACCAAAAAAGCTCCCTTCCTAGCTATTGCATCTGCTCTACACAAGCACTCAGAAACCAAAAGAACAGAGTAAAAAAAGAGCCCAGAAGCATGCTAAAACACAAGGTAAATTTGGGAGGCTTTGATTTTAAAACTGATAAACCTTTACTGCAAAATAAAAAAAGTACAGGATTTTAACAACCCGATGACAGCAGATACTTCCAAGTCTCAGAATCTTCATTTTTTTCCTTCAAAAGGTATTGGTTTTGTCAATTGAAAATATTTTGCAATTTGTCAGGGTTAAATATCATTGTACCTGTTTAAATCTTCACAAATTCAGATAGCAATCCTATCTGCACTGAGTGTTGATCTGATTACTTCTGATAATCTTCCTCCTCAGAAACACTCAGGAATCAAAACCACAGGCCCCAAGCTACAATCTGTCATCTCTCATAAAAATATATTTGACCATGTTTAGAGAGATCTGAAGAGAGAAAAAGCATGTTCCATCGTTCTGGAAATATGTGACAGGCAGAAACTTCTGATGCCTTAACCTGTGGCTAAAGCTGATTTACAAACTGTGGAGCTTCAATTTAATTCCAAATGAATCGGAAATATTTGACACCCACAGAGGAAAAAACCTAAAACCTCAGAACTGAAGAACTTTCTGGGAGTTTCAGTGCTGTCTCTTCACTATTCTGTTAGGCAAAGGTCCAGAGCCCTTGCCACAGAGACAGCTTGAATCCTGGCCTGTAAAACATGTAGATGGTTCCTGTGCTGCTCAGTGGTCTCAAGGTAGAAACAGGTCAGCTTCAGAGACAGTGTTAAGAGGGGACCAGGAACTGGGAACTCCTGGCTTGGTTCTTTTTTGTTTTTCTGTGCCCTTAGCTGTTTTATTTCCCTCTGCTCCTCCAAGCTTAAGAAGTTGGCCTGAAGTGACAGGTGACTGGATTTAAACAGGATGTTTTCTTTCTTGTGGTTTCTTCACAAATAAGGCCTCAAATAGCCTGTGGCAAATGAAAGTCAGGAAATACACAGCCATAAAGCTTTTTGCAATTACCCATTTTAAAAGGTATATGTTACGTTACACTTTCATAGAAAACTGGAAGAATACTTACTGTCAATCCTTGTTCTCCTGGTTTTCCTGGCTCACCCTTCAAATAAAAAAAGGAGTGAATAATTTCAGCAACATATCCTAAATCCAGTTTTCTATATAGGAATATCATAAAATTTTCACTCTTAAACAGGTATGGCAGCCAATTGCACATTATACAAATTACTTTTTTGCTTTTTAACCTGGTAGACAAATCACAGACATCTTAAGAAGTACTGCTTCACAATCACGTAACGATATAGTTCTCAAGGCAAGAGTTAAGTATTGGTGTTCCGACTCTGTCCCTTGGTTCCAAACATAATATTCCATTCCACTGTGCTAAAGGACACAGAGAAAGGTCATTTTCACATATGTGCTGTATCCCACAGTTTATATATTCCAAGATTACTGGTCTGTGTCATCACCTCAGTCAGCAGCCATAACTCATTGTTGTCAATTACCATGTTCCATAAACCCATGAATATTTGTATTTTGAAGCCATGAAATAGTTACTCAGCTGTTAAATACCTGGACTGGCTTTCAAAATGGTAACCCATAATTTCGCCAATGTATTCTCTTTCTGTGGGCACAACTCCACATACAGTCAGAACCTATCTTCTCCCCTTTCTTCCCATATGAACATACATACATCTGTCTGTAGAGACAGTAAAACATCAGTCATACAACACGGGCTAAAAATACCCATCCAAAAAAACCAGAGCTCCACTTTCGTGGTCTGGTTTATATATCACTCCCTTGAAAACCCAACTGAGCACAGGGCAGTCCATGCACTGTTGCTCCAGCACAGCTGCAGGGTCTTCTCTAGCAGCTTTGTCATAAAAGAAAGCCTGTCACGAAACTGCTGAGAACTGTTCCCATGTCGCTGTTCCTGGCAACTGAAAAGAGTCAAAACTGCTTCCCTGGGTATGCATGCATTTCACTCAGAAGCAAACATGCAGCATCTGCAAACACACCAAGGCCAGCTGGGAGAATGAAGCCATGGAGGCACAGTTTTCTGGCCAGTCACTACCCCAACACACCACCTAATAGCTGTGGCAACTGTAAACCTTGCTTGAGAAGGACAGGCTGGAAGAGAAATCCTGCTTTATCTAAACCTGCAAAAGAGGCAAAGTCTGCCTAATGGTCACTGGTCACTCTAAGGACATCCTCCTATAGGTGTGTGAGGCTGCAGCGCCCTAGCTCATGGCACAGTGCAGCTGCTGCCTTCAGCTCTCTAGCTAAAAGTTCCACACAACTCTTTACCTCAAAGATAAAGCTGTCCTTCCCTATCAGCTATGTTTTCCCTTTACAGCTCTCCTATTTGACTGTGTATCGCACAGCCATGGAGGAACAAGCCTTCTGAGGATCAGGAATATTAACCTGAGGGTACAGAACAGTAGCGAGGGGCAGCAAACTGGACGGTTTCTACATGAGTGCTTGTTCGTATATGATTCTAAAGCAGCATTATGAACTGATTTTCCATAATATTATAGGGCTTAAGATAGCCACAGCTTAAAAACTATAAAAAGAAACTCTCTCTTGCCATCTAAAGTCAAAATCTCTACAGAACTATTATAAAACGAAATGACCTCATCGCATAAAATGCATGGCTTTCCTGTTATGAAAAACAGTAATGATCCCTTTGCTAAAAAGCACAAAGCAGCACGCAGCCACACTGCAATCAGCGAGGCCAGCTGATTCTGCCAGCCCCATGTATGTGAACTATTAAAACACTACTGCTGCAGTCAGATATGGATTCTGGTTTCAGTCTTGCCCTTACTAGATCAAACCAGCACCAGCTCTGCTGACCACAGTCCATTTAACCACAATAAAAGAACACAAGGGAGACTCAGAAGAGGCCTAGAGCCTGATGTGCCACAGGACTAACAAGAAATGAGAAGGTTTCCAAAGTAAAACATCATGAGTGCTACAGACTTTCAATGTCAATTCATAACCTTAAGCTAGAACTTACAAAGGCAAGAGTGGTAAAACAACCAAGCCAAAACAACAACAGCAGCAGCCATACAGTCCTAGAGGTCTCAACCAGCCAGCTTTGCTGGATTTTCACTGGAAATTTTAGCATCATATTACTATTAACATGCTATATTAAATTTAGACAGTTAATACATGAATAGGGTTTGAACAGGAGTGTAGATATTTTCTTTCTTGGTTTTAGCTAAAAAGGCCCTGCAGAAAAAGTTTATGCCACCCTGGAGTCATGCTTTTTCTTCAAGAAACCTGTTTCTGGTTCCAGAGCCGGTCTTCACCTTGCTGGTTCCTCATGTGTCCTCTTGGCCACAGTCTTCACTTTTCATGGAGGTGAACATGTGTGTGTGCGTCTGTACATGTGCCATTTCATTTTTCATGTCTCTCTCCTGTCTATGATTCCATTTCCACACTGATAACACAGTGGCATTCATGATGAAAAGAGAGATACTTCTTTCAAAGGAATAAAAATTAAGGAGGCCACAAAATACAAAATTAAAACCAAGCACATACTTTCCAAAAAGTCATGTGTTTAGGCATCTGTTTAAAAAGTGTGGGATTCATCCTGTGCCTAAAACAAACAATACACCATATACTGGATTCTGCTGCTTGTCCTAATGAAGTATGGGGCCTGAGCCAAAGAAAACGGTACTGTTCATCAAGTTTAAAGATGGCAGAGTCTAAATCCAAACTTCATCATACCTAGGGCAGCTTTAGCAGTTTATTACTTTATTCCATGACTTTTGAGGTTAAACCATTAAGAAGTGAGAAGTCAAGCACATCCATGCTATGAGGCCTCAAATTCAGTTTTATCTTGAAGTTTGAATAGAAACACTTATTACTCGTGGAAAGGGGCAGACTCTCCTCACACAGCTATTAAACATCAGTGAGTGACTGAGAAACCTTAGAAAGTGCAGTGAAACTGGCAGGGGTGGGAGGCAAGGAATCTTGGTGTTACTTCTGGCCCTGCTATACACTTGTTCTGTGTGCGTGGGACTTCAGGTACGCCTTGAAACCTGCCTGCGGTTCAGCTTCCGCATGTCTTGCTTGCCAGTCTCACCTCAGAAAATGTCTTTGACATTTTGGCATACACTTGAGAGGAACGTGCACACCAAAGCAGCAACAGTAACTCACCGTTACGCCAGGCATCCCACGAGGACCATCTTTGCCAGTGTCTCCTGGGGGACCTCTGGGTCCTGGTGGCCCCGGAGGTCCAGGGGGTCCAGCTTGTCCTTGGTCTCCCTAAACCAATAAAAAACTCATCACAAATTTGCTTTAGAGGCGCCAACCCCATAAAAACACATCAATTCACCCATAAAAAGTGCAAGACCAGCTGGAAGAAGCTGCCATGAACTGGACAGTGGCTTCTTCACTGCTTATGGCAAAAGCAGCACTTTGCCTTGAAGACCAACAGTTTGTATCTGTCTGGTGCAATCAGCCATAGAGCAGAAGGTTCAGACCCTAAACTGTTTGTTTTACCACAACACATATGCCAAAATTTGGGATGGTCTTGAAATATTTTACTCATCTAGTTCTCCAGAGCAAGTGACTGTTTTCGATAAGCATCTGTTTTCTTCATGATTTGCATAATCATAACAAAGCGGAGGCAAAAAAGAAAAGCTGCATCTGAGAATATACAGATTTTCACAGCAATTTTCCAAGTCCATGAATGATACATGGATAGATTTCAAAATTGAGCATGGGAAATAACTGCTTCTTCATGAAGTTGTACATAATTTTCCATCTGTTTTGGAAGGCTGTTTTATAGTGAAAATTAGCTAACTCTCTTTATTTTTACCTATTAATTTGTAAAAGTCAATTTACAAGAGAGTTGTCAAAACATATTACCTTCCACTCTAAAAAAGAAAAGACACCCCAAAATGGTGCTTTAGTTATTTCCAGCACATCACTGCAAACCGCTGGAAAAAGCTGCTGAGATCTCCAGCGTCAGTCAATTAGCAAAGCCACCCATGGTCTTTTAACTGTTAATACCATTAACAGTTGCTTCATTTCAAAGCATTTTCAAGTGAACAACCTGCCATAAGAAGGCATCTGATGAAAAGGTACAGCAAAGAGTAAACTGAATGTAAAGAAGAACCAGACTCCAGTGAGATGAAGCACTACCTTAATGAGGCGGCGTTTAATGAGCTGCTGATCAGCAGAGAGAAACCCATGATTGATTTTAGGAAACACCATCTGATCAGGCAGGTGAGGTCAAAGGTTGAAGATCAGAGATGAGAGAATTGAAGAACAGACATCAGAAGGCCCGAGAAAGAAATAAAGATATATTCATTAGATTTGTAATAGCTAATATAATATGAACTGGTGCTTCTGCCTGAAAGAAACTGTGCATTTTCTTTTGGAAAAAGATTACCTGTATTGTACAGGACATACTGCTACAATTTAAATCATATACAATGTCTTAAATGTGTAACTGTTTTCTCCCCAGATTTTGCATGAGAATTCTGCAGGTGTATTAGTTTTTTCATTACCTGGGCTCTAAAAATCAGTATTTTTATATGTTGTTCTTTCAGCAAAGTTTCTAGAGACACAGCACCAGTCCAATTTTCAGTCAGATTTTCTAACCAGCATAGTGTGCCATGAAGAATGGTGTTATTTTTATAAGGTCTGAAGTTCCAGCTTGACCAGATTGCTTCCTGCTTAATTTGCAAACCCACTTCAAAAAAATCTGGATGTACAGATGAAACATCTGATATCTAACACAAATATCTGACTCCTAATGTAACCAGTATGGAGTTCACTGACATTTTCCACACTCATATATGCCTCAGGGAAGCACAACAACAGAAAAAAATCATCTGAAAATAAAATTCTGACCAAGACCATGGGGAATTTCCAGAGGTAGGTATTTCCAGGGGTACACAGTTATTGAATTGATTCCATGCTCTGCATCAGGAGTACTTAGATCAATGCAAAGGCAGTGAGGGCTCGCTTAGGTCCACCATAAGAATTCACTAGTATTCCATCTTAAAAACAATTTTTCATGTGCACTTTTATGCTGATACAGAGAGACCTGACTGAACAGGTACATGTCAGCCACAAACCTTGACGGTGAGGATCTGATTACTGTGCAGAGCAGCAACTGTGGGAAAGCCTGGCAGACCCTAGGGACACAGCATAACATGGTACGAGAACAGCACGACACAAACATCGCAGAGACAATTTACCAACAGACAAACAGAACAAACACTACGTTTAGTACACCCCACACTGCCGACAGACAGGAAACGACCTCTCTGTCATATGGGAAACAGAGTTAGGGCTGCACTGCATTGCAGATGCAAGTTGATACTTCACAACAAGAATATCACGAGATTTTAGAAGGAGCAATCCCATGAAGGTGTCTTTCCTTAAAATTACAATAAATTGTTATGATCATTTGAAAATTGTTAAGACTATCAGTCAATAGATGACCGAGCATTTTTCAATTGAAATGTACTACAGCACTTCAAGAATTCTATGCAGAAAGCCTTGACTCTGGATTGCTGCAGACGCTGACAGCAATGACAGTATTCTCTGAAGTGCTTTGCATAATTAATGTGCGGCTCCACACCTTCTGTTTAACATATGACATTCAGCACATAAACTGGTAGCACATACAAAACTGTAAACACTGAACATAAATCTACTGCTAGGTCTTGGGTAGTCCATAGTGGCCATGGACAAAGTTTTCAAGACATACATAGCTGTATTTTCACATCCATTTTTACCCCTCAACTGCTGTATGCCACATATGGTTTCTCATATTCTACTCTACCAAGATGCGCAGAACTTGTGCTGTACTGGCACAAAAAGGGAAGAGTGTGGTGATTGTGGCCTGCCGTCACAATATAAAGGAGTCATTTTTGCTCTTAGTTCAACACCTTTCTTGAGCTGCCTTGTAGGGAGTGAATTAAACCCTCTGCCAAAACCTTATGCATTTGAGCAGTGAATTCCTAAAGAGGAGGAAATCCCTAAGTCCCCTCCTTGCCTTTTACCACAGCACACTGTCAGAAGCAGAAGCCTGTTCAATGGCAGAGAGACATTAGGCTGAGGAACATCAAATAAAATACAGCCAGGGAGCTCTAAGTCCCCTATATGCCCACAGACGACCTTTATGAGGTACAGTTGGTAGCACAGCCCCTGCAGGGGCTCCTCCTGGAGCAAACAGCTGCATCATGTCAGCTTAGCACCTCCTAAAGGGTAGGCTGTGCCCGGCTCTGGCTGCCAGGAAAGGGCCCTTCTGAGGAGTCCTGCGTGAAGGCTCTGCTGGTCACCCCATGTTGCTGTAGCACATGAGCCCTTTGCAGCCCAGCTCGCCTGGTGGGGAGCACCAACAGGCCAGGGCAGCCTGTCAGGTCTCTCAGCTGCAGCAGATTCTTTTATGTGACAAATTCTTGCTCTGTTCATCACAGCCTGTGGATCACAAAGACTGCATCAGTCTTTACAAAAAAGGCAGAGTAACTTTTTGTTGCATACATGTTCTTCACTAGCATCTTGGTGTTCCATTTAGCATCTTTATTCCTGCTATACATCCATGAGATGAAACTGAGGCCCTGCAAGTTGATCCCATAAAGCCAGTGGCTAAATGCAGCTTTCCCACTTCATTGGGATGAACTGCAGTGTGGCTAACTTCATTGCTCAGTGACCTGAAATCTCCTCTTCAGAAACAAATAAACAGAAAAAACCAAAAAAGGCTAAAACTCACAACATATAAAGGGACTCACTCCTGAGACACTGATAAGACTGGAATGATATAATACATCTTTTAGGAAAGAGATGTATCAAGCTTGCATTTATCTTATTAAAGAATGTAAGTTAATGAAGTTATTAGATAGCAATGTGCCAGAATCTTTACATCTGTGACTCATTAGCCCTGCTGTGCACATGATCCATTTCTCCTCTAGATGAAACTACAATACCCGTGTAATGGAAATGCGCACAAACAAGAAACCTCTATAGGAAATAAAGTCTGAATAGCAAGCAATAAATGACATTAATGGAAATAATGGATAAACAGAAAATTTTTAAACAACTTCATTTTTACTCATCAGCCTTTAGAATTACAGCACAGTAATTTTCAGTTACCTCTAAACTAGCATATTTGCAATACAACATTTTAAACTCTTATTAATTTTTACTTATTTTATCTTCAACATGAAGAAGAACTGAGAATTATTAAGAAAGATGCTTATTCAGAAAATACAGGGGTTTGTCATGAAAGATTTTGTTTTTCCATGAGAAGAAATGAAAGACTTTGGAAAGATTTGTGTAGCTGTACACAGAACCATTACATTCAAGCACTTCACAGTCCAGCCCCAGCATTCCCAAAGCTTCCCAACACCACACAGGCAAGTTCAAGATTAGCTATCAGTACTGCAGTTTTCTGCCTACATAAAGAACACATGAGAAAAGGCTCAATCCTATTCTTCCCTCTGCAGCTTAGTTACTTCTTCCAGCTTGACCCCAAGTAAGACAAAGCTTTCCTTCCTTTGCCCAAAGTGGTCATAATCTTAGACCTAACAGTCAGAGATACATGCAATGACAGTTTGGACCTGCATCATCTGCCCATGAGTAACATGTATCTTTGGAGAGAGCCAGACACATGGGAACACTAAATGTAACCCAGCAAAGACACTACAATAGGTCCATAGTTTTTGCATGTGTAGGAGGCTTTAGAAGGCATTGCAACCTCTGGCATCCATGAAAGAAAATGTTGGCACACAATGAGCTTCTAAAAGGGCATAAAAAGAGTTATCCTTCCCACAAAATGAGTTCTCTTTCTTTCCTGTCACTCTGCTATAAATATAGCCACAAATATCCCCTGGATCTGTTTTATTTTTTCCCTGTCGAAGGCTGTTCTGAATGACAGATTCAAAGTTACTCAATTTTCTCTTTATTTGGTTTGATTCTTGAACTGCACATAGGAAGGGTTCTTGTTCTACACCCTGGGAGGCCCTAACAGAATACAAAACACCACAGTCATCAACAGCGACCACTGGTCTACTAAATTCCTCTGCTGACAGCTACTCAAGCTCACCCTGAAATGCTAGCTGGTTACAATTGCTAAATTAGCACAGTTGCTGCATGCCCCACTGCCATTTTTGCCCAAATGCCAAGCAAAACACGATGCCTGATGGAGGCCAACAGCCATGGGACAACATTACCCATCTGGAAGCATAGGAAAAGCCAACCTGCCCCATACAATGGCTACTGAGAAAACTGAGGGATGCTGGAACATAGTATCATTCCCCCTCTCTGATTTCTTTACTTGGATGAAATAGTTCTCCTGTTACATTCATCGAAGCCTTGAAGGATGTAATTGCCACTAACTGTCCTAGATTTTTCACAGTACTCTCAGCTTTGTCCACTGGTCCAGATGAGGTCAGTATTGTAAATTCATCGTAACCTTGTCAGAGGCAAGTCTGATAATGTTAAGCAACAGTGTTACTGGGTTTACACTGTGCTGCATACACTCCAATTTGACTACTGCATTTGCTCAGTATAGTAAATGTCACAGTCCTCTCTAGGATTTTCCTTCTGACCTGCCAATAAACCCAAGCTGCACAAGCTTGCATGTTCCTGTGAAGACATGGTAAATGAGACAGGAATTACCACCTGCTGTTCTCTTGCACTTCCTAAGGTTACAGCCAGCTGCTGCTATTTCACATCAAATCACACAGGCTTCAGGCAAGAGTGATCCTGACACTCTTTATGGCTGCTCTGCCTTTCTCCAGCATCACCTCTAGTTCTAATTAATCTCTCAGACTGAGTGCCAGTCCTGTGGCTAATTATTGTACCTGCCCTGGGGAATACAGTGTTTGGTATCACCCTGTACAGTGCCAGGGACTCTCAGCAGGAGCTCTCTTATATAATTCCTTTTATCGTAACTGCTGCCTGCTCCAGCAGCAAATCTGCTAACAAAAACAGCACACCACAACAAGACAAGAATCCAGAAATTTCTTTTCACTCAGGTAAACATTCAGCAAAGAGTACTGGTTTGAATACATTATATAATGATTCAGACTTTGTAAAAAAATAGTAAAAATGCGGTGTTTAAGATCTAGCATAAAAAGATCACTGTAAAAGCTTTGTTTCCTATAATGACCTCTGTGAAATCTATCTGATACTGCATTCAAACTGAACAAAACTGGAAAAAGCCAGCACTTCTCTACTTCTGTCCTGTTATTAGATGAATTTTCAGTGAGGCAAATATCTTTTCTACACAACTCAATTATGTGTTCTGATGAGTGATCACAAATCTGACCTCCATAAAATAGCCTTCCTGAAGGCAAACCTGCTACTCTCAATGAAAGTGGTGGTAGGCATCCAGTTAACTGCAAGATGGACTGGTCCATAACCAAGTTGGTTCTGAAAATAAAAATCTTCTTTCTTGGCTTATGTTTATCTTCAAATTTTTTACCTGCTTCAGTTATGTGATGCAGGTCAGTGGCTCAATCTTCTTCTCTGATGTTTATTATGACTGGATTAATTTTCTTAAGAGTTGTTTTAAATCAAATTTGTCTAATTCAAATGTTCAGTGCTGTAGCACTTCTGCAAGACAGCTGTAGTTTGAGATACAACAACCACATGATGTATTTTCAGCCATAGGGCAGGGCTGTAGAAAAAGGAACAGGATGTACAGAGACTTCCTTCCTCACCATTCCTCTGACATTACTAAAAAGGGGCAAGATGCAAACCAACTGGTGGAGAACGAAGACACGCACTGCCTAGCTCTTAAGACAGGAATGACAACATCCTCCTCTTGGGAGCAGGTATGTGGCACTTTCTCTGGAGTGTCACAGCTGTTCTGCATTCCCCAAGGGAACCTCAGGAGCTGAACATCAAAGGCATAGCTTGGCCCGAGAGAGTCATTCACAGCCAAAAGGACACTCTTATGAACTCTGAGTCTCAAGTCTGAGTGTCCCAATGCTTTAGACAAAGTTGGCAGCCAACACCATCTGAGTTCTTTCCTAACCTCTCCTAGTTACAGAGCGCCAAGTTACCTTGCTCCAATTTGTTACCCTACTTTTGCCTTAATGGAAGACAGGGGAGCCACAACAGCCCAATGCCCATGAAGTGCAGATAATTAATCCCAGGAATGGAGAAGGTAAATATCCCTGTTGCCTTCTGGCAGATAAGGAAAAAAAAGTCTTAGAAGCTTAAATTAACTGCTCACAGTCAAATTGGCATTAAACTGGATGTCCAGCAGTTTTCTCAATGATTCTGCTTCAGTGAAAGTCATGTTAAGAGAGGGAATCACTAATGCTTTTTTAATACTCTTATTGTGGCACACTAAGAGTGCAATTTGAAACAGTAGGTAGATATAGCTTATAACTTGACCTATACATTACACAGGTCAATTAACAACAGAAGAAACAACCATGAGGGCAATCATACTGGTAAAGTATGGAATTAAAGCAGCACTCTGTATTTGCTGTTTGCAGTAATATACAATAAAACAGAAAATATGCTTTTAGACATAAATAAGAATCATCAAGAGCAGATGAATTTCATAGCATTAAACAGAATTTAAATGATGCAAAATTTTATTTAATTAACATAACACTTTCACTCTAATATTACACATTTTCGCTTTGACAAGATGTGGAATGAGGATAAAAATTACCAGCATGAAACATTTGGGAACAAATATTCCTGTAATGTAACATATTTACCTACATTCATTACAGTTAGCAATGTCAACCTGACCTCACTCCAAAAAAGTGAGTTTTGCTTTTGGGGAGGTCAAGAAATCAGATTAGTTAATTTACTACTATTTGTTTTGTGAAGCAAATCTGTTCCTTTCTTTAAAAAAAACCCAACCAAACAACAACAAACAAACCAAAATCAAAATCCCCCATAGAGTTCAAAATAGGATGGCTTTACAGGGGCGCAAAAAGTAAATGGTCATGGTTTAACCATCATTCAGTAACTAGTATTTTCTACTTTATGACTGAGGTACTGATTCTAAGGATATGAATACAGGTTTTCCATGTACTGTCACTAGGAGCAGGAAAAGGCTCAAAATACTCATTATATATTTCCTAGAAATATATTAACTAATAATAATGCACATATATTAAAATAAGGCTTTTCAAAATTTTCATTTAAAAAAAAAATCAGGTCAAAATTTACTGCTTGCACACCTTTACTTCCCTTTAATATGGGAAAAAGGCTATGTCTATAATAGAACTTTAAAAAGCTATTTCTATAATAGAACAAGTGAAGCAATACTTCAGTTTTAAAAGAGAGCTTACGTCTGTATATACACACACATTTGTATGTGATTATTTCAGTAAATAGACTGCTTCCAGGACTATTTTTGTCAATATTAGGTAATTCTGAAATAGTCTGTCAGCATAGAAGAGTAGAACTTGCACAGCAATGATTTTTCTCTACCAGGCAGCAAGTAAGTAGCAAATATATTAAAAAGTAAACAGGGGAAAGGGTTAACTAGAAAAGAACATTATGTCTCTATCAGACCCTGTTTTAACAGGACTCAAGGAATGTTTTTAATTTTCAAGTCAATAAGGGTTAACAAAATAAAAAAAAATTCTGAGTTCCTGTTTTTAATAGAACTTCATCTTTCCTGCTTAAGATATTTTAGAGATATTATCAGTTCTGCACCACCCCAGCCAACAACAAAATTTATTTAAACATATCAAAAGTCGAAAATTATTTAATGAAAATACTTATGTATGGTTTCTGGGTGGTATCTCATTTCACCTAGACCAAAACCAATTAAAAACCAGCTTCTAGTTCTTGATTTCTAGCCCCGATAAGCAAGAAATCTCTCATGTATCTGAAATAAGGGACAGAAGATATTTATTATGTCATTTACAGAAGGATGAGAAAAGACTAAGACTCACAGAGTCACTAAAGTTGGAAAATACCTCCAAGATCATCCAAATTTCAACTGAACACCACCTTCACCCACTAAGCAGGTCACCTAGCCATGAAAGGAGATCAGGTTGGCCAGGTAGGACCTGCTTTTTCTGAATCCATGCTGGCTGAGCCCAATCCCCTGGTTGTCCAGTACATGCTGCATGATCACACTCAAGATGATCTGTTCCATAACTTTTCCTGGCACCGAGGTCAGGCTGACAGGCCTGTAGTTCTCTCAATCCTGCTCTCACGTGCTCAACCTCCAGTCATCTGGGACCCCCACAGTTAGCCAGGACTGGTGATAAATGATGGAGAGTGGCTTGGCGAGCTCTTCCCACAGCTCCCTCAGTACCTTCATGTGAGCCCCGACTGGCTCCACAGAGTCGGGAGTTTCTAAGTGGCACAGCAGGTCTAACTACTTCCTCCTGGATTGCAGGGAGTCTATTCAGCTCCCTATCCCCGTCTACCAGATCAGGGGACTGGTTGCCCTTGGGACAACTAGTCTTACTGTTGAAGACTGAGGCAAAGAAGGCATTAAGTACCTCAGCCTTTTTCTCATCCTTGCTTACAAAGTTCCCCTCCACATCCAATCAGACATTCTGTACTAGCTTTTCTGTTCCCAAACATTCACCTCTGAAGACCTATTTCCATTATCAAGATGCAGTCTCTACGTGGACAATATATCCTTTGAAATCCTACCATTTTGAAATTTTCAAAGGCTTTTTTTAAAATTGGACTAGGGCTGAACAACTGGAACTGAGCAGCCTCATATCACCATTTATTCTAACAGCCTACAGGCTAAACTCCATCATTTTTAATTTTCTCATGGCTCAGTACAGTAAAGCAAACCTCCACAGACATTTCATGAAGCCATGCCCTTTGCAAAAAGAAGAGCATCCAAAAGACATACTAACATTTCTATTTCTTACAGTGGTATCAAGGAAAGCTAGATCTGCATTTGATCTAAATGTTTAGTCAACCAGAACTTCAGAGTAATTAGAGATATGATATAAAAATATATAGAGATAAAAAAAGGAATTTTTTTCCAAATAAGATCAGGACTCACCATCACTAGCTTATGGTGCTCTCATGTGATGAAAAGCTGTATCAATTTGCTGCTCAAACTCACAATCCAGGTATGAACTTCTAGATCACTCACACTGCTAGAATGTGTTTTGGCTCATATTTTCTACACAGTATGGACATTGGTGGATTAAGCCACGTGGCATTATGAACTAGAACTCTTAAGTCACCTCTGCACAATGAAGGAGTCTGATGCAAAGATTTCTTCTGAATAACTAATGATATTATTTAAGAAAACTCTTCTGGTTCTTTAAAAAAACCCAAATCAAACCAAACCAACCCAACAAAACACAACACAAAAACCCAAGCACATTATTCTAAAAATATAAGTGCCTGACCTCTGGGTAGTATTTGCAAGGCTGAGTTCTTAGTGTATTACTTCATTGAAGGTATTATCAAGAAAACCTGAACCTCAAAGCATGTATATATTCTACATGTACATATTACATGTACATATACTGGACATATATTCTACCTGTCCAGTAACATTTTGAGATAACTGATTACTATTTTTATGGTTTTGAAATTATTTCAGAAAGAAGGAGCCCTCAAAAATCTCAAGATGAAAAAAATTGGGTGGGAGAGAAAGCAACAATATCTTTGCTTCTTGCAAAATGTTTTCACAAATACCCTTCTATTTTCTTTTCAGAAGATTTCTGGAAGTTTAAGGTCTCAACTTGGAGAGTCTTTACATTTTATTTTGATTTCTTTTACAAAAACACCTGGAGAAAAGAAAGCAGCTTTTCTAAAGAAAAAGGTTCATTTTGAAATTTCAGTCATATCTTGGAACACTAACAGGTTTTGCTAAGTTAAACACTTGTTTCAAGCCAGTATGTAAAAATATAAACTCAAAGAAACTTAAGGCTCCTTACCTGTAAAAGATGAATTAGCATTAAAATGTTCACTGCTCTTAGATATTATATCCTATCTGTCTGCAAACTTGCCAAATCCAAGTGTTAATGTCATGCCCCAGTTACTTCCAGGTACAATATTTCTTGAAAATAATACTCTATGCCATTACCTCCAAACCCATTTATTTTGCACGTGCAGTGATGGAAAACTACGTGCAAAGGTAACCAACCAGGACTAAATGGGTTTAGTTCCATTTGGTGCATGAGTGGCTTACACATAAAAATTCTATTAATTATATTGTAAATCCCCTGGCACAGCAGGTTGAGCAGATTCACCCTGAAGACAGTTACCAGAAGAGATAACTGCTGTACCATGAAATATAAAATGGTCAGAGGCTTCATAGTACTTATTACTTGTGAAATATGGAGGGGAAAAAAGGAGAAGAGGCTGTAGAACACATTCAGAATAGATTAAGGGAAAACCAACAACACTGGGCAAATTTCCCAAGTTTGACTCATATACTTAAAAAGGAGATATGTTACTACAACCTGCATTGACTAAGGAGTTCGTAAAGTTTTAGCTTGTCCACAAGACGCTAGTCACCACCTCTTCCTCTCCACTACTGACCTTATTGAATTCCTTTTCTGTAATCAGATACAGAATTTAGTCTCAAGTGCCAGCTGCTGCTGCAGATACAACTTTGTGACATCCTTATATATGAATTCCTCAGGTTGGCTATTTTCTGCTTCTTATCTGTACTTGATTTACCAAACCCACAAATAGTCATAACCATGATTTGTAGGCTCAGTAAGGACTCTACGACCTTCCTAAATACAGAGTATGCCTTGGCAAAGTAGGACACAACAATCTCTGTGTAGCAGAGGTCCCCCTGCAGTAACACTGGCCAAACCTGCATCTTCTTACTGGGCATTGCCAACCCCTCCAGACCAGGGACTGAAAGCCATACAGGCTTAACCACTTAATAATATTTCTTACATCTCTTCAACATTTTGCCAAGATTTCTGCATTATCATTCCCTTGTGTTGATACCACTTCATTTGTTTTCCAGCGTTCAGACTTCTGGGTCTTTCCCTGGAAACTTCTCTGACAGTCATAATTCCAGATTCTTATCCTCAGCTATGTAATGCTCTTCACAACACTGCTCTTCCATATTTGTTATTGCATCCCTCTCTGATACTTCATCAAATTTGCTCTCCCGTTCTTTTGAATCTAAAGCCAGAGATGTGAATGTGAATGTAAGAGCACACATTCCTCTGCATGTAAGGCCACCCAGTGCAAGCACTTGCACTCGAGCCTGTCTTATGCCGCCTGAATGGAGCATCCTCTCCTAAGCCACAGGCACTGCACTGCTCTCCTCCTCTACATCTCTCTCCACACACTCCCCGTGAACCTCCACAGCACAGAACCAGACAAAATATACAGCCCGGTATGGCCTCCAAGAGACACTAAATTTGCTTAGAAGTTAAAAGGAAATTTTTACACTATTCAGAACCTTTAGTTTGTGTATTAGTTACCTAGAAAAAAAAGCATGTTGCCATCACAGTTACACTCTACTTTCTTTTATTTATTTAAGTAGTTTTCCAACTCCTATTGAATTTCAACTGAAGTAATACTTAAAGCTGCTCACTGTCAGGCCACGGTCTTTATGATGTGCAGCCCTAGCACCAAGCATGGCAGGACACCCTGGTAGTCAAAGGAACATCAAAATCAGCTGTAAAAGCATGTTGTGACTTTAGATAATCTTATTGGCTGAAAAAAAGTAAAATCCAATTAAATGAAATTACATGAAACAAAAAAGTAGAATGAAATAAAGCTGCAAATTCAAAATATTTAACATAGTTAACAGAAGAAAATAATCCATGGAACATACTGTTATGGATAAAATTATAAACATGTAACTGAAGAGAGTTACTATATCATCCGAACAATGTAACCAAGCATTTTCTAATGAAGCACAGATGTAAGGAGTGAACTCGCACAGCTAACCCATTCGAACTTACACTCCTGTATTCATCTATTTCTCTGTTAAAATAAACATGACATTAGAAAATTAAAAGAATCTTCTCATTTCCTAAATTAAACCATGTTCTAACTGTCTGGATTGTAACTACAAGGTGATGATATTGTTATTATTAAAAATATTAAATACATATAGGTCAGGAAAAAAGCTGATACATGCATACATGGTATTTGTTTATAATTCACTAAATATTAGCTACATTTTACATGAAATCCAGAAATACATTTATTAGAAACCCACTGGGCCCTCTGCATTGTGGAAGCCCATGCACGGCATGAACACATTGCTGGGGAAACTGAATGGTTTGGTTAGGAAAGCCAGCTTTATACAGCAGAGCAAAAACACTGTGGAACCTGCTTCCACCCATAATGGAAACTGTATGCTACGGAATCACTCAAATCTTCCCAGACACTTCCTTCTCACGTTCAATATTACTGTCCTGCAGACACTTCAACATGCAGGGTAAATGCAGCTAATAAGCATAATTAGCTCAGACAATGTATTTTTATTTAGTTTTGCACTAAAGACTAATTGCCTACTCAGCGAAGGGGAAGTGTAACATTTTTTTTAAGATGCTTACCCGAGGGCCCTGATCACCTTGATCTCCCTGCAAAGTGGAAAGATGAGATGATAGGTTTAACACAGCATCTGTGTGCTACCCAGCTCTCTTACATAATCTAACATTTCACTGCATCAATACAAACAGTCTCTTGAGTTCATGCTGGGAGGGCTTTCCAGTACCTTGTAAGAATCACCCGAACATCAACTCACCTTCTCGCCTTTTGGACCAGGAGGGCCCTGAAAGAAACAAAGGCAAAGATTAATTACTGATACTGATGAAGTCCTGGGACACAGCAAGAAACAGGCCTGTGCCAATCTGCAATTTCTTCCCAACAATGTATTTCCTTATAGTTCTTCACTCCAAATGCTGGTGCTATTCCAGAGATGGCTTCTTCACTGTACTTATTACAGGAACTGCATGCTATTTCTTGAATAGTTTTCTAACCCTGTGTGTTGCATCAGCCTCCTTAGAAAAGAAAAACTATGCCTGAAATGGCAAAATATCTACAGATTCCGCTTAGGGACAACAGTTTATCTCCTACCAGATAATAAAAGTTTTCTTAGACTGTATAAGCTCTTTGCAAGTACACTGAATAAATTCATATATATATAAATCTGTCATGTATTTTGGCACGCTCCTTGTCCTAGATTGCCAAAGAAAAATGGATTCAAAATTCTGAAAGTAGGGGTTTCATTCCTTTCTTTGGAAATATTGATGTTTAGTCTCAAGCAGACTGTTCAGGCAAAATAAGCTCTTTGTGTAATATGATTTTGCAGGGGTATTACTTTTTGTTACTTACCGCCCAACAAACAGTCAGGTGACAAAATGGCAAATAGGAGGTCCTCTCCTATTTCATTTTTTACTGAGCACTTTCCAGAAAGCTAGCAGCATGTTTCTAAACCACTAGCTTTTCAGGTTAGTATCTTGTGAATAAAAATGTTATCAGTCTGCAAAAAACTGTGTGCTTACACAGTGCAGACTCTACCTCCAGCTTTCTGAAAGACATGCAGGTGTTTCATTACAAAGAAGAACCTGAGATACATATGAAAGCAGCTGTAAACAGAGAAGGAGCCATTCAAGCCAACAAGGTTCACTGTGATAACACAAAGAGAGTGTGTGGCAGTGTGTGTATGTTTGTGAGCTGTATGCAGAACAAGAAAAGATTGTCACTAACAACACTGGTAAAAACTCATGTGGTTCACATAAATGCAGTGGAATGGAGGTCAGTCTGCTGTGTATTAAAGACGTGATCAACCACAGGCAAGTCTTTGAGAATGCCTGTTATAGCCAATTTTCTGCTTAGTTTTAAGGGCTTCTGATGCATGCCAAAGAAGAGCACCTGCTCCTAAATCTTTCAAGGAGTTAAAGCATATGCCTCTCCTTCCATGGCCTGCCATCTCTTCTGTCTGCTGCAGAGGACAAGTCTGACTCCTGATGTCCCCACTGTCTCCTTCAGGAAGGACAATGCTCACTGCCAGCTGAGTGGAAACTACCTGCTCAATTAACTATGACCCCTGCCCACTTTGCATTGCCCTGCAAGCACTTGGCCTATTTAAAAACAAATTAAACAAAATAATTTAATGAATAGATACAACCCGGCAGCACCTTTAAGGTCTCTCCATATATATATTTTTTTATACTTTAACCCTACTGTCCTTCCCCAGTTCACATAAATACATACTAAAAACTAAGAGCAGCACTGTCTACTTTTAGCTACAGTCTCCACATATGTGTACTGTGACACTGCAGTAGAGCAGGTCTGCTTTGAAACTTACACATACAAACCACTGAACTTGTGAATTTGTAAACTCATACCATCAGTAACACCGTAATTGCAAGATGGGGAGAACTAAAATCAGTCAGCGCAGGCTGTTGCTGCCTTCTCCACAGAGAACGCGAAGCACAAGTGAAGGGTTTGCACTCAAGTGTTCTACCTCCCTGAATTATGAAGCCACTACAGGCTCTGAATATCTTACTGGCTGCAAAGTGCAAATAGCATGACTCCTATCTGCTACAGTCAGAATCCTATTTCTCAGGCCTTAGGCATGAAATTATAGATAACATGACATGACTGAGATGGTAAACAGATCTTGCTTTGTGGGAGCTGTTGCTGCCTTCATTTAGATGTTCAGTGCCATTCTTATGCCCAAGAGTGGCCCTGCCTCTGATGGGTTTTGGCTCATAACCTTTCTGAAGCATGCTTGCTACAGTTCTGACTGTTGGTAGAAATTACAACAGGAGATATCACATCAGTTGCCTGAAATAAGCTGGACTCCCTGGAACAGAAGCAAGTTAGAGCTCCCATGAGGGGTTCAGCCACCAGATCTGCAGGGCTACTGCACTGTCTCTCTGGTATGACTGCTGGCAATTTGTTCAGCCATCTCCAGTGCACAAGTGGCTCCTTCCCCTACCCTGCATATTTTCCTCTGCTAAGAGTTCTCTGAAAGTACAATCCATACTCAAACATGCTTTTTAGTAAGACTGAACAAATATCTCTTTTTTTTTTCTCCTTCTCTGTGCAGGATTTTCTGAAAACGACCTGTGCACATCATGATCAGAATTTGTTTTGTTTTTTATTGCTTGATGTTTTCTCTCCCTGAGTGGCACACACCATCATCTCTATCAAGTCACCCTTCCAGCACACAAATTTTTCATAAAAGTCTTCATAAACACGTGACAATTGTATTGTACCAGGAGTTAAAAACAACTTTTCAAAAACCCACAAAACCACTTCTGGTGTGAACATTTTCACAGGTCTCTTCACTTGTACTTGCAATGCTTTTGCCTTCTGTAAGAGTCTTGAAAAACAAACCAGCAACTGCAAATAAAAATGGCTTTTTGGGTGCAAGTGAAGAGAACCAGTAGGGTTTCATCAAAGTAAAAATTAAAAGAATACTTTCATGGCTTGCTCACCCATCTCTGGATTTTCCCCCCACTGTTTCAATTGTCCACTATTGTTTTTTTTTGCAACTTTAAACAGAAAATTCCTATCCTCAGGCTTTGACATCTTCTTTCCATTTGTGCTGAGAAAGTCTCCCAAGGTTTTTACTGCAGAGTTTATTAGTGTATGTACACTGAGTGGAGGCAACGAGCAAGAAAAATCTGAGGGGAAGTTGGGTTTGTGGGGGTGGGCTGTGATTAGGAGACAGATTTGTTTAAAGGAGGGCAAGGTTTCTTCTGTTTAAGGGTACAGACACAAAGCACAGAGTGAGTAAAATAACACTAGTTTTGTAGGCCACAGCATTAGACTTGCTGCTTTTTTCCCAGGGAGACTTCTGTGCTTTCATTTATGAGATGGCAGAGATCAAGCCGCGAGCTGCAGAACAAATGTGAAAGCATTTTGTGTAAGTTATATGAAACGTCTGAGGTCAGAGCATTTCTGAAATAACTTTACAGTGTTTTCACTGGAAACAGAGGCTCTTTTCTCAAAGCGTAATTATCTACTCCAGACTACTATACATTTCCAAGGAGAGTTTATAGCCTGTTTCACATAAGCAAGGACTTGTAAATCTCAAACACATGCAAAATCTGCATTCATAATTAGGCAAAAAATACTACTGTTTTTAAAACAAGGTCTCCTAATGCAGACTGAAAGGCCTCTAGGCACCTGCCAGCCAAGAACAAAGCTGCAATCAGGGTCAAATCCAAAACCCAGCCATATTCAGGATTACTGACAGGTGACCCCTCCCCCTGCTTTTCTGTTTTCCCTATCAAAATCCAATTTCCATACTCCAATGAAATTTTACATTACTATAAATATATCAAAGGCAAGAGAATACAATACCAGAAAACAGGACACTGATCCTTGCAGTCTTCTTCAGGCATCATTCCCTTAGAATTAACTGAATGTGATCAACATGATTTTTTTTCACACAGCTGAAATCTTGTAATTCATTCCCTGAAAGATGCTAATTTTGTATTCTAAAAGGCCATCACAGCTTATATATTTTTTTGCAAAAGTTAAATCCAGAGACCTCTTAAAAAGCCAGTAGTTGACTTAAATTGGTTTCACAAACATTCATAATTATCAAAGTTCTCTTACAGATATATTCTCTCCACATACCTATAGCTACAGATCTGCCTTTAGCCATAATACAGGAAGTTCTGCTGCAAACTCACCCAAAAAGCTCCAAGCATTGATGGGACAGTAGCATTGAAAATAGTAAGGGATTCTCAGTACAGAGTACAAAGAAACAGAAACGTTGAAGGTTCTGGGAAAAGCTCCACAGTCAGTACAGAGGAGTGCAGATTTTTCCTGACTGTTAGTTAGACAGCCCATATAATGCCTGTGTAAAAAGGATGAGCCAGTCCCCAGCACAAGTTGGTTCTAGCCAACCAACCAATAGAATCAGTTGGACTGTGACAGTCCCAGGTCGCATTGGGATCATCCACCCTCACAGGCCCTAAGGAACATGACATCAAACTACAAACTTGACATCTCCCATCAGAGAGAGCTACACAGAAGGCACAGGTGATAATAACCTTTCAGACACAGTCACTGCTCTCCTACAATCCCACCACATCAGCCATAGGCTAAGGCAAGCTGGCAGCTGGAGGGCTGGATGTAGTCTACAAGGTTCAGCCTTCATTTTCATCTAGGATTGAGGGGTATACAGCGCAGTCATCCCTACCAGCAGCTGCAGCACCCACAGTGTGACTGGCAGCATCAGGCAACAGCAGCCTTGCAGAAACAAAAAGAAAAGTGAACCAGCTATTCCAAGGTCAGCCAGACAAATCCAAAAAGGGAATCAATTTGCCAGCTTAGTTGAATCATGTTTTCACAACTGAATAGTGTGCCATACATTGCACCTAAGTTAATTCAATACTGCAGATTACTTTAAGGGTAAAAGGAGGTTTTAGCAGGTAACAAGAAAATAATCAGATACAAAAACTGAACTTTCTTTGAAACCTGACTCATGATTTTGATAAATTACAATAATCTGACTGGAACAACAGTCCCCAGTCTATCCTATAATTGCTGAAAAATATTAGGGTCAGATATGCTGAATATGCTGTAGGAGGTTACACAGAGCATTATGAAACACCACTGCGTTTCATAACTATTTCAAAGTTCCTACACTCATTTCAGTCTTGTGTCCACTATGCAAACCCTGAACTACTGAGGCAATGTGGTTTTGGCATCTGCTGAGCCTGGTCATGTTTTCAGACAGTGTTTACATATGCTAGTTTACAATGCCAACATTTCACCTTGCAACAACTTTACAAGTACACAGAAAAATTTTCAGCAAATCCGAACAGTTTCTACTGCTGAGGAGCCTTCCTTTTTACATGTTTTATTCGTCCCCTGTAATATGACTGACTTATGGGGAAAACATCAATGAAACACTTCTCAAAAGACTTTTTCTAATCTCTCATTTCCTGCCCTTATATTCTAAAGTATTTGTTAAAAATACTAAGGCAGAGAAAAGAAACCTGATTTTTTGACACAATAATGGTGACTACCTTAAACAACATTATGTAAATTATTTAAGCTGAGAAACATAAAACTGATTTATATAGCAATCTAGATAAACAGCTCCGCTAACATTCACTACAAGCAAATTATAAATTACTCCTGCTGTAAGTTCATTCAACTGTATTCAGAAGTCAGTGATTTACAGCAATATATAAATCAGGTAAGTTTATAAACTACAGGCAGGAGAACACAGTCTACCCAAAATGTGTCAAGAAACCATTTAGACCGTAATTTACACATTCATTTCTCATGCAGTGCTCTTGCTGAGGTTGGGATGGGGTGCGGTTTTTTTGAAACTTATAATGCTGCTCACAAAAACCACCAGCTCACATCAGAAGCTGCAACAGGGTCACTGCTAACTCACTAATCTGGTACCCAGGAAAAAGCACAAGGCCCAGTGTCCCGAGCAAGAACCTGCTAAAGGGGATCTCCTCTTCCTTTCTCTGACATTCTTTCTTTCTTTGATTAATCAGTATGACTGTCATCTTCTCCTCCCCTTTCCCTTCCTTCTACAGACAAACATAATGTTTTTCTTTGAAAGCCTACAAAACAACACAAACAATCCTGCAAAGATTCTATGATACAGAGGCTATGTGACTGTGTACACATTGCCTGAGCATGAAAAAACAAGGATCAGCTTTACTATTTCCACAATTTAATTGAAGTAAACATTATGATTCGAATCTGTTAAGTTTCTTGCGGGTCAAGTAGCTGCTGTATGTGACAGTAAGACCAATTATATGGCAGCAGAAAAAACTGGCACATTCTTACACAAAAGAAAATGGCTTCTGGTAAAGTCAAAAGCCTTCTGACTTTCACTTACTGCTCAATGCACTGTAATATATGTATTCCCTGAATCTCAGCCCTCATTGCCTTGTCCACAATGCACCTTTCTATTCTCCTACGCGTCAGATAAGCAGAAATTCACTGATGATGTTAGAGATTTCATGCAATACTGTAAAAAAAAATCAAAACAAAAACAAAACAAAACAAAAAAAACCCAACCAACAAAAAACCACCACGGATGAAATGCCACTCTTGTAAACTGGTAAAACAGGAGATAAAGATACAGATGAGAAAACCTAATACTGCTGTATCTCTCATGTTATAAGAAAACAACCAGAGCTTCTCATTTCTATAACAGGAAGGGTGAAAGGTTGTGAGGAAGATACAAACACAATCTTTGTTACCTCAAAACCACAGAAACACACAGATTTTGGCACTCAGAACTGCAGGAAGACATAATAAAACACAATTGATGTGGGCCCTACAGAATCAAAATTCAGAAAGCAGACTAAACATGGAGCTTTTTTCCTAGTACAGTTATATTTGCTATTTCCACTGCAGTCTCGGGATTTTTTGGACTTCAATCTGTGATTTTTAACAATATTTTTTATTACGACATAGCATCAGCTTCAGTGTTCAACACCTGGTTTATAAAACATTTCAAAAATGAGATATTTTTGATACAGACTGGTTGAGGCTTCCTACTCTTACACCAGTCCTCCAACAGATCCCTGTCTCAGTAGATGTCCACCTGAAAAAGCATCACATGCTATCTTAGAATCACCAAACAGTTTGGGTTGGAAGGGTTTAAAAGTCTTTTAGTCCATCACCACTGCAATGAACAGGGGTCTCTTCAACTGGACCAGTGCTGGTCAACAAGTTGCCCACCAAACCTGACCTTAAATGTTTCCAGGGATGAGGCATCCACCACCTCTCTGGGCAACCTGGACTAGTGTTTCACCATCCTTTTTGTAAAAAATTTCTCTGTGTATCTAGTCTCAATCTACCCTCTTTTAGTTTAAAACCAATAACCCTGAACTAGCGTAACAGGTGCTGCTAAAAGGTGTAATATGATGAAGAGTAACTCCTCATCCTCCGGGATCTCAGGTAGGCTGTTCTGCACTCCTCTACCTTCACAGAGCCTCCCTACTCTTCCTTTAGTCCCATTTGACCCAATACTAAATGACTACACAGCAGACTTTGTTTTTTATCCCTTCTCCAATAGGAATATGCATATTTCCATGTGTGTGTGTGTGAGCATGCTGGTGGTGGAACTTAAAAAACAGTACTGTATTTCTGTAGCACCATTTACTCAATAGTTGAAAAGTTAATATACAGCATGGTAGCTATGGAATAGACAAGAATGAGTCTGCTGTCAATAGAAGACAGTACTTATTTTAAGTCATGGGATTCTTGATAAGATTCAATAGTTGGTAAGATTCAATAATAAAAGAAAGGGGAGTTAATTTAATCTTGTAACTTTTAAAATAAGTATTCACTACATTCAACAACAATGATGCTACAGGAATCCAACGAATTAAAATCTATAAAAAATAATGTTTGGTAAACAGGAAGACATGAATTAAAAGCTGCTTTCCAATTTTACAAATACAAGAACTGAAGTGCAAAGATTTTTCACCATTGATTGCTTCACCTTTTCTTTCAAACTGTATTACTTTTGTGTCAAACCACTGAAGCAGGAAAAATTTTATAGCTCTAAATTATTTCTATTTCTACAGATTTCATGCCTTTTATTTTGTATTGAGCATTGAAAGGGACATGAAACAAACCAGAAAAAGTAACTAGCACTCCCTAAACTCCAGTTTATCTCAATTTATTAAAATAACAGTGCCATAGTACCACTCCAGAGTTTTCCGCATTACCCAGTGAGAATTGCACACGTGAGCAGCCAGTAAGCAGAATGTACAAATACAAAGCCATTTTGCCCAAAAATACTCATATACTTATGGCACCCTGGTCTAAGGAGATACTTCGGGCATTGATGCCTTGAATCCAATCAAAACATTCTACTTCATGGAAGCAATTAAGGTACCCCAAATCAAGCAAGTATTCGAGGGAAAAAAAATAAAAAAAAAAAAGAAGAAAAAATATTCATAAAAGAAAAACAGTAGAGTGGCTATTTAAAGCTTATAAAACTGCATTGGGATTATGAAACTACATTCTGTCTTCCTTTCCTAACACAATAGAAATTGTAAAGAAAAAAAACATATTTTGCCAATCAAACTCATGAAATCTTTCTTCCAGATTTTTGAGATAAAAATTCACCATTAATTGCTTCTTATACTTCTTTTGGGTGATTTTTATCCATAGGTCGGTTCTCTCATTTATTCCTAGAAGCTTAGTAAGAAAAAAGCTCCTCACTGAGAGGCAACAACTTCCTTTATTTTCAGAAACAGTAATTCATATTCCAGTGTTTCAGCTATTTTTAACCTAAAACTTGAATGGTGGCTTCTCTTTTAAACACCTCTGGTCCTTCCCTGATTGTTTACTAGCCTGGTAGATAATTCAGGTGAAATGACAGCGTCCTTTGCTCATTTAATCTTTTTTTATTTGACTTAAAAGAACCTTTTTGGTGAGGATGGCAGTCTGAACTTCAGATATTTTGAAGGAAATGGACAAAGGATGAAAGCAAGGGAAGGGGGGAGTTTCAGAGCAATGGAGATTCACCACTGCCACTCACTATCTACAGGAGAAGTACCTATGGTCATGGAAATACATCTTCCAAGCTCCCTGGCCTTTTGTATATCTCAACTTTGCTGTCTGCATTACTTCTGTGTGATGAAATAGCATCCAAATATGTGCCAGGCAGATCCTCCTTCAACCAGCAGCTGAGTCTAGGAGATTTATGTAATTCATTAACAGATGCTGCACAGGGTCCAGCTCTACAAAAACAAGTAGTAACTACGCAGAAACAGATGACTGAAATTCTACAAAAACCCTCCCTGTTCATATATTTGAAATAAGGGCCAGTTTAAAAACCAGGCTGGTTTTCGAAGAATTTTGGCCTGCACCTGCTAATCATATCAAGGCAAATTTATCAAGCATTAAAGGTTGAACTTGTGTAAACAAGCAAACCTGCACAACTCACATCTGAACAAGGTTTTGAAGATAACATGTATTTGCTGTATTTTAACACTAAATCTATTTTCAGCAAGAGGATTTTAATGCAGACTTTGAAATAGGGAAGGCCAATTCCATTCTTCCATTTACTGTTGGTGACTCCACATTGGTTTCAGTAGCAATGGTCTGAGGTTTCACTCAGTATTTCAAAGGCAAGTCATACACTGTTTCTTCTTTTCCAGATTTTGCTACTCAGTAAAGGAGATAATTTCTCATTCAGCATAGTAGAAGGTCAATGAAAGATTTAGCTATTCCTTTAATGTTGTCTGCAAATGCTACTATAAAGTGTTGCTGAGAAAGATGTGATTACTTAAATCATGAATGGTTAAAAGAAAATGGCAGTAAAATAGTAGTATAAAGCCACAGCCATAGAAAAAAATAGCACCAGGAGCAGAAAGGCTTCTGAGATATCCACAGATTAGGAGCAATTGACTTATTTCAGAAGCTAGGCAGCTTTTTAAACTTCAGGGTATGCTAATGCTTGGGAACAACCTATTTCAGCAAAATATAAAACCTTTGTCTGAGAATCTTATTCTTCTTTCTTTCCTATGACCCGTGTTAGTTCTGTTGTCCCTTAAATTGTTGCCGTGAATGGGCTCCACTGGCACCCCAAAAAGCCCCTTCACAAGAACAGTCTGACAAATGCAATAATAAAAGCTACACTGCACAAATCCACCTGAAGTGACCTGCAAGTCTTAGGTTACTGCAAATGTTTCTGAACTATGCCAGGTACAAAGCATTGCTGAAAGAGGCAAAACTTGACATTTTAAGTCTTAACTCTAGTTGTGATGGCGATGCATCAATCCTTAGTCAGATTAATTCCTTTAACGTCAAATAATATACAGAAAGAAATGCATAAAAATAGCATATAAAATAATATTTATATCACCATAAGACAAACAAATGTGAGTACAAGAACTAAATCTTTCATTTATTGTCACCAGTCCCCTTATCTGCAAAGGGGAAAACTACAATGACATATTTCATAGAGTTATTTTGAGAACTGTTCAGATTTGTGAAGTTTGAGATGAAACACCAGATAAATGCAGATGAATTTTTATGTCAACTGCAAACATACACACACTTTTATATGCAGACATATGTAAAAGTGAGTTGACTGAACATGTTTTTGTAACCTATAAGACTGGAAACATCTTTATACAGGAAGCAATTTAAGACAACATAAAGTTTATTAAAAACAAAACTGTTTTCTCCTCAAGATTAAGAGTATAGACTACAAAATTCAGAACATCTTCAGGGGAAATTAAACACATATGTATATTTATACTTAAATGGATATTCATTCTTTTTGGCAAATGATCCCTAGCAGATATACTGGGCAATATAGCTGGATTGTATTTCTGAAAATACGTGATTCTCTTACATGTTTCTGAGCAGCTCACAGCTCTTGAGTATTACTGATGGATATCAGTACAAAACTATATTAGGAAATACTACACTATTGTAAGGACAGACAAAGCATGTTTCAAACTGGCAATCTGGATTAAAGCTCACAAACAGAATGGACACTTCCATGCCATGCTCATTAGTAACATTACTGGCAGTACACAACATACTCCAATGAAAATAACTGCTGCATTTTCTGCCTTTTCCTTCCTTCTCAAAACTTGACTCATACTTACAGGAAAGAATAACTTATCAGCACAACTCTTCATGTCAGCATCAATTCAATATTAAAAAAACCAAAAGCATTTCTAGTAACGCATAAATTTGCTTGAAGTAAAATTTCAGTTCGCAGCAGTGTCATTTTATAAAGGGAAATATAAATTTTGAAGGTTTCCTCTACCACCCTGAGATCTAAATCTCCCAGGTCTGCTCAAGTTTACAGGACTTTCAAGCATGTAGCACAAAACATCACCAGTCTCTGAACTCATTATGGCTTTCAAAGAAACTCTGATATTTTGAAAACCTTGTGAAAGACTAATGTCTTAGACATCACAACATTATCTTCAAGTCACAATAAGCTTGATGAAATACACATTTTTATAACTCCTAATTTCGTCTTCTTTTTTTTTTTATTAAAGCTAGTGAAAATGCTGGGATCTGCAACAAATTGAACTGGAATTCAAAGCTAAAATACAGCATGAAGATCACTAAAAACAATAAGCCAGCATGAGTTTAATATCAAATTAAAAACATGTGCAGCAGGATAGTAAAATACTATATAATATTCCTGAATACAGTGCAATACGTTGCTTTGACATAATCCCTAATAGAACACAGAACACACTAGTGTATTTCTGCCATATGTAAAATAAGAGGAAGAAAATATGAAGGTCGTTTGATAAAGAAATTATTAACGAATACAAGAAGTATTTCAGAGTCCTTAATTATATTTTGACAACCCTTTGTAATGCCATAATGGAACCACAATACTAAGTTTGCAATTGCTTTTTTTGTACTCATATGTACTCTGTTAAGCTAAGCAATGCTTTACCAAATTAAGGCTTGCAAGTAATTTTTGCTTCACAGTTTCTCACTTGCTGTTAGAAGATCTACTATGCCCTGGTGACAGCTGGAACTTCTAGATGAATAGATGGAATGCTAATGTGTGATCCCCCATCACATTTATACTAGCATATATAACCAGTGAATCAGATCTTCATGTTTATTTTATGAAAACAAACACAATTCTTTTAAAAAATTAATGATGCCACCACGAAGAAAAGTTGGTAACATCCTACAAATAGAAAGCTCTTGTGTATATTTTCTTTTAGAGCTTTAAATATTAGTTTTATGTATTGTCTAATTTTAGGGCTTGTTTTTTCAGGCTAACAGTATCATAAATTGTTGCTATGTGAACTATGAAATGAGGAGATCAACTTCTAAAAGTTTTGGGTCAAACTGTTCTCAAAGCCCATCTTCCAAGCTTTCTTTATCTATTGCATACAGCTAGTCCCAAAGGAGATCTTCAGATTAATTAAAAGAAGCCACCTTCATAGGAGCAGAATTTATTTTATAAGCACATGCAGAGCTGATAATTATGTTGTGTGAAGAGTGCTTTCTACAGAATTCTGTACAATGAACATTCTTATTTTTCTGTTTGTAGAAAATCAAAACCTAGACTGAATTGGTAATTGTAAAATTAACAGAATTCCAGTCTGATACTTTCTGAATCAAGCAAGAAGCAAATTACCTGTTCCAGGAAATGCAGCGGAACATCTGAACATCTTGCTATTTCAGCACCAGACAGTTACTGAAACTGTAACTCAAAAGCTTTCCTAGCAGAGTAAGAAAAAGAACACAGTAGCACAACTGGGGTAGGAGTCTGGCTTCCTCCTGATGTCTGACAGACTCTGATGAGTTGAGCTGTAAAAAGTCTAATTATCCCCAACTAAATTCACTTAGCAGGGTACTGCAGGGAAGTCATCAATCTGCCATTAGAGGCTCCTTTGCAATTCCTGACAAAAGGGTGGGAAAAGATAAGTTAAAAAAGAGGTTGAAAGCAGAGGACAGTATCAAATTGTACAAGAATTTTGTTTGTTGATGATTGGAATATTTACTCTCATCTGCCTTTTTAGATTCTGTGTAGTGTTTCCTTAGTCTCGGTACAACAGACCGTTCAGAACAATTTGCCCCAACCTCCAATTCTGTGCTCCCTTCTTTACAGAGCAAAGAATCCTCTTACTTGTACTAATACTGTCTTGCTTAGCCAAGAAAACCATTTAATATTCACAGCTCTTCTGGTTTACACATGTGCATAGGTCTACCAGGGGAAACTGAAGCATTTTATATTTGAAAGTATGTGTGTTGTCAATGCCTTTTAACAAAATTAACTTCTATTATATTACCTATGAAGCTGGGAAATCATCACATGTAAAAACAATTAAATGCATAATCTCCTTCTGAGAGGATACATTTCTGGTTTCTTTTGTGTCATAAACACTTACGTATGCAGTAAATGGAGTTTTGAGCATGATTTCTCTTCTTAACATTCTCTGATGTGGTTCATTTTAGCAACTAACATAAAATGAAAAGCCATGAAAATGGCATTTGTTTCTTCTTATTCACAAATCAATATGGGCTGTTTCCTAAAAAGGTCTCACAATTTCAATAGTGTTCACAAATGCTATTACCATTTAAGAAAGGAGAATGTTAACTAAAGTTCTGCCCACTTAAATACACATGAAACTCAGTACAAGCTTGTTTATTGTGATGCCCTCAGATTAATTTTGGATCTCATAATTTACAGTAAATTGTTATTAGCAGCAAAGGCATCAAGGATTTATCTTTGTTATTTGTACAAATAAAGTAAGAAACAAACTTTTACAAGTCTGCTACCGAATGTTAATAAACTAATTGCCAAAGGTGGACAGCAAAATCTCACCTGCAGCTTGTAACTGAAGCAGATTGGTGTTTGTATTACCAGACTGAGTCACAAAATACTTCAGCTGGTTCAGAAGTTTAAAAAGGAGCATAGGGAGGAATTTCTAGGAGAAATACCCCACAGGATCATTCTCAACAGTGAGAATAGCTGATGGCCTGGGTACAATCACTGTGATTGTCCCAAGAGCAGTAACATTATTGCACTGTGTATCTGAAAGTGAACTATTTCTTCAGTCTTTGGCTGATTTTGTCCTTCATAAATGCATTTCTTGCCTCCTTCCCCCACTCACTCCCCATGCAAGTAAAGAGACTTGAGGCATTTGTGAGAGCAAACTGCTAGGGAAAAAAACAAAAAAAGAAATGGGGAATTTTCACCTCAATTTACGGTGACCAGAAAAAATGAAACATGGCCAACTCTAACGATCTGAAAGGTAGAGACCACTCTGCAGCACTGGTCAAGAGGACATTATATACCTTGCCCATAGCTTAAAAAGCCATAAAAACACATACATGATCACTTGATGTTATCAGCTGCCCCACTACTGAATGGCATGCATTGGAAGCAATATTTAACAGGTTGTGGAATGCAGATGGCTATCCAAACTACCAAAACTGAAAGGGAAGCTCAGCAGGAAACAAAACACATTTTATTTATACATCCACTTTCCCATCCTTCCTACTGTCAGATCTTTTCTTCTAACATCTAGGAGTCTCCCTACCATCACAGCATTCTCTAGGAGGTGGTAAATATCTTCCCTAGACTGCTGCCTTCCAAACCCTCCCAAGACTAGGGCCTGTGGCCCACTGTGTTTCTCTGTCCTTTGACAAAAACCAGAAAACTGAAAGTTAAAATGGTTCCCACCAGCACTGTTGACAGCACAAGCCAGTAATAGCCAGTTTAACCACAAATCAGAATCTCTGTCATCAGAAATTAAAAATACTCCAGTCACATACCCTGATGCTTGATGATGAAATAAGGGACACACATACGTCTGTTACCAGAACCCCTATGGAAATCCTTTATCATGCACCAGGCACTGGAAAATTTCAGGCTGTTACAACATCACGTCCATACGTGCCACATAAAGGAAAACAAGAATCTCATGAAAACAAATATCAATCATTAATACTTTGTCCATTTCTAATGCAGAATTGGACAACTGCCAAAGAGAAAGGAGAAGCATCTGTGAGGCTGCTGTGTTTCAAAGCCCCACACAGAAAGTGCTCATGTATGCTGACATGAGAAACAAAGTATGTTGGGCTAGAGATAGGCCAGGGAGAGGATATTGCCCCAAAGAAGGAAACAGTTGGCTGGCTGAGACGAAGTCACACCAGAACACCACCCTGCCCCACACTTACAGTCTTTAATACCTTTAGTTCAGCAAGATTTTTTTAAAGGATTGTTTTTGTCTTCCTTCGCCATAATATTAAAAGTATGGCTTCTAGTATTTACAAGAACCTTGCTTCTAAAGAATAAAAAAAGTTTAAAATAGCCTGCCTTCTCTCTTTACCCAGAACATACATTTCTTATGGAATTAAAATTAGACTAGAAGCTAAACTTTGTTCTCTTCATTATTTAAAAAAGAGAACGTATAGGCAGAATATGATTGTATAGATTTACTGGGAGAAGAACTCTTTCTGGTTCAAGCTAATCTAAATACATATTTATACTCCAGAGAAGAAAAAGGAGATATTTTTTGGGGTCATTCAAGAGTCAGAATTTGATTTCAGCAAAAATATTAAATATTTTATTACTTGCTCTTCTACAGAAGAACACAGCTTACACGGTATTTAGAGTAGCTTTCTTTTTAACAGAAAAGCAAAATCGTAAGAAGGAACTTTATTTTTTTAAAGATTAGCCTAGAAATTCTTCAGTTTTTTTATTGTGGTCTTTACTTTTCAGAGATACAATAGAACCATAAGCTTTTTCTGGAAGAAAAAAAAAGGCACCTGTAAGTTGTAATAAAGCTTCTTATAACTTAAAATGGGAAAATGAGAAGCAAGATTATCATCTATTTTTGAAGAAAACAAGCAGTAAAAATCCTAAAATGATAGGAAGTTGTGGCCAGTAATTAGATGTGCGTTAGGTGAATTTAGTGTGTACTTTATGAAACCACAGTTAAAAAGAATGGGGGTTAGTAAAACAGTGAGTATAGAAATGATTAGGATTTATCCCTGATCTTAGCACGGACTTGTATGGTGAGGATATCAGAAACTTCATAAGTGCTTCCCCAATCAGTGTAACAATTTTTTTCTTTGAAGCCAGGTAGCCTTTACTTACTAACCAAACTGATCAATACTTTAAATTTTGAATTTCTCACAGATGCAGTTAAGACCAGGGAAATGGCTGACAATCATAATAGGTTAGAATTTCTGCATTACTTAAGGACATGCCGAGGGGTTTTGAATTATCTGTATGTGAACAGATTCTGTTTTCTGTGGATACTTTAAAGTTTTAAAAGTCTTGAGATTTTCAACCACAGCTTCCAATATTTAAAAAATGCTGCTTTTAATTTTTTAAAAATGCTGTCTTACCAAGTTATCTGGATCTGAGTTTCAGTTTAAAGGGATAAACTTGTAAATATACAGCCTCCGTGTAGTTGCCTGAGACACGCAGATGCCAACACTGGCTAGATAGCAATTAGGCAGAATGGTTACCTGATTCAGTAGCTGCCTACAGTCAGAATCTGGAGTTAGGAGGCACGAATGTGTGCAAATAGTGTCATGTAAGAGGTTCCCTAGGTATCCAAGACAGCTGCCTGTGACTGACAGCTACAACCACAGTCCAACACAGACTCCAATCCATGTACATAAAACAGCCCGCAGCTAAGGCCAGAGACAGTGGATCATTCACACAGCAACAAATGCCTGAATGCAGACAATGTAATTGAGCCCAAGGAGTTTACCATGAGCTGAACAGGTTTCTAGGTGCACTGATTGTTGACTTAACCTACACTGACTGCAAGGAGTGCTTAGACACTTCATAGGTCAACACCTACACAACACAAGCTTCTGGGTTTAGGCATCTTAATGTAAAGCTGAACACAACTCCGACTGTTTCATGCCCTTATGTCTTCCCCACCAGTGCTCTCAAAAGAATTATTCCTAGACTCAATCAGTCAGTCATAATGACTGAGTATACACATATCCTGACACAATAAGAGCATCTTGAGCTGAAAAGGAAGAAAAAGCATTATTAAGAACAATAATACATGTTTCAGAGGACAACAGTGATGACCCAGAGATAAGCATTTCCACTGGGAGGAATTACTGAAGTTAACATGAAAGAATTGTCTCTTAAAACAATTTGGGGAACATGCTTTAAAGGGCTTTTTCTTTGGTTTGCACCTCACTTCTCTTACACCCATGATGAGATTTCTCTGCCTTTCTGCCCTTGAAACCGCACTGAACGCTGCCATCTCCATGGTGGTTCTCTGCCTACAGCTACCCCAAGGCATTTCATGTAGAGATATGAGCTCCAAGGACTGAGCAGCTGTTTACGAGCATTAGAAAAGAGACACTCTCTAAGCAACTGAAATGTGGGAGGTGGGGGTCCAAACCCAGAAGGAAAGGACGCGGGTGGCAGCACAATTTAACATCAGCTTGAGGGCAGCCCACAGGCTCAAGTATCAGCCTCAGGTCCTCAGAAGAGCTTGTTCAGAGCTACAGTGCCACATAGCATTACCATCTCCCTCTTCATCGACCCCCAGCAGCACAGAGGCTGAAGGTACCTCACAGAAACAAGATTATGGGAAGTTACGACAAGGATGAACTCCTTAAATAGTAGAAAATAGTTACAGTGCTCTCTAATAAGGAGCTAACAAAACATATACAGTGACTGCATTGAACTCAGATTTTAGACTCTTAAGCCGATATTGAATTTAAGTGTTTTAATTCAAACTGTGTAGTCCACACATCAAGAGCCTATTGTGAAACGTAAGTGCCATGGGTGGTGGTTGTCTCGTCTCATATGGACTTCTTAGACAATTCTACTAAATGGAGCAGGGCACTACAAGGATACTGTGCATTCAGGCCAAGTGGTTTGAGGGTGTGTAAATCTGTCTTTCAGCAGAAAATGATGTTTAGAAACTAAAAAATCTGAAGGAAATGCTTGCTTCTCATAATGAAAATCTTAACTTAAAAAAATTTGCCAGTTAATAAGGTGGTAAAGCTTTAACTTTCAATTGTAATTCTGAAATATAAAAGGCCCCCATAGAAATCCTGGTTCAGGCAACTAACTTGTGCTAAGACAGTTCCACAGATCAAAGCTTACTTCCCACAAAGCACATGAACCATACAAGGCTGAGTTTTTCAACTGATTTCACTAAGTATGGCACTGGTAGTGGCTTTGTAATTTTTTTTTTTTCATACTTCCTTGCTCTTCCATATTTTTATAGCACTCAAATAATTCCCATATAAGTTTTGCAATATGTAATGATTCCCTTCTGCTGGTCTATTTCTCCCTTAGAACTGAAGTTAGGTCCCTAGATTTCCGCATCTTCAATTACAGCTCACAAGACAAAGTTCCACTATTTTTAAATAAAGCAGAACTAATTCAAAGCAGTGTATCTACTTAATCAAAATAGCAAGCAGTGCAATATTTAAAATAACTGAGGGCTGCCTGGATTATAGCAACATTATTAACATGTGATTAATAAGCAGTTGAAGTATTACATTTGCTACACATTTGCTAAGTTATTTTATCTTGCTTTAAAGTTTGGTGGCAAAGTTTCAAGCCACAGTTAGGAGATCGGCTCTATTCAGTATTATGTCGTTAACCCCACCATCTGGTCAGACAGCTGAGGGAACTTAACCATATGCGGGGGGCATATTTCTCTCTTGGGAAGTATTTTTCTTACAGAATTATGCAATGGTTACCAGTTTCTATCTTGTTACAGTAGGATCAAAAAATATAGTAAAATACTTTGTAGACAACCTAAGCTCAGTGAGCCCTGTGTTTATCTGTTACTTATGTAAGAAAATAAGATGGCACTTACTTGAGGACCAGGCTGACCCTGAAAAAAAACAAAAACAGAAACAAGATTATGGAAAGTTATGACAAGGATGAACTCCTTAAATAGTAGAAAATAGTTACAGTGCTCTCTAATAAGGAGCTAACAAAACATATACAGTGACTGCATTGAACTCAGATTTTAGACTCTTAAGCTGATATTGAATTTAAATGTTTTAATTCAAACTGATGAACCTTCTCACAATTAATTGATTCTACAAATAAATTACAACAGCATATCAAAATTGCAATTTGAGAAACTTCTTATTTTAGATAGTCACAATAATTTGAAAATGATAGGAAGACCTAACTGACAGTTCTCAAGTGAGAAAGAAGCCAGAAGTGCTGAGCTGATTCAGAAGCAGGTATTATGGTTTTTTTATCTTTCATTTCTCTATTATGGCTCACCTCCATGATTCAAGGAGATGCTAATTATTTACTGTTACTGCTTATTGAATGAATAAAGTCTCAAAACCGGAGGAACACAGTGCTTTTTGCCATTGGTACAGGCACCACAGTTTTAAGCAAGTATAAACCAGTATTTAAACCAGCAACTGTGAAAGCTTTGAGATAAGCTTTTGTCAGTCAATGCAAGAAGACAGCTGATACATTTCCTCTCTCTTATTTATCAACATCCCCTTTAGATCACCCCTGGACAAGTGGAGAGGCACTCTTTGCACGCTGAGGAACTGTATTTCTTCTTGCTGCAAGCCCTTACAGAGTAGAAATCTCATCCCTCATTTCCCTAGACCAGAAAAGCCAGTGAAAGTTGTGAATTATTTTAGTAGCCTTAATAGAAATTATTTGCATGAAGCAGAATTGTTTTAGCAAACAGTACAGTAGCTGTGACTATAAACAACATGACCCAGGCAATCAGCTCACACTATGTAACACAGAGAAAAATAATTACATATTTCTCCTCAGAAAGAATTCCTTTAAATGCCTAGGGCTAGCTTAGCTTCTGGTGTTTTATGACAATTAAAATAATACTTCAGTTAAACTGCAACTACATTTCCTTTTGTTGACAGAAACTGAGCATGAAGCCTTCTTTCAAATCTTATAAAACCACTTCGGCTGGAAGGTACTTCTACAGAGAGTTGAAACTTTTCTGTCTGAACAACAGGAAACACTTTTTTGACTGCTAAGCAAGCACAGGACCACGGGAGATGGTTTCCATTCTTGAAGACACCCAAAAAACACGTAGACATGATCCTGGGCAAACTGCTCGAGATAGTTCCACTTAGGCAGAGAGGTTACATGAGATGACCTCCAGAGGTCCCTTCCAACTTCAACCACCTTGTGATTCTGGGCAATTTCAGATGGGGTGAGGGGCGAAAGCACTTCAATTGGGCACCATTATCAACAAGAAAAGCAAATGAAGAAATGCTTTTCATATCAACTAATAAAACTTTTTGTGCCAATTAAAAACCACAATAAAATGTTATTTAAATTCACACAAAGGTTTGAAAATATGTTTTTAAATATATGGAACCACATTACAGAGGAATAATGGTAAAACACAGAATTATTGTGGCAATCCAATCTTTACACTGAATAAAGCATTCCTTGTTGTGGATGCTGCAGTTTTCTATTCGTTCCTTAGAACAAAACTGCACCATGGATGATATATAAAAAAACCCCAAACTTACTGGCTGAGGTTTGTCAGTTCAGATATTAGGTAAAACTTTCTGAGTTGGTGAGCTCTATGAAGCTACGTATCACACGGGGTTAATGAATCTGACTGAGACTCTTCAGCACTCAGATTTTACTTTAATCTCCTCCTCACAGCAGGCTTTAAGCTATTTTATGTTATACCTGATCTTAAAATCATCAGGAATTGCTTATTGATCCAGTACTGGACAGCTGGTACATTAAAATTGTATAAATTATCCAAACTGAGGTCTGTGTTTACAAACTTTATACATAAAATTCAGAATACATTTGCTCACAAGAATATCTAAAGTTGCAATAGATTTTGACCAAATCATTAAAGGCTGTCTCCTACACACACACACACACACATATATATATATATAGGTAAAAAGCCAAAACTTAAATGAAGGTCTGAAATTACCAAAATGTTTCAACAAAGAGTTGATTTAAAGCAGTAGAAAGCAAATGAATGGAATATATACAAATATATTTTAAATGAGATTTGAAAATTGACTTTCTTCCTTCATCTAAAACATCAAGGCAGCTACGTGTCCACATGGTACACGCTATATGTATGATACAAGAGACATACATACGTAGCACAAACATATTCTGAATTGAATATGACGTGAGGGTTGCAAACATGCTCCCATGGTAGTGATTTCTGTTCTCAATCTCAACAGCATTACTACAGTCTGGTACTGAGCATTTATAATTACTCTTCTTACATGTCTCCAATACACAAAAAACTGGAAAATTAATTTCTATAGGACAATGGTTTTTTCATGTAGACAGAAAACTCCATGAGATATCAGGGAATATAATAGCTCCATAATCTTAGTTTATATATGTAGCCAATATTATTATTATCCTACATTTATCTATAAATGCAGATGCTGAATATAAAAGTACTCAAAGCAGGATGATTTTAACCCCTTGGCTATTAGCTCTTTCAGCATGGAAGGAAATTTGCATTAGTGAAGGTAATTATTTTCTGTTTTTTACAATGGTTCCCAATCCTTTGATTTTTTTGGGGTGATCTTATATACTCCTTGCCCTATCATCCACTGCAGTTACAGCAGCATTTTCCCTTCTTACATGTGATCCAGTATGTGACACTACCCAGAGGGTGCAGCAGCACTGAATTATGGAACTCATCAGCTTTTCTTACAAAGGTATGGGTAGAAAAGCATCACAACACTGACATTTTTAATTACAAAGGGTTATTGTCACACAACAGCAATTCAAAGTGTGGGACACAAAAAGGGGCTGTTAATTTTGCCTTCCCTCATTTTTGCATATTGTGAAAGGGTCAGGAATAAAACTCCTTGAGTTACTTCAGTGTTCGTTAAAAAACTTTTTAATTCAATCTGATACTATAACTCAAAGGAGCAAGCTCAATCTCAATTTATCTGCTTGTGTTCCCAAAATGGCCCCAGGTCTGCTGAAATCAGTCTGGTTCATTGCTGCATAAACTGCCCCCAGTACATGCTACTTGTGGACTAAAATGTTTTAGGTGTAAGTCTTTCTCTAAATTTTAGATAACCAACATGGAGAAAATACTGTTCAAGACTGAAAAGTCAGCATTACTCTGATTTTTGTCTAATGAATACCTCTTTATTAAAATCTGTTACATACTCTAAAACTGATTCACTGAGTCTAGCTACTGACTAACTGCTGTCTTTGCATGCATTTAGCGATCAGTCCCAACATCACTGACTGGTTAGGTGCATTTTGGTGGCTGATACTTTGAACCCCAGATTATTGCTCATGTACTTGATTATCCCAACTGAACGCTGCTCTTTTTTTTGCCTTTTTTTCTTTTTTTTTAATCTAAATGACTACTGCAGGTGTAGCTGCATAACATGTCATGGTTTCAGTAAAATCTCTGGAACGATTTTCCCTTCTATATTCCTATTTACTAACTTAATACACTATTTTGAGGCAAACAAAGGGATTTGGCAACCTATTCTAATTGCCATGATGGAAGGTCCACTGTGGTCAGCTAATCCATTCCTAGCAACTGAATGTATTAGCTGCTGATATATAAATGATATTAAAACAAAAATAAAATATCCCTGGTGTAATTAAAGTCAACAGGTAAGTTATCAATCCCCTAGAGGGATTACGGGAAAAGCTTACAGACTTCATATTGCAAACTTTACAGACAAGTTACTTAACAGTAGAAAGAAACCTCAAGGAGCACAGGAAAGAAAGGAGAGAAAACGTAAGCTGACACTGCAAGGTAATAAGTTGAGCTTGCAAAGGAAGTGGAGCTTGTAGTAAGTAAAAGGACAGAAAAGAAAATAGGTATCCAGAGTATCAGTGAAAAGGGGTAGCCTGGGAAGGGAGAAAAGAGAGGGAGCATAAGGTACCAAAAGTCACAAAAAGTACCAAAACTGGATTTTCACACCTTTGCCATGGTGTTAATCTCTAAAGAGCAGGGAGCGTAAACTTCCAGGCTCCTACATCTAAACATAAAGCTATACAAATATACACACAAGTACAAATGCATTAAAAAATGCATTGTATAAACCTGTTATTTCTAACTTAATTCAAGCAGCATACCCCTAATGAATATCTGGAATATCATACAAACACATTCATTATGGGACATGAGGCTATTCAGGTTTAATCAGTCAACATAAGCCAGGCACAGAAATTAAAACACAAAAATGAAGAATCTATGAAAGAAGGAAGAGTCACAGAAATGTAGTCAGAACTGATATCCTGCTGTTTGAAAGGCACCACCACATGACCCTTGGACAGAGCACCCAAGGAGGAACATCTGCCTTCCAATCTAATTTAGACAGAAAATGGTAAGTGAACAGGAGAAGCAGAGCTGACCTCCATTTCCTTGCATAGGCACAAAAGACTGAAGTGGCTTTTCAGCAACCTGCTAAAAATCCATGCTACTGGAGTTGAACTAAATTATGCTGAAGGAAGCCAGTATTTGACTAAAATACATTTCAGCATAAGTAATTTTAAAAAGCAAAGAGGGGAATACGTGAAAGACCTGAATTACACTGGTTTTGAACAAATCACCTACCAGCTTTCCATCCATACCAATCGGACCCTGGGATAATCAAAAGTCAAAACAAAATGGAACAGTTAAATCAGAGGAACACTGAAGACAAGGAAAAAAAAACAGACTGGGGGAATATGTAGACTTTAGAAGATGAGCAACTCTGTGTCAGCAATTAAATGCAATACATTTTGAGAATGAAGGCACAGAAAAGAAACAACAAAAGAAGCAGACCTAAGACGGAATTAATAAAAACAGCATGGTGGGAAGAGTAGCCAGGCAATAGCTGGTGTTTAACAAAAGACAGGTTCAACATGCAAAGAAGGAATTGTTAGTCTGGCAAATTGCAGCGGTCCAACGTAACCAAACATATGAAATAATGCATCCTGCTTGCATACTTTTCTTTGAATAACAGAAAACAGCTACTTAGCCTATTTATGTGGTTGCAACATAAAATCTCATAGCTGATCTGTATTTAAATTAATGTTGTAGAAATGAACATTAATGAGAAACATTAGCTCACGCTACTCACAGGGGTATTAAAGACTTCCACCTACACCTTGTCTGAGAAGTCCTGTGCCTTACCTCACTTTCTCTTTTTTCCCTTGGGAAACATGGAATTTTCCTCACTAGTACTTTGCAAGTTACTTATTTTCTTAAGAGTCCAGAAGCTGGTTGCAGTTATATGAATGCAAATTATACAAAGGATTTAAAGTGTATGTATACTGCTATAAGTGAGTAATTGGTCTTGTATCAATTGCCTATCTAGGTGATCAGAGGAGAGAAAAGAGGGCTAAAGAAAGTTGGATTAATTTTGAATGTGATATTTATTTGCTGTCTTCTGACAATGAGCAATCAGGTTAACTTTCACCGGCCATGGAATAAGAGCAGGCGGAGTAGGTTTTTTCTGCCATTAAATTAATGTTTTAGGCTGAACTCGTGAGCTCCCAGGTATTTGCCATATGCAAACAGGACACTACTTTGTCTCTGCTGAAGAGCAGCTTTCTCTTAAATGCATCCAGACTTTCCCCCTGGAGCTTCACAGGCACTCCTCTCCAATCTGCCCCTCCTAAGCATACAGGCCCTTAGGGCTGACTGCTCACACTGCCAGATTTGGATCACTGCTGCTGAGAGCACATAATATATAATATTTTCTGGTTTAATGTTGATCTATTTTATCCTTGATGCATTTAGCCATCCTCCTAAGCACGACTTTAGCGTGTGAGCCAACAATCAGCATAAAAGTTTAGTCTAAATCAGGTCTGCAGGGGTTCTGGAGACTACTTTATCCAGGGGTGTATATTCATACCTTCTGCACTATGACTAATAGGTACTACATATAAGTAGACATATATTCAGCTAGTTCAACAAGCTATCAAGAAAACATTAAGTACTACAAAAAACTGCTGCCATATTATCTAGTCAGTTCCCTAAGTATCTTTCTTCTCCCACCCTTGATCCTGGACTACGCCAAAAATTCCAGACATACTTAACATGAACAGGGACATCAGTTGGATGCACACATTGTCAAACTCATTATTTTTGGTACAGTATTGGCTTTGTAAGAAGCTCGTGCACTAACCTACTTGTCAGATCCAATAACAAGCTACTGTGTCTGGGAAGCCCTGTGGGAATAAAACGCCTTACCTCACTTTCCAGCCAGTCCTTGCTGTGGTTTCCTGTCACATCATGAGTGGATGACATGCTGAGAGTGTAAAATGGGTCATCAGTATCCTGGCCGTCTGCATGACCATTAGCTTATTTATGTGGTGACATCCTAGGGAACTTTGTGACTGTTGGGATGACCTACACTATCTTTCAGATGTTACCTGTGAACAGTCCCTCCCTGGTAGCAAGGAAAAAGATGGCAACACTGTCCAATGCATTAAAATGGTTGAACTTTTATTATTGTGTTTCCTCTGTGCCTCTTGATTCCACAGATGCAGCACACATAGAACACTTACTAATTTTCTCATAATTATTTAGCAAAGTTCTAAATATGGATTCTATACATCCCAAAAATCAAGGCATTTCCAACTCATTAGTTATCCCAGACTATTTCTAGCACTGGGTACTACAGGACATTTACCTAGTAGTATTTCACAAGCAGTCTGTTGCAGGTAGAGAAATGAATGCTGAGCTGAACTCTGCCTATGAGTATCTTTACTTCTCGAAAACAAGCTAGAGATATCACCATTAGCTATGACCATTCAGCATCTCTTGCACCACTCAACATCTCTATCAGTGCTTGTATTGTGAATATCAGAACTGTTTTTAGGGAATGTTTCTTTACCACAGGAAAACAAAAATACTAGTTGTGCTTCTTTACAATGACAAGTGTTTTAAAACTGCTACTGGATTTTTGCCTGCTCTTTATCCGTGCTACATAGCTCCTGTACTTGAATTAAAGGACTCTATGTAGCATCTTGATGAGTCTCTGAAAGAAGATTCAGAAATTCCCAGCAGACTGTAGAGAAGTATCTGCTTCTCTACAGGAATGGAAAACAATAGGAATTTCTCCCATGACTCCATTTGTATCAGGGCTATTTGGTCTGACATCTCAAAATGTCTTCTGGGATTTGCTTTCTAGAATACAGGTAGAAAGCAAAATTGTCTTGAGACACACTGCCTTCCAGAAGAAAAAAAATACTGTGAAACAGAATACTATTCCTTCATTATAAAAACACTGACTCTTTAACTGCCAAACATGACAATTTCCTCCTTTCCTCAATTACTTCTTTCTAGTGTTAGAAAGAGAGCGAAAGCACTTTTTTAAAAATAGAAAAGATGAGAAACTCCACAACATGTATAGGCTGAATGAGAAAGATGAGCTGAAATAGTACATGATGTTGCTTCAGGATGCACTGAGAAAAACCCTATATATGACAGTATTTATTGAAATTCATTACAAGATTGCATTGGAATTCCAAGTCATTTTCTTGAGCTAAGGATAGTTTAATTTTTTCATTCATTTTTAGAAAAAGAATTCAAACCACAGTCTGTCTTTGACTTGAACCTGAATGTCTTCAGAGTCATGCTCTGCAGATCAAACTCTTTTCTGCTCTGTTCTAAAAAATAATTGCCACTACAGATTAGTAAGTAATTTTTAACAAGTACCAAATACATGGCCTTCCCTAAGACAATCCCTGTGGTGCATTTTAGAGAACTAGACAAGACAATGAATCATGAAGAAGAATTGGATGAGTAGGTTTAGACAACACACGTACACTAAATATTTTTTCTCTTACTGTAGATGATAATACAGATGGTACTGAAAGTGTTTCTTCTGGACTGTGTGTTTCTCCTCTAGGTTTCCACTACCCCTATTAAATGTATGCCACAGCTGGATGCAGCGGGTATCACTGGGACAGAGTTCAATTTCTTTGCAGTAGCTATGGTAGGGGTGTGTTTTGCTTTTCTGCCAAGAAGTATTGATAATGTAGAGATGTTTCAGTGACTGCCAAGCAGTGCTTATGCAGCATCAAGGCCGTTTCAGACTCTCAGCCCACTCCAAAAGAGAGGGGAGTGGGGGTGCACAAAGAGTTGGGAGGGGACACAACCGGGACAGCTGATTCCAGCTGATCCAAGGGATATTCCATATCACAGTGCATCATGCTCAGTGTATAAAGCTGGAGGAAGAAAAAGGAAGGAAGCTTACATTCAGAGTGATGGCTTTTATCTTCCCAGATAACCACCAGGTCATGGAGCTGTGCTCCCCCTGAGATGGCAGAATGCCTGCCTGCCCATGGGAAGCAGTGAGTTAATTCCTTGTTTTGCTTGGCTTGCATGCACACCTTTTGCTTTAACTATTAAACTGTCCTTACCTCAGCCTACAGGTTTTCTCACTTTCAGTCCTCCAAATCTCTGCCCCGTCCCAGCAAGACAGTTTGAGTGAGTGGCTGTGTGGGTGCTGAGTGGCCAGCTGGGTTTAAACCACAACACTATTTACTTCTGCTATTTTCTACACTTTTTTTTTTCCCCAGAATCTTTAAAAGTTGTTTGTACAGGAGACTGCTTTTTTACCAAACAGTTCGTAACTATTTACTTAGCACTTAAATACCTGTATAATAACCCTATTATGGACAGACACAACACATGACAGGTAGGATAGTATGAGTGGCATTTCAGTCTGGTTTTGCATAAAGCAGCTTCCACTCATCAAGAATACTAAAAATAGGATGTCTCTTGAAGAAAAATATTCTTAAGCAGATTTTACTGCTTCACAAAATCAGTTGTTTTCCATTTAAGCAGTATCTTTTTTCTTTTTTGTTACTCTGCAGGTATGTCACAGTAGGACATGAAATAGATTGACTCCATATAGTTGTCAAAAGAGACAGAAGGCTTTATTTACAATTCCAACAGTTTCTTTTATAACATGCTGCACTAAAAAGGTCTATTATTGGTCCCTGGGACTGACACTTCTCTCCATCGGTTAAGTAATAGGAAACAACCCCTGGGGACAGTTGTTATGGGAAAGAGAACACTGTTTACTTAACCTGTTTTGAGAAACGGAGAGAGATGTTTTGAAAAATAAACTGTTGACAGCTTTCCCTTGCGAAAGGAGCTAGCAATAGTTAGCAAGCTAAAATTCTCTAAGGCTTAGAAATATCAAGCCCACACAGGTAAATATTTTAGGGATTTTAAGGTTTTTTGTCAGAAAGTGACTATGTAAGCAAGAGTATCAGAAACCTTCAGAGAGTTTCTGTCAAATGTTATTACTTAAGGCAGTTTTAATGCAATAATAATTTCTTCAGAATTTTTTCAATGAAAAGGTAAGAAAATACATCATATGTTGAAATTTACTATGTGATGAAAGAATCTTCTAAGCAAAGAAAAAGAAGGTATGGATTATCTTCTTACACTTAACTTCTCCACTCATACATCAATGATCTTTTTCAATTAAGGAATACTCATCAGAACACTGAGTTGTGAACTAGGACAAATAATAAACAGGAAACAGATATGATTCCTTCTTTATAAGCTAAAAACAGCAACTTATATAAAGGAAGGGGATTTTTTTGTTTGATTTTTTTGGTTCTTTTGGTTAGGTTTTTTCAGAAATCAGAAACTCTTATCCTGATAAAATTATATGACTAAATTTTTTCCACATTTATAAACAATCTACTATAAATTTGATTGTTAGATTGTTACTTTCAGGTGCCTGAAAATCTCTCTTGTTAATACACACACAATTTGAGATTCAGGAGAAAGAACTAATAAGCTTCAGAGCAGCTTTATGAGCTGCATGCCAGTTACTCTGTCAGACTGAGCTTAAAAATACCTATGTGGAGGGAAAAAAAAAAGAAAATCTGTCTCAAGCTGCAGGTTTGCACATCATCCCCACTAAGCTCTGGTGATGTGAAAGATGACACATTGCCTTTTCAAAACACCTACTTCAGTTTTAGATTAATAAAAGTAAAGAAACCTGACCACTGTCAAGTTTTCTCATCATGATACTATTAAAATGATTAATTTATTTCTTCTTTTAAATGATTCATTTCTTTCTTTTTCTCCCCTTTGTTTAATTACAGGTTTATCAAGGCCGACTTTATTAGATTTAATACAATATTCCTAGGAAGAATATATATAATTCCTAGAAAATCTGATGAAATTTCTTTTTAAAGTTTTGCTTTAAAGCTTATGTGAACAATGAGCACAGTTAAGATCATCAACAAGCTCAATCTCTTCTACTACTGATAATGAAACATTATTGCTTTTTTTTTCAATGACTGAAAATGATTACTGTTAGGATGAGTGGGAGACAACTGCCCAGGTACAGAAGTCACTTGCTCCATGTCTGGAAGAAGAAAAGTGCACTAAATCAACCTGCAACAAGTCTCTCTGGCCAGCAGTCAGGATATTACTGAAAAAACCCCCAACCAAACCAAAACCAAATAATCCAGATCGCTTGGGCAGAACAAAAATTCACTGTAAAAAGAACAGACTAAAAGAGTACAAGAAAGATGGGCTGAGCCTCTCTAAAACCCCTTTACTGCAAAAACCAAAATTACTGACAATGACAAATGAAGCACTACAGGGATCTTCCAAAAAAGTCAATTTCAGAGTTTCCTGAATTCTTCCCTCAAGCAGTTTGTATCAGTTACTACCTGAGACATAAACTTCAGCTAGACGGATCATCACCTGGAGATTGCAAAGTATAACTGTGTTCTGAGGCAGAGATGTAGAGGTTTAAATGAAGTGGGTTTCTCTAAAAACAAGATTGACAATGCTGTTAGGCCGCTTGATTTTCTTGACCAGAAACTTATATATCCCATCTTAACTACCTGAGACCTTATCACATTCAGCCTCCAGAAGCATCTTGGTTTTCCTGGAGCACAATTAATCATTCAAGATCTGAACTACAATACCTCCCAAAAACACCTCACTGATTTCACTCTCAGAGAAAGGCTTTCTAAATGCTTTAATTGAATTATCCTGTAATCCCAGCCACCTCTCACTTGTTTGCAAGCCATGTATCAACTCTCTCACAAAAAAAGTCCTACAAGATCACCTTTATCAAACCAACAAGTTTCTCAAAGCATACTGTGGAAGCACAGGAGAGTCCTGGAGGCCAGGTCCTGATACAACCTGGAGAATGATGAATTGCAGCACCATGATTAAGGCTTCATCAGGCAGAAAGTTACACCATGCCTAAACTAGGTTCTAAATATTGAGACTTCAGTTCCTGAACATAAAGGTAATCAGAAGTTATTCAAATTTATATTTTAATCCACCTGTCAAGTGCAGAGAAGTATGCAGCATGCACATGTAAAGCAATAAGCCAATGTTAATAGTTACCTGCTGAGCAAAAGTGGCAGCTAACATATTTTGCTGATCTTTTGACAGGAAAGAAAATGTTTGCATTTTTCATACTTTTTAGTTACTTTGAATTTGAAGAAACAAATGGACATGTACCCTGAAGCTATGAATTTCATGAAGTGGCTCTAGTGTGTCCATATTAATCTAAATTAGATCATGAAAATTATCAATAATGGAGTAAGACGGAAAATGAGGAATAGTTTTAAATATTCCAAAGTAAACCAGAAGTGCCAGGTACCACTTCCAAAACTTTTTCTTGGACCAACATCACTCTACATTGCAAGACTCTCAGCTGAGCGCCCTACTTGCAGTCTGAATACTCTTAACAGCTCCTTTGCAATTATAAGATGGACTGGTTATGTCTAGAAGTAAGCAATTTAAGGAAGAAAAAAACTGTTCAGAGTTTGGCTATTCAGGGAGTGGCTAAACTACAAAAAAGCTTCGCATATGGTAACAATAAGGGAGTACAAAGAGTTCTGTGCAAGAAAAATTATGGTCACAGCTTAACAAAAGCATGTTTCACAGCTGAAAAATAATTGCCAAGATACTTTTTATAGTTTATGCAGGAGAACTGAAAGGCAGTTTCTTGTGGTGCAGATGCATTTTTGACTATCTCAGCACTACGGCTGCTCTTGCTGCTGAAATTCATATGCAAAAGAGCCACGAAAAAGAGCTGGACAGGTCAAAGTTGGAAGGAACTTTCTCTTTTCAAAGCCTGTGGGTGGACATGCTTCTGAATATCATGGCCAACACTGTGTATGTTGCAAATCTATATTAAAAAAGGGCCCCGCGTGACTGTGAATCCCAAACTGTGGAGTACCTCTGTTGTCTTCATACATCAGAGTAGCAAAAAGATTACTTCCAGACAGTTTTCCTCCTTGTATAGGAAATGCCTCTTACCAGCATCTACTACATTTGCACAGTCATACCTAAATGACAAATTACTGCAGAGGGAAACTACTGTTGACCCCAGAAAGAGTAAGAGCAACATAGTTCAAGTCATGGTAATAATGGAGCCAAAATGCTTCACCCATCCATAATCCATTGAAACAGTCTAGCGAGGTTTTGCAGAACTATGTGTTTCTGTAAAAATACTGTTATGCTACTGAATTCCAGCATAGCTTAACAAGTACTTGAACATGGAAAGCATTCACACAGACCAGAGAGAAAACTCCTACGTCCTACCTAAAACTTCTCTTTTCACCCAAAGAAATTGAAACTCCTGTGTCTGTAAATAGAAAGCACATGGCTAATTAATCATTGCCAACATCACTGGGTGATTATGTTCGATGTGGCTGGTGCCATGTTGATGAGAAAACAATAAACTGTGAAAAATGTCACTTCTCAAAAATTAGCTGGCTAGCATTCAGTAGGAGATAGATTGTTGTAACAGCTGTGGCATGATGACTTTGATGAATTAGTTTTTTATTCTTCTGGAATAATTCTGAAGAATGTGTCTCCTCACACCACAATGGAAGTGAATCCATTTGCTCTCTGTGACCCTGTTAAAGAACAATCTTTCTTATTACCTGTGTTTTGATGGCTTTACAGAATGTGAAAAAAAAAATCCATTTCACTTCTTTCAGTCAACCTGATTTTTGGCTCCTATAAATCTTTTTTTTTTTAGGGGGAGTAAGGTCTATTAAGGAAAAATAATAATATAGTGGGTACATAACACAGTATCATATGGACGTAACCTTCAGAGACCAATTTTTTCACCTTGCCTCAGTGGAAACATCAGCTTTTGAAGATTGACAAACTCAGAAGTAGGAACATAAAACGATTTCTGCTCCATTAGGATAAAAGAATCCTACCACCATGCTCCTTTTATCTGCCTATAGAGGCAAATATTCTGAATGTGTCTCCCAGGGAATTAAGAAAAAGATACAGCAGCCATAGAGGTGCTCCTCTGTTACAATGAAGAACATCAACCGGAGTGGATACATCTCCAAAAAAGAGAACAGTTAAACAAAGGTTTTAAAAGAGAATAAAACTAAGAGCCAAGGTACTGAAACATTTAAGAAAAAACGCACCAAAGATAAAACCCTAATCTCTTTCAACGATCATGAGGCTGAAGAAAGCTTTGTTTGCAGGATTTCAGGATAAGGCAAAAAAGCTTGTGCAGATACACTACATTAAAACTTAAACTGCAAAGCAGGTGCTTTCAGCTATGGGCAGCTGTATGTGGTTAAATACTGGAATATAAAATTCTGTACACGCAAGTCCTTTCAGATACTTCTGGCATGTACCTATGAGACTTAAAAGGCACAAATAAGCACACAGCTAATGTAAAGACACTCCACTTGTTCTAAACACATTATAGCCTAAATGACTTGTTAATGGTTGGTGTTGAATATAACTATGCCACCTCCAAAGTTACTTGGAATCAGTAAATTCTCAAAAAGTATAAAACATGATGGAAAAAAACATAAGAAGCACTTACAAGGATTATTTCAACCACAGAAATAAAGCAGAATTCAAGGATGCAATACAACTTTTTTCACTCTTTCTTCCTGAAACAATTCCCTATGTATATTTTTAGTGATACACCACCTGTTCTATTTCCCCAATTTAACAAGGAAAAAAGGGATGTAGCAATGAAAAGAATTGGTGTTTCAAGCAAAGCTTATGTCTGGTTATTGAAAAAAGAAATTTCACACAAATCACCACAGTTGCCATAAGGAACTTCTATTACTGTGTCTTTGAAAACAAAATCATTAAGCCTATGAAGGGCTCAGACAGGCATACAGCATCTTTATTTCCAATCTGTGCTTTTATTAGATATATTAACTGGGGAGCTGCAGAGTACTTCACTTACCATCTTAATACCCTGTGCCATCAATTTAAGACCTCAGCCCTAATGGTCTGTCACAGAAAACACTGGACTACTTTGATTCTGAATTCCCTTTAAACTCCAAGTACAGCCTCATTGCACAAAGAGAAATCTTTCTTCCTTCCTTGACAACTGTGGCACAGAACAAACAAATTCAACCAACAAAACATTTAACCAAGGAAGCAGAAGTTACTGAAATCTGACCTACAATAGAATTTGGGCTACCCCCCCAGCCAAGAAAACCTGAAAATCCAAGTATGTTGTAGCTGTGCCTTTCTGAGCCATGCTTCAGCAAATCATGCACTCCTCTTGGCTATTTCCTAGTTTCAAGCAAATTATGCAAGCTGAAGTCCACCAGAACTCAACAGCTGAATTCAAAGGTAGAATATAGTTCAGTGTAACAACTTAAAATCTCCAAGTATTTACAAAACTCATTAGTTCATTTAATCTCAAACTCTCTAGACTGTTCTTTTACATTTTGTGGATCTACACATAAATGCCACCAAACAAAAAAATTTTGTTACTTTCTTCTGACATAAATGGTTTTCAAGATTATAAAAGGATTTTGGCAGAAGCTGGTGACAGCATAAAGAAAAAAAAATAAGTGATTCTTTGCATTCCCATCTAGGGAGAAAAAATTTGGATGTGATGGCAATACCAGATTACATTTAACATACCCTAAGGGCAGAGACCTAGTATTTGGAGTGGTTAGAAAAAATCAGGATAATTGATCCGCACAGCTGGAAGTGGAAATGTTGAGGTAATTTTCTCTCTGGAGTCTGGCTAATCAGAGTACCTGAATGAAAACCACAGGCCTCACTTGTGCCTTTTTCCTATTAAAAAAAAGGAAGCTACAGTTGCACTTTCTCAATGATTAGGAATGCAAATACTACATTATGCATAACAAAAGTTACTGAACTGCTGTATGCTACTCTTGGTTCTTTCAGAGTGCTTTCTTTCAATGTTCTCTCTCACCAATGGAAAACTGTACCATTATTAACATCACCCTGTGAAAGTAACTGCAAGTGGCAAACTAAGATCATTCCAACTGCTAGAATCCACAACCTCGGTGTACATATCTAATACTACTGAACTAAAACATGAAATTGAATGTAAGCTTGAGTCCAGTATATACAACTTCTGCTTTGCAAAAATCTGTGTACTGAGAAGTAGAAGAACCTACCCTTAAAACTTGTCTTACCCTATTTGCAGTTGATCTCTAAAATGAAGAACTGTTACAGATAAATAGTGTAACTTTTGAAAATTTCCAATTTTTTCCTAGGCTTATTCACTCATTAGAATTTCAGCCTTCCAGCAGGAGTTTATTTTCATTAAAATATCATGCTGCAGAAAGAAACTGATTTCTACATCAAACTCATGAATGCTCATGTGTATGATGGTTTTTCATGAGTCAGAGCAGCCGAGTTAAAATTCCTCTCATTTACACTTGCAGTAGCCACCATGAAAATGTACAAAATAATCCAAAAAGAATTTTTAATTTGATAGTTCTCTGTTAGATTATCAGTACTTTGTAGATCTCAATACTAGCAAAAAAAAATAAATGTTAACTGCTTTACCTGAAGCCAAATTGGGCAGGCAGGGCAAGGGAATCAACAAAATAAAAACAAAAAAATAATCTCAAAACCGTTTTCTGAGGGTAATTTATGATCTGTATCCTATGCAGTCAAGGAAAAACCTTCCAACCGAGATTCCACACTGCTTGTATACATCTTTCCTTCCAGACAACCATGTTTGCTTTCAGAAATGTCTTCAACTAATCTTGATTTCAATATGCACAGCCAGAAAGGTGAAAAAATGGAAGTAAGAACAGTCCAAGAAACAGCCTAGAATTTTCCCTGTGGTTCAAGAGGCAAAGTTACACACTAAATGTGTCCATCTTAAGACCTCCATAATGGAGGAAAAACTACTTAAAGGCTTTGATCTACCAGCTAACTCCTGGCCTTGACAAAGGAATCCAAAACCATAGAGCTGAGAACCCTATTAAACTTGACAAATACCAGCCAAATAATTTTTGTGTGATTATTGAATGATGCTAACCAGTGTGGGGCCCAGTACAGGTGTATCAGAGAATGATTTGATTCCCAGTGGGGAAGTAGTTCCTCACCCAGCTTTATAAAGAAGAGCCAGTTAAAGTGACTGCCTGCTCCAGGTGTTCCTCTCCTCATAGAGCCTCTCTGTTAAATGGAATCTGAACACTGACTGCAGGGGGAAGCAAAAGTCCTTCAAGGAAACACTTCCCCCAGCACTTTCTGGAAATCACAGAACCCAACCACCTAGTCTAGTAATTCAGGAACAAGTTTCTACAATGACATTTTACACCCCTTGACCTCAGCTAGGATTAGCAATGCACTTAAACTCCCACATAGGATTAGTCATCTGGGAGCTGTATGGGTAATGCAGTTTTACACATCAGAGTATGATAAATCAAAATTAAAAATCAAGTATGAAAGAAAATGTCAGAATCATCTGTGTAACACCCCTTCCAGGGAAGGAACTGATGACTTAAGAACACTTAAAGGGTAGCTTAGGATTTTCCTTTGCATTTGTGACAGATATAACCTGAATCATAGCATCATTTGGGTTGGAAAAAACCTTTAAGATCGTCAAGCCCAACAATTTAGCAATTAAATACAGGATTTCTACTGTAATTGATTTAACCTTGTCTTTGAATTTCTAAGCTTCTTGTGAGAAAGTGACAATTTAGACAAATTCCAAGAGGTAATTTTAATCACCACTGATTAATCACTCTACATCCACATGCTGTCAGACACAAATAGAAAAATGAGACATAGAATTTAAAATCTTTAGGAACACAAAATTTTGCTCCAAGGTAGTTAATTTCATAAATAAAGCTTGTTCTGTTACACCATAGAGCTATATTGTGCACTGGGAGGAAATGACTGGAAAACTTCAAGTGGCAGGCCTGACAAAAAGCAAGCATGAATGATCTTAGGAACAGTTCAAGCATTAATTAAGCCTATCAAAACATAAATGTGAAGATGTTAACCACAGCCTTCTGCATGGCACCTGCTAAGCTGCCAAGCTGAACTCAGTGGCTTAGCCCAGAGAGACTAGAAATGTATGTATGCTGTCAAAAAAATGACAAACCAGCTTAATTCCTTTCTCTACCTACACTTGCTTTATTATAAAAGAGGGCAATTTCTAAGTCTGCAGAGGAAAGTACTGAAGAAATACATTTAATTCTTAAATTACACCTACCCCCTATCTATCTACCATCAGCTATAAATCTTTATTTATCTGATAGATATATGGGTTTGTGTCATGTTGAATTGACGTCAGCTGTGAATCAAAACTGTACTGACTCACACTAGCCTTCAGTATCCTAGCATTTTTTACTCACTTTTTAATCACACACTGACATCTAGATACTCACATACATAGATGTGGATTTTGTAATACTGGAGTCCATGCATCTGAGATGGAAATTGTCAGTTCAGAGGGTCTTGGTGGATCCAGCATAAGGCAAAAATTGTCTATATTACTAATCATTTACTGAGGTTATTTATTATAACGTTATTTTTCTATTAGCTTTCTACGTCTCTGTTTGTAATGCTATGTATAAAATGGACTCAAATAATTGAGAAAGTTTAATGTGTTTAAACCAGGACACATTATGTAGGCAGGCATTTATTGCAGCAAAAATAATTTTCTTAAATCACAGTGTGGACCTTCTCCTTTAGCTTATCTATGGAAATGTATTTTTATCATCTTCAGTGAAGAAATGGTGGAGATATCTTTTTATATTGCTGGCTTTTGCAGATGAGGAAGTTGTTCCCTCACTATCATGGTCACAGAAAAGGAATAGCTTGGGGCTCTCCTCCAGGGAGCTGCAGAAATAAACACTGCCTGCTCTTATTTATGCAGTCAGCCTTACACAAATGTAACACATGAAAGGATTCAGCCCATAGTTCGTTCAAAATGGCAACTCCCTCATAAACGGCTAATAAGTGTGTCCTGATGTGTAGCTTTGTTCCCGTGACACAGAATTAATACCAACTGTAATTTTAAGAGGTCTCAAAATTTTATGTTAGAATCACCTTTCATAATTATCTTCAATCACTGTGAAAATATTGCCATACAAAAGAAAATAAACTCATGAATTGCAATACATTTTATTTATAGAACCAAAGGTCTTAAAACTCCATTATTGTATGAATGTGACTGATGTGATTACGAAGGCCACAGTTAGTACTTAGCCATGCAGATTTAGAGATCCTCCCACAATATGTAGAGAGAACTGGAAGTTTATTTGCTGAATATTATTAGTATGTCCTCAGCTACAGTATGTTTACAAAAATTACCACAGTTTTACAACCTTCCTCTGGTTCTCATGGCATCGAAATATTACAAAGTTAACCTGCATGGCAGCAAGCTTAACATTGCACTTGTTTAACCCAAAGAATCTACTTGGGAACAGCGCTGTGGTTTGTTGAGGACACTTTATACTTTACTTGTTATAGTATATGGTTCCAACCAGAGAAATCTGTAAACCCAGGTATCTTTTTAAGATGGAGAGTTGACCACTCGTATCTCTTTCCACTTCCTGAGAACAAGCAAGGAGTCTAAGGCAAATGGATCAACTGAAAATCTCATGTCTCCTAAGCCAATCACCTATCTTGTGACTGAATACAAGGATAATGCATATAAACTGAGAAAACACATACTAAAATCACAGTACAAAGAAGCTGTTGAGACTCCATATGTTTTGAATTTTCTGTTCATTTAAAAGGAAAAAAAGAAAATTAAAACCTGAAATAGTTATCAGTGTTTCACTACCAAACCTGAAATTTATTGCAAAGGTTTTGCTGCCATCTGCCTAAGAGTTACTTTGGGCAAATGCCAAAAACAAAAGGTGGTCTGTGAAAACACCTGTTGAGAAAGAAAAAAAAATTGCTGTAAAGTGGGAAATCACCAAGCCAAATCCTCAGGGTAAGGTCAGGAATCGAGATAGCTTCTCCTTGAGCTTAGACACTTATATTTTTGTACGATTCCGAAAAAGAAGAGATCTGACCATCTATTGGAAGTACAACTGTTGCAAAAATGCTTAACATTGCCATGTGCTATCTTTAATCACAGATGAAAAACGCACAATCTTTGCTCATTTCTTCTCCTTTGATTATTCCAATTCTATTTGTTTTACAACAACTGGTTGCCATTGTATCTGAGGTTGAAAAACTTGCACTTGGATGAGATTAATTTTATGTATACCCAGAGACATTGCTACTTACTACACATTTGCCTAGGTAGCCCCAAACTCTAACTGGGGACACAGAAGAAAACAAAATATGAAGCACCATGAAAGACAAAACAACACAGTAGGACTAAAAAATAACCTTTTACCAATTTCTTGCAAGTGTGATTTTTATGTTCTTCCCCACCAGACCTATTTCTTCCAACTCAAATGTCCTTCGCTGTTCTACCTGGAATTCTCTTTGCCTTTTGTGATATAAGAACGGAAAATAAGGTGAGGAAAGATCAGAGACTTATAAAAGCAACCTGAAATTCCTTACAGATAAGGATTACAGCTTTTTTCATGGTATATTGGGACAAGTTTTTATGAGTGCAAAAATCAGAAGTGTGATGACAAAGACATTTTGTAATCTAGAAGCAATTATATCAGGCAAAAGAGTAATTCAGATTCTCTACCTGCAGTCCTAAGCTTTGCCCCATTGTTATCTTGAGGCAAGTCTTTTGAGAGCTAGGAAAATTTTAAATTGATAGGTGAAATTTCAAAGATCTGCATTTCAAGTTTTATCAAGTGACGATATTTGACACTTACAGAAGAATTATCTCCAATTTAGACAGTTTTTTGTTTTTTTTTCTTCAAGAGAGGAATCTGTCTACATTTCTTGAAGATAAAACAAGGATGTTAGAAGAAATAGGATTTAATATAAGGCACACGGTCACCTGGAGCAGCCATGACCCTCCATGGCTCCTGAAAGCCTTGTTATAAAGTGTGTATATATATAAAGTATATAAAGTGTTCTGTGGACTGACTCTCATGGAGAGATGAAGGAAAAGTTTCCCCACTTCTCTGTTTATGAAGAAATGCTTTGGGTGTATTTCCATATTCTGAAGAAGTGAAGCTTTACCACCTCACATGCAGCAACTTCCAGGATGGTTTACTTGGATGCTGAGCTTGATCTGTGCCCCAGCTTGGGAAAAGTGGTAGGGAAAAAAACCCTCTGTTTGCTTCAATTTTTCAATGCAAAACAGTAAAAATCTGCTACCCATTTAACCTACAGAGGTTTACAAAACTTCACAGTTTGTGTATTTGGCCTCCTCACTGCATTCACAAGAAAATATTTTATTTTTAGTGGCTGAGTAATTTTGGGGTAGTGGGCTTGGCATGAGCTTTCTTTGGGGGGGGGGGGGGGGGGGGAGGGG
>WBMY01009458.1:1129649-1194511 GCA_013397315.1 Donacobius atricapilla
CCATCCAACCTGGCCTTGAACACTTAAGGAGAAGCAGCATCTCCAGCTTCTCTGGGTAATGTATTCCACCACCCTCACAGTAAAGAATTTTTTTCCCAACATCTAAATCTCTTGTCTTTTTCTTTAAAACTGCTTCCCTTTGTCCTAGCACTATCTGCTTGTGTAAAAAGCTGTTCTTCCTCTTTTTTGTAAGCTCCCTTTAGGTACTGAAAGGCTTATCATGAGGGCCCCAGAGTCTTCTCTTCTCCAGGCTGGACAATCCCAATTTTCTCAGCCTGTCCTCTCAGGAGAGGGTTTCCAGCCCTCTGACCGTCTAGGTGGCCTCTTCTGGACTCTAAGAGATGCATATCCTTATGCTGAGGATCTCAGAGCTGGACACAGTACTCCAGGTTCCTCACTCTGCCAGCCACACTTCTCGTGATGCAGCCCAGGATGCAGCTGGCTTTCTGGACTGTTAGTTCACACTGTTGGCTCACACCCAGCTTGTCATCCACCAGAATCCCCAAGTTCTTCTCCACAAGGCTGCTCTCAATGAGCTCTTCTCCCAGTCTTGACTCACATCTGAGATTGCCCTGACCTACCCACAGCATTCTGCCCTTGGACTTGTTGAACCTCATGAGGTTTACATGAACCCACTTCTACAGCTTGTCTATGTCCCCCTGGATGGCATCCTATCCTTCTCTTGTGTCATCTGCACTGCTCAGTTCATGTCATCTGCAGACTTGCTGAGGGTGCTCTCTATCTTGCTGTCTATGCCATTGACAGGGATATTAAAGAGCACCAATTCCAAGACACAGTTGTGAGGGACACCACTCATTACCAGTTGTTTCCCATCTCACCTGTAAATGCAAAGATGATTTCTTTCTATAACAGCTACAGTCAAGGGTTCACAGTAATTCTGGGTTTTGAGCATTCCCTAAGCATCACACAATTTCCACTTCTCTCTGCCTCCAGCTGCATTCCTCACAGATGAAGTTTTCTGGCATGAATGTATTACACCTATTTGGTTCTATTCAGACCCAGGCACTGGAGTGTCTGAAGGCACAATTTCCCTGTCAACTCCTCTAATAATTCTTTGGGTTGAAGTTGCCTGAGAACTTTGTGAATGCTGCTGGTGCTGCTCCCTGGGGCTAGATGCTTGAGTTCTTAACGGATATTGCCTTTCATGTGCTCTGCTGGCTACCAGTTCCCATCCCAACCTGAAGCCTGAGTTCATTAAACACTATGTAAAATATCAGGTGTATGTATCTTCTCTTAAAGCCAGAATAAAAGGTCAGTTATTTGCTTTCTACAGACACCACACATACCTTATTAACACAGCTAAGAGGTGTGAGAGCAAGTTGTTCTGTCTATAAATCCTCCTCTCACTGGTTTTTTCCCCTGCATTTTTATGTAATTATGTTCATTACAGACATTTTCATGTTCTGTAGGAACAGTGAAAGTGGAACCACTGGTTTACCTAACAGAGCTACAGCATATTTTGCATTATACTTCATCCCTATGAATGCCAACACTTTTGCCCTGTCCTTGGCCACAGCTGTAGTTTTAGGAGTGCCTTCACTGACCTAATGATACATACACCAAAACTTTCCTGAATAACAGAAGTCTTACAATGTATTACAGTCCCAAAATTCAATCATAATGACATTTTCTCTCTTTTTTTTTTCCAATAGTAGAAGGACTGGGGTTAGAAACACTCTTGCTTACGTGAGTTCATTTTAGGACGACTTAACAGTGCAGAAAGAACAGGTTCTTGAACTTTGCGTTTTTTACACGTTTTACAGCATCACACTAGAGGAGTGGCAGAAAACAAGTAACTGATGATAGTTAAAATGCTGTTAGAGGTGAAGATTCACATTTATAAGGCAACCAATGAAATGATGCATGTCAGATCCCACCATTTGTATCCAGATATAATTACGATTTACTTTGCCTAAGTAGTCTGAAACAGATCGCAGTAGGCTGAGCTGAAACAGTTTGATGGTTCTTACAGACTAATTTTTATTGGTAAGGTTGTTAAACTATTTTAATGAACATATAACACTCCAAGCACACATGGTGATCTTGCAAACACAGAAATAGCTGCTATCACCTGGCTGACAAATATTGCTGAAGGACAGCTGAACCATGTAGGGACAGCTATTCTATACTAGCTAGGCATGAAAGTATTATCATTTCAACTGGCCATTCCATTGTATTATTATCATGCCACATCAATAGTTGGCCCTATGATGCAAGAAGCATATGTCATATTGAGAAAAACTATTTAAGCTTCATTTAATTTTTTCAGATAATAATGTGGATGAAATAAGAAATAAGGCATCAGAATTAAATTATTCTTCAGCCTCATCAGAATTTAAATTAATTTTAGAAAGAAATTTAAACACTTTTTGAGGACACACAGCCAGCCAGATGGTAAAGTAACTACATGGTACAATTGTAGTCAAATAAAAGCAAAATCCTCAGAATCAGAAATCCTTAAAAGCTAATCCTCCATCCACCTTTAGGGAGTCATATTATATCTCAGTGTCAAAGTTCTCCCATCAGGAAAATGACAAATAATTGAAACAAAACAATGATGCAATGCATGTTATCCTTCTCAAATGCAGTGCTTTGGATGCAATAGGTCTCAAGTAGAGAGTCAAATTATAATCTCCAAGAATGAGTGATTCTTTCCCTACTATTTAGAGAGTAACACCAGCTACAGGTAAGGAGAGAGAAGGACCGCAGCATTCCAGGTCGTGTAGTTGTGAAATGGGGACTTCTCCATGGCAGTCAATACCTCTCTCAACCCCAGGGAATGGCAGGTTCCAGTAGCAGGGAGCAGCCATACATCCTGGCTGTGGCTTCAATGATACTTGTGCGTCAGAGTGATTTTTCATCTAAGCCTTTCATGGTCTTGCACGTATGTGCATGGGAGACTTTGGTCATTCCTTTCTCTGAAGGCTCCCTCTAACCTGAGGAAACCCATGGCCTCAAAGCTTCCTCAACCAAATAAATGTGTGTATCTCTCCTCAAGACAAAAGACATCTCCCCCATGTCACAGCAGTATGAGCATAGGATTAGATGTGTGGGCCACAGAAGGGCTGAAATCCCCACACCATGGTAGACTTAAAAAGGCTTTTTCTATTTCCTCACATATCCTACATAAATTTATTCCTTCTGCTGTAACTTCCCACCACATTCCTCATGTCCTTTTCCCTTCACATTTCATCAATCTGATTTTGTTTGCTTGTTTTGCTCTTTTTTTGCATTCTTTTTTCTTGCTGACCATATGGCTCTCACCTGCCAGGCCCAGTACAGCAGCAAGCTAGGTGCAACAGCTGGAAAAAAAATCCTGCTCAAGCACCCACACCAGAATTAGACACACTCTTGGTTCTCCTGGTAGATGAAACACAGGCCACTAGTTTTGCTGTGGAACAGTTGGGATAGCTCACCTCAGTACAAACATGGGATATGTTTAGCATATGAAAGGAATGATTTTTTCCAAGGCTTTCCAACTTTGTGAAAGTTGGGTTGCCATTTTTTAATCACACATCACTTAGACCTGATATCAGCCAAGGGTAAACCTCAATCTTTCACTCCGAGGTACAGCTATGTGAGACTTAATTCACAAAGAAGAGATAAAGCCAGAATTTCAGTATGTTTCCTTTAGCTTTCATTCTTAAACATCTGGTCCTGCTTGCAAAGAAAAAACAACAGACTGCAATTCCTTTTTGGCAAAATGGTAAGCCACTGAAAACCCAGTCTCACAATGACAGGAAAGAGGCAGTGCTAAAAACAATATGTCAGGTCCTCACAACCCTAATCACAAGTGGTCATGTTATATTCATTGGTAGTAATGAAAATAAAATTACCTAAGGATCATAATTCAGATTACTCTGAATACTCATTATAAAATAGGAGTTTTGCTACAATTTTCAACAAGTACAGATTTTAATTAATAAAAGTGCTTTTAAATGACTATAGTCTCTTTCAGTTTTAGTGCATTTATAAAACTCAGGATAGTTTTATAAGGTACTCAACTTTTCCATGTATTCTGATTCTTCTTCTCAGCTCAAGAGCAAATCTAAAATTCAAAGTATTGCCAAGAACAAGTAAAATTCCCATCACACAATTTGTCATATCATTTTCATTTTATTCTAAAAATTTTCTCCTGCAAAGTCACTGAGTAACCTTTCCAGGTTTTTAAAGATGAAAAACAACAACATTAACACCATATTCAGTTAGAACTGTACAACACAAATGAAACCAATTTTTAGCATCCTAGACTATCTCCACTTACAATGTGGAGTCCAGGTGTCTCCTCTTACTGCAGATTTGATCCACATGCTTAACTTTTAAGCCATGATTGACAAGAGTTCGTGATTATGATGACAGATTAAAGTGTTCATTGAATTCAGAGGGTTTTTATTTCAGTTGTGACAGTAGTGTACTGGGAGACAATGAAACACAATATCACAGGATTAAAGGCAGCACATAACTAGTCAGGCACTGGTACTGCAATCATCTTGGTCTCACACACATGCTGATCACCCATTTAAACATAAAACCCTACCCTTAGCAGTGCATATTCCTTTCAAAGTCTTACTCACGTGCCTCCTCTCATTTCTAACATAATAAATATATCATCTGACGAGGAGCTTAGTGACAGCTGCACAAGTTAGTTCTAATTACAAAAAATAATAAGTGGTTTTAAAAGGTTCAATAAGTATCTATTGCTATAAGTATCTATTGCTGCTGTTATGTTTGTATAACAGCAGCAAAGCAACACAATTATTGCTTGCAAGCAAAAGTAAATACATAAATCAAAATTGTGCTAGGATTGCCTTACTCCTAAACTACAAATGTGAGTTACTCCTGTATAACCTAAAAAAAATCCCTTTCTTGATGCACCATTCACCTACAGAAGGGGAAAGCAACAAACTGCAGACAAATGCTTCCGAATATTTTGCCTGAATTAACACAGGAGGTACACAATTGAAAAAAACCCCAAAATTATAAAGAGGAAGCAATATATTCACTTTGGTCTACATCTTAGAGCTGTCTGTGAACTTTAGCAGTGATACAGGCTTTGGTTCCCAAGGAGATGCATATGCAACCTGACAGACACCAGTAAAATATTTTTATTATCCTGGGTTACAACCTGCTCCTTAGACTCGATTATTTCCAATAGCAAACTTTCCCCCCACCAAAAAAAACCAAAAAACCAACCAAACAAACAAAAAACCACCATTCAAAGAAAGGGCAATCTCCCATGCTTTAAACACTCCCATGAGACTTACACTCATGAAATATAGCAGCTTGTCTTTCATCCACTGGATATTACTTCAGGTTGAGATGTGAGTGCAGTGCATAATGACAATAAAAGAAGACTCCAGAAGATGTCAAAACAACCAGAACTTAGATTATTCTTGCTGTGCAGGTCTCTTTCATAATTTAAGAGGATAACCAAGGGAAGTTGTACTATGTCAGGCTCAGAGTAAGATTAAAGAATTAATGCATTGAAAAGTCCTTTATACCAATGTCGTGACTTCTTTCATTATATTTTTTCAATTGGTTTTAAGTTTCAAAAATTTTCTGAGATAAATGTACATCTCTGTACACATCCCACATATGGAGAACTTGCAGAAAGGAGCACAAGAGAAGGGATGCTCTCAGCTGCTTCTCTGTGACCAGCTGTATCTACAGTAGCTTGGAAAACATCCAATGCTGTAACTTTGTCAGCCAACTGTAACCCCATGTTGAACTTAAAGAACTTAATCCACTCTATTATTGCCTTTTCACAGGTGGAACCTGTGCCCTTTTCTTTTATCAAGATCCTTCTCGTGACATAATAAGAGGCTCCAAAAACCTAATGACTGTTCATATTAATTTATACAGCTCATCCTGTACCCGTACAAAGAAAATGAACTAGCAGCATAAATAAGTAAAATTTCATCTCAAGAAAAGCTATCATTTTAGACTGCCAGACACACAAATACACACTCAGAGTCAAGTACACACACCGAAGAGCTTTCTACTTTATAGGCAATTCCAGAGGGCCTTATCAGCTTTGGCTAAAGCAAATCTTCTGCTCAAGCTGTGGGGCTTTTACTTGGACAAGTGCTGAATTTAAAAGAAGCATCTTGAGATTTGGCAGCATTTCAAAGAAAAAGCGTATCATGGACATTCTTCATAATATATTGCAAAAGTAACTGTCCTCTAACATATAATAGTTTACATATGCTGCTCTGTAAATAAGATAATGAATAACATACTAGTTACACGTACCTTACTAATATGCAGGAAGATTAGGTGCAAAAATTACTCACAGTATTTTCAGAAATTAAAATTAAGACATTAACAAAGTTTTTACATACCTACTACTAGCACAGAGTGAAAATCAATCAAGTTAATCAAATTATAGATTGCAGCATACTTTTCTAAATGGTATCTATGCATAAGTGGGGATGAGTGTAAGCCAGTTGCAAAGGAAGCATCTCTCACTGCAAACAGGGAAATCTGCACTTGGTCTTGTCTACAAAACACAACTGCAGCTTTCCACTACCAGCCAGTTGCAATAATATTTGGAGTAAAATGACAATAATGCATAACAAGCTTGGAAACAATGAGATCATGGCTTTTTACCTACAAGTGCAGCTGCAACAAGTCTGACATGTGCAAAACTATTGAAAAATCTGGCTCTCAGCATCACAACTGAACCTTCAGGGAGCTGACCATAATGGAAGGCTGTTCCTTGTACAGATGTTTGAGCAAGAGTTACTGTCTTAACCTGCCCAGACGTGACATATGAAATGTGTCACAAAAGGAATAAACCACTTTTTACAAACATCTTTCTTAGTGAAGCTGGACAGCATGATTTAACACAGCCTTAAAAGAAGGGGACACTGAAAAGCACCGCGCATTACATCTAAAATGCTGTCCAGAGCTAATAAATTTATATGGTGTTGTACCTAAATGTCCTGGGAGTAGAACTTATAAGAAGTTAAACATTAGCACTTTACTATGACTAAGTGTTGCATTTTATTAGAAGCAGGGAAATGCTATATTCATCATATAATGGGAAGTTATATTTGTAACTCCTGTCAAGGTTAAGCAGTAATCAAAGAATCTTCTTTGAAAGTTTAAACATTAGGACTGAGTCAGGAAGTGAGTCATCCTCATCCCCCCTTACAGTCACAGCTATGTCCTAGCAAGGGCCACAGACCTGCTAAAAGTGTCCAGTCTCCTTCTCAGGAAAACATCTGCATAGAGCTCTCGGGCAGGAAAGGAAAAAAAGGGCTACAACTTTACTTAGATCCCCAAATCAGTGACATGAACTCACGTGCTCCTGAACAAAACACTAACTTGGCAATGATGTTTGGAACATGCTATAGTTTGCATATAAACCTACTCGGCAAGCCAGACAGCAATTGGAATAATTATTCTTGGATAAAGACACAGACTAACTCCTCAATGCCACTCATGAGCAAGCCTGCTAGGGGGTCTGGCAATATTTCTCAGATGTTGCTACAAGGTCATGACCATCTGCTGAATATCAAAGCCAAAACATCAGAGCTGAAATAAGACTGCAATATCTACCCTAGTTTTAAAGTGATAGTGAATGCAATCAGCAAAATCTACCCATCTTAAAAGACACTGGAAAACCACCTGTTTGCTGTGGCCTTTCAAATACAGCCACAAAGCAGACAGTGCTAGAGGTCCCAAACACACACACAGTGAAGGAAGCAAGGTTTGGTGGACAGGGGAGACAACTCCTTCCTGTGATCCACACAATAAAAAAACCGCCATAAATTTCATGATTAGTCAATATGAGTCTCTAGTTCAAACAAACTTAATTGAATTAGATGACAGACAGATTCAGAAACTGCCATGAGAAGTCTTAAAGGCAACAAATGTATGAACAATCTAAAATTAGGGCAACATTCACTTATTAGGTAAAGGCAGACCTTTAACTATCGATCTATCCTTTTCAAAAATTCTATTAATTGTATTAATTCCTGTGGAAAAGAATATCCACTCAGCTACTGGTGTGATGTCAGACGTACCATTAAATTTGCCTTTGGATGAGGAGAGATGAGAAGACAGAAATCTGCAACAGGGTCACTTAGGGGCTCAGTAGGAGTTCAGTAGGGGTAGCCTATTCATTCTTAAGCTCTTGAAACTTGCTAAATTCACCACGAAGAGTACTTTGGCACCCAGGTACTGAGTCATGTGGCTGTTACCTATTAAAATCAAACATTTGGTGGGGCAAGGGCAGAGGGGGAGAAGTTTTATGCCTTTTGGGATCTCATTATCACAATAGCCAACAAAACAGATTGTTTCTTCGCATGTGGAACAATGAGTAAATGCAACTAGTACCCTATGATCAAACCCTATTTCTGATTATTCAGGCTTTCAAAAAGATGTTTTACTTCTTCTAAGGTATAACAAGATGTAAGCAAACTTTCCTCTAAAATAAAACCCAACAAGCCAAAAACATGTGTTTAGTACACAGGCTATTACAATTTCCTCTGTATAGCACTTTAGATCTAGAAAACAAAATGCTTAAGTAAAAGCCAGTTGATGTTGGCACTATTACTAGCAGTGCCACTGGCACACTGTCCATCTTAAATAAGACTGAGTTCAGGTTCTGAAGCACAGTAATGTAACTTTCAGTATTCAAAACATGAAAAAAAATAAGGTAAAAATAGATACCTATGATCTAAAAAAAAATCACAAACAACAAATTCATAAGTAGCTGCCTCATTTGTCAGATTGTCATGAATAGCAAAAAGTTATTTCCTCTGACGCATTTTGCTATAGATGTTAAGGCTATTAAGTCATTATTTCTTCTTCATAATCAGGAAGTGTGCATCCCAAATTTTTTACGTTCAAGTATGCAAGTGTATGCAATCTATGTAAACACTTGAGGAAAAACAAGGTTATTAATTTTGCTTGAAGAAACAGATTGAATATGGAAAACAGTGTCCTAGCACTAGTATAATTGCAGGTACATGGAGCTTTTGGAAATCTTCAGGTATTTATATTCTCTGGCTAACACAGATTTTTAGGAGCAGGATCAGCAGGGGATTAATGAAATTACATTCTAAAGTCTTCTAAATTGCATAAACAACTCTAAGAGTTTATTCAATGCTGTTGTGCAGTTCTTCCACACAGTGAATCTATCATAGAAAATCAAGATGCTCTGAATTAGCAGTGGTACCCAAGTAATTTGCTCAGCATGCAATGTAAAATCTTGATTACTATGTTTTTCAGACATCATAGAGAGCTAAAAACTTCAGTCATGACTACAAAAGTATCATTACTCCACTAAGAAGTTTTGCACCATATAGACAAATCAGGGACTAAAACAGTATACAGAAGGACAAAGTGCCCTTTCATTACAGTAACGGTGTAAGTATTTTTCTGTTCTGCCCTCTTCCTGATATCCAAACAGTCATCACAGCCTCCTGCAGCCAGCACCTACTCATGTTAAGGATCAGTCTCATTTTTCTGTACTACCTCATTTTTGCTTGCTACTCAGCATAGAACCATCTTCCAGATACTTCTTTGCTTTCCATGAGACCTAAGGGCATTTGGACAGTCTTCACAGCACACTTGCACAATGAAAATGCCAGCCAGCTGACCAAAGTTATCTCAATACTTCCTCCTTGCATGAGACTATGAAGACATTCTATACCAGTAAAATGCATAGGCATCAACCCTTTTTTGTATAATTAATTTTTCAAATTCAAGACGCTGCCACATATGTAAATTACCAAAAAAGTCAGATTGAAAGTCGCAATCTTCTTAACCTACGTTCACATTTTGTAGAACATCACAAGCAACTGTCAATTTGCCTTCTCAATTGCCAAACCATATGTTGAAAACTTCCTTCAGTTAATATCTGCCAGAAGAATGGGAATTTTTGATTAAAGAATATAATATGTAGTGTTGGAAATTAGTAGCTCCTTGCTGGGGTTTTTTATTAAAGTAATGAAAATCTGACAAGCACACAACTATTATTCTGTTATTCTCACATCAACACAGCAACAAAGCATTCTGAGGACTACAAAAATTCTTAGAAGAGTTGAAACTACCTTCTCAGTCAACATAAAAACTCAGTTTCAAAGCCTAAAGAAATTGAGACTAAAATGTTATTTAATTTAGAATCCTGCTGCATATGTGAATATTCTGAAACCTTTCAGTATCCCTAACATCTTTGCAGTAATTATTTTTTTTCCTTCTATCCGGAGTCACTCATTCTGGCTCTCAGGATCATGTCATCATCAATTAATTTGGGAAAATATAGATGCTTAAAGCTCAAATTAGAACATGCATCACTCAGTATTTACAACTCCTATGCTTTTCACATAGAGATAGGAGATACACTATCAGTTATTACATCAGCCATCTACTGCAAAATCTTAGTCAAGAACATTAAAAGCATCTAACGTAACTTCTTCTTTCCAATACAGATTGTCTCTACTTTCCCTAATATCAAAACTATTACATTAGGGAAGAAATTAGGCGGTTTGTATTCACAAATCATAATGCTCTGAATCTGGAAAGTTTAATAGGATTATCATGTACGAGAATAGTATTACTTTACTACATTTATTACTGTTTCTGTCAGTGGAAGGTCAACACCTATTATCTAGAATGTTCATACTATTAATACACTACTCCACATTTCAAGCTTGAAAATACTTATCTCCTCACAGTATTGTGGGTACTTCTGAAATTAAAATGTACAGTTTCTACTCTATCACAGCAGCCTCCAGGATGTTTCTAATCTAACCTTACAACAACAGGATTAAGAAGTACATACTGTTATTTAATGAATCAAAACAAAACCCTCAAAGTTAACAAAAAACAGCCAATCAAGCAAACAAAAAAATGAGTATGTGCAAGTTTTCTTTTTTCAACATTAAAATCTTTTAAAAGACATTTTGCAGATATTTCAATGTCAAGGTCTACTTCTCAAATTCACTAGTGCCAGTAAGACAGATCATTTACCAAGCAGTGCAAGAACTTTAAAATGCCACATCTAAACATCACCTGCTCCAGAGCAATAGTTTGCAGCAGCTCAGATGGCTAAGCATGCTTTCACATCAGTGACTTAACATTATCGCTACAGGAGGCATAACTATTTTCTTATTAGCCAGCTCTCTTCTTCAGGAGTTCATGCCAACTCCACAACAGCCACATGTAAACATGCAGACTGGGATTTTATTCCTGTCTAAAGCAATGAACTCTAAAGACATCTGCAGCTGGGAACAATGCCCACACTGGTACAATTACAATGCCATGTCAGCTTCTCATTGTTTAAGGTGATGGATTTCATATCTGGGCACATTATCTTGCCAGAGTCAATGGTATTTTTTTCTTGGAAGCAAGCTGGAATGGCACAGGACTGTGCCAATTTCAAAGCACTGTAATGTGTTTCTACAGCCTTTTTCATAGGTCACATTAAAAAGCAATTTCTATTGTGCACCCTGCCAGCACTTTATCCTGAACAGGTGCTAAACAAACTTACAGACTATTACCGTGCAATATATTTGAGAAAATCAAGATACGTACAGCCAACCCTCTTAACAAAACAGCAATAGGAGCATGCAAGTAGAATGGTACATTAAGTTTTAACAGGCCCCTCAATAGGATCCCACTTAATTTATTAGATCAAAGATCACATATTACATCAACTAGGGCGAAAGACCATTAAAATTTGAAACAGGATATGAAAGTCATTCACAGCAATAGTTCCCAGTTGTGTTCACAACTAGAAAGAAGTCTTTTGGCTTCCAAATATCTTTTTGTTACTCAGCTACCAGAGAATGCAGTGTGGTCCAAGACATTTTCCCAAGGCTTACTCCTATTAATGCAACACTAATAAAATACAGTACCTGTGGTACCACGAATAAAATACAACTGCCTATTTACATACTTGAACCTATGGTCTCAGAATAAGGTTTCTAATACTCTGTACAATGGAAAAAAGGACCGTGAACATGAAGTAGCTGGTTGCACTGTCTTCATCAGTAACACAGACGGTGGAACTGAGATGCCTGAGGACATGGATGCCATTCAGAGGGACCTGGACCGACTTGTGAAGTGGATCCTTGGAAGCCTCAGGAGGTTCAAAAGGGCCGAAGTGCAAGGTCCCTTGCTTTTGCAAGATATTCCTGCACATGTCAGGGGTGTTCAACCAGATGACATTTGAAGTTCCCTTTCAACCAAAACGATTCTACAATTCTATGAAAGATACAGCATCATCATACAGCATCATCTGGTTCACAAAATGGGGAAAAAAAACTAATACAGGGCAGTCTAGAAAACAGTCCTGGATAAAGAACAAGGAACAATTTGCATTGTGCCTCCCATCACAACAAAAATCCACTGTTTTAACATGATTCACTATGGATAAATTCATAAATACTGAGACCATACCAGATGCACATTTTATAGGGAAAAAATAATATGTGCAGCCGTATTAAAAAACCCACAAAAATTATATTAATATCTTTTTAGAAATAAATATATATGTTTCTACAAATATAACTAACTATAAACAGGTATCCCAAAGGTATAACTTTGTACATATATAGTACATATATAAGCTGTGAATATTTTAAATACCATAAAGGGATAGCTTTCCACTACAGATGTTGCTCAGAGGGGTCATACTATGAGGCATTAAAATCACCTGAGCAATGTTCACAATGAGACAAGAAGCTGCTTCCTCTGTCTTTGCAAAGGTCAGCAGAGTGCTGCACCAACAAGCCCTAAAAATTTCTAAGTGGGACCTTTATGAAGTCTTCATTGCTGACCATCCATGTGATGAGCTGTTAGCACACACTGAGGCCAAAATATCACGGAAGGAGACAATTCCAGATTCTTAATTGATTTTTCATTTGTGATTCTAGGCTGCTTGCAAAACCTCTCCAGGCCCCAGGCACAATCATCACAGACTCCGGATGATGCTGGTAAATATGATGTGTGGAAAGCAGCTTGAGATATTTGATCAACATACTGCAAAAGACCAAACTAGGACTAGTTCATCATCAGTTGCTGCTCCATGCTTGGGAATCCAGTTTTTAGTAAAACAGAAAATCACAATACCTTCATGGATCTTTCAAGGAACCAGTAAAAAGCCCCACCAGCATTTTTCAGGCACCTAGACAGCATTATCTGAGTGTCACAAACAGATTCAATCAGAGGTCCGGTGGAATGGTATGTTGCATTGTGTTGGTCAGCAGGGGTTGAGGCAAGAAAAGGGTTATCAGACAGTGAGTAATGGAACACCTGCTGTCACCTATAGTCAGCTCTGAGTCCATGCTATACAGTTTCATCACTGACAGCACCAGAGTGTAAGTAATGCTGCAGGCCAAACATGGACCTGTCAACCTCCCGGTGTTTGGACAAAATGTCCTGAAAAGCTGATGTAGTGGTGACATTCAAGAAATGCAGAAATCATGGCTGGATCCCAGCAACACAGCAATGGCATTAGTGATTCATGCTGTGGGTATTATTCCTGAATTCTGTGAAATCTTTCAGTGTATGAGTCCCATACATGGAGTCAATATGGTCCCTAAGGACTACTCAAAACTTTCGTCACTTTTAAAGCTTTTCAGCACTGGAAAGAATTTGAACTGATACCTCTAAACAGAACCATCAGTGCAGACAAAAGTGTTGCAAAACACCCAGACATGCTGCCTCAGTAATACCAGCCTGATCCATTGCCATGTGCTGACCCAATGCATTCATTACTCCAGATCCACCTCCCAAGCCATCATTTGCACAGGTGCAGGACAGACCTTCAGATAGAATGGAAATAACCTAGAGTGCTCATTTGTCACGTACAGGATGTGTGGTTAAGACCTAGAGGCCCTCTTCTGTACTTTGCTTCCTCAGCATCTCAAAGGAAGCAAAGAAAAACATTTATACAGGCCTACGGACAAGGATTACAGAGCTGGGTACAGATCCCTACTAAAATTAAAAGTCTGAATTTTCTCTCTTCCCTTAAGATATTACTGTAAAGAAGAAAACAAAAATTTAATCATGATTTTGAGAGTTCCCCTCTGAATCTGAATCAGAGTTTCTGTCTCTAAAGCAAGCCAGCTCTATTTTAGGAAATTTTCCACCAATTTTAAAGATATGTTTCCCTGAATATGATCTGCAAGATTTCTGGTACTTTCTGCATTTGTACGTTCTGAAAAAAAGGTCAAACAACTCTACACCTCTTTCCTAAATCATCTTAAATCTCAAAAACCAAAGGATTAGTAGAAATATGTCCAAAGCATTCTTTACTGTAGAATCATATAGTTCAATATTTATATGGAAAGTATATATGATATGTTTATACCGGGTTAGGAAAAGGATAGGCATACTGTGGTGTTCAGGTCATTACTACACACTTAGAATGAATTAAGCATCAGACTACAGGCAAGAAGGTCCCTGAGAAAGTGACTTTATAAGCTGGAAGCACAGATGTAGTCAGCACTGAAAGATACTGTCTTGCGTTCTAGACAAGGATTTCAGGCAAGTCCCACTGAATTAGTAGCTACTTCTCTGATGTTCTGCAGGTTCTTCAGCCAACTTACAGTTCCTGCCTACCTAAAGAGAATAAACTTAAAATCACTTAAGATTATCCAAGTCAATGAAAAACACAAAACTACCTTTCAGCATCAGTCTTAAAATAAAGAATATTGTTTTAGGCACCCTTCCATCTCACCAAAACTCAGTTACTGGGGAAGTACTGTATTTCAGGCAAAGACATTTGAGAGGGAAAAAGCTTCTATGAAATACCTTTGAAAATCCAGTTTTTAACCACTCAGCTACTTGAGCTCTGTGGCTCCTTTCCACATGAGGACACAGAGGTTGGCATGGATGGGATGGGATGGGATGGGATGGGATGGGATGGGATGGGATGGGATGGGATGAGCAGAACCACACGTGGGTAGTGCAGAATACTCCCTTTATTACAATATTCATAGCTAGTGGGCACCTGTACCACCTTACTGTGGGGCTGCCATTAGCCTCTCTAGTTAGTATTCTGCCCAGAATTCTGATTTACACAATACACAATACCTGGTGTCAACGTACCCGAGGCACCACCTAAATAAATGAGACTTAACCAAACCTGTCCAGCTCAAACTGACTAGATGAATCCAGCATGTGCTGGATAACAAGGGCAATGTTCCTTGTATCACATATAGGCAGGCAGCCAGAGGGTGATAAAAACCACAGCAGCAACCACTAATTAGCTGCAAGGAAGGAGGAAGTCAGAGAGATTGGCCTGGGCCTATGTGACTGTGCCAATGATCTAATGTAGAGAGCAATAAAAAATTAAGACAATAGTCTCAGGGCCCACAGAGTGGTCAGAGGGGAGAAATGCAATGCCTGGAATTCAGATACCTTGTAAGATCTGCAGTCTGAGGAGAACAACTGCTATGTGTGGTACTGAGCTGTGATCCACACACTGGGCACGTCACCTGGCTGAGTATCTCATTCCCCTGCCACAGGACAGGTCTGAAGTGAAGAACTGAAGTGCTAATTTGTGGTACATGCCTTTTTTTAGAACAGGAACCGCTGTAGCTACTGTATCTGTCCCGTCAAGTAAGCAGATTATAGATGATATGTCAACATGGGGCGTGATTCTCTCCCAGTGGCCACCCCACTGATCTCACATGACTACTTCAGTGTCTAGCTACTCAGTAGATTACAGACAATAATATAAAAACTCAGAACCCTTCATAAATTTTCTCAGAAGAATTAAGAAACCAGAAGAAAAAAAAAAGACAGAAAAAGACTGTATTTAAATTACCTCATAAAAACCCAAGCAGATGAAGTCAGCAATGTAACACACAAACACCACGTTCTCTTTTGGAAAGGATAACAAAAAATCTTAGAAGAAAATGCAGAGCCCTGTGCCTCACATCTGAAAACTTGCGAGGTGTATGGTTTTACAAACAAAAATTTCCTTTAAATGACAGAAATCACTTGTGGAGAAAGTCAGGATGTTTTTTAACTAAATGATTTCTCTTGAACAAGAAAGTCTTTCTGCAGTTACATAAAGTAAGCATTTTAGACAAACAAGAAAAACAGACTTAAGAGTGTTGTCAAGCTTTTTCCAAGGTTTAGCCGTTAGATAAAGCCTTTGATAATTTATTCATGAATGTTTAATCTGCAGCTTTAATCTTCAACCAGCTTCCTAACTTTATTTTACTGCTTTATTTCCCTTCCATATCCCACCCCACATAATTACTTTTTTAGTTTTGGAAGTGATTTTATGCATTGATTATCCTAAAAAGTAACAAGTCCATCATTCAAACTTAACCAAGCTCATCACAAATTTGTGAAAACTAGTGGTGAAAAAAAAATCCTACTCATCTGAATTTACTTAAGAGTAAATTAAAAGGCACATTTCTGGCATATGAGGCAAGCACCAAAATACCAGCATTCCAACTACTGAAATGTAAATAAACACTTCCCTTCATCTCTAGTTTCTTGTATTACCATTGTGGTAATTTATTTATTAGTGTTACAAAGAAATACTTTGCCTGTCACTTTCAATTGAAATACTGACCCGTCAGTTTGAATGTCTAGAATAATAGGCTAGATTGAAATTATACTTGAAAGTTTATTTTCTCCATCAACATCATCTGAGCTTTTAAAGCTAACATCACTCAAATGAGTGATTATCTTGGGTTGAGTATGATGTACTGGGTGGTGAAGGCAAAAGGAAGCAGACAGACACAGAAGAGGACTTTCCAAAATCAGGAAAGACAATGCTTATGGTATTCTTGGAGACTCCTTTTTAAGGTTAAACACACATATTAGCCAAAAAAAAAAAACCCCCAAAGAATAAAAATACCTTCTATAACTGCACTGGCCAGTGTTTAGAATCATTTCTTAATTTCTTAATGCTGTGGGGGGGAAAAAAATTGTAAATTGCAGTATGTATTTGTAAGAGCTTTAGAAAGACATGAAGAACTTTCATGTCATTTCTGAGGTCACCAAATTACCGTAGGATCAACTGGTCAGCTTTTCACAACTGAAGTAAAATGGATGGCAAAATACTCCATTCACCTTCTGTAAAAATTACAGTTCTTTAGTTAAAACAGTCATTTAACCAATTTCATTCTTTAGAAATCGATTAAGGCAAATTAGTTACCACCTCAAACAGGCTGATGCATTTCAACACTTGAGTAATCTCTTGCCAGACTTGCACGTAGCAAGCTAAGCAAAAGATTTTTCAAAGACAACACTCTGCTGTTGAATACCTTAGATCAGAAATGAGCCCGAAAGCTGAACACTTGCTAACAGAAACACTGCAAGTTAATGAACCCCTGACGGTATTGAGAGCCATGGTATTTATCTAGGAACCCAAATACAGGCAGAAGAAACTAATGTCTTGGATTATTACTGAAACAGACCCTTCACCTGGATGTCAACACCATGTGGAGAAGAAATTTGGATATCAGTTACATTCCTGTACTTCAAAAACACCTCTTGATGTCAATCTCTGTAAAAATCAGGAGTCATATGTGAAGAAGAGATTAGGCTCACATCCAGAATATTATGGAAACATAACTATATTTGGCAAACTACTTGATCAGAGGGTGGCTTAGGCTTGTTCTATGATAAAAGCACAAAACTCAAGACTGGCATACCTAGAGATTTTTTTAAAAACAAAGAACAAAGTACTACACATTTTATGAAAAGAGACTTTTTTCATTTTATGTTTCAAATCTCATATTACATATCACTGTATGCCAAGTTCTTAAGTTTTAGGGTTTTTTTAGTAATAAGATAATCCACATAACCAGATTGGTTTCAGATATTTTCCTTTTATAAATAACACTCCTTTAAAAAATGTACAGTGCAATTTCCATAACACACTGTTTTTCACTGAATTTGCTGGAATGGAAGAATTTGATGACTGCAAGGAATAAGATCAATTATATACTTCATTATACTTCAACACAAACACTTATGGAGAGGTGAACTTGGTTATTTAGGGAAACCAGTTAAATTTATAAAAGCAGGATTGGACTTTCCCAGTTTGGGTGGTCAACTTTGACTGAATCCCCTTCATCATATCTTTGCATCTCGCTGTTCCTTCCACAACTTTAAAAAACCCTGCTTTGATGTCATCCCATCCTTTGACTAATTTTTTCTTTCACAACATCATTACAGAAAACTTTTTACAGTCACAGCTGGCACATCTCCCAGAAACTAACCATATAAAATATGTGATTTATCTATCAACCTGCTGAATAGATGAAAACACAGACACAAGGTATTGAGGTACTAGCACAAAACTTAGTCTTCCCATGAAGCACAAAAATGGAGAACATGATGAATTTTTGATAAAAAAACCTCCCATTTCACAACTCAACTCATCCTCAACAACTTCTGACACAGTATTCTCCGGCTGTGTCACAGCTGAAGCAGGGTCTGCAAGGTGGAGCTTTTTGAGCTCTAACAACCATAACTACATCAATCTTTCTATAACTACATTAAATACCAGTTGCTATCGTATGCACAGCATAGACAAAGGCCACTGCACGAAAGATACTTCTGAGGCAAATGTGAAGATATAGAGACCTCACAAAGTACCATATATCCTCCTTAATTGCATTAGGGCAATTAAACACCACTTAATCCACCACCTTTGCTGCCTCCTCACCTTGAGAGGTTTCCCTTTCAATGCTTTGTTGCACCTGACAGTCAGTCCCCAGAAGGAGGGAAGCTTTCCAAAACAGCTCCACAGCTCCACAGTCAGCAAAGGATCCACCTAACAGTGGTTTTCTAATGATAAAGGCTATGTCCACCTGAGAAATAAATTTTCACACTTTTCAGATTTTTTTCTTTATTACAAACATTTCTTCAGCATTAACAAGATTTCCCCATCTGATTAAAAAATACTCCTAGAACTGACCAAGTGGACTTCTACCAGAACAGGAAACCACTAACTAAAAGGTTTCTAGTATAGGCAATTTTATCTTTCCTGAGAAAAAAATTTATTTTAAAAAAGGTCCAATCTTTAGAGACGTGTCAGTGATGACTAGCATTAAAAAATGCAAAGAGCTGAAATCAGCATCACATTACAGACTAAATCAAAGCCGGCATGACATACAACTTTACATTTGTTACTCAGAAGTATCCCCTCAAAACTAAAGCCTTGGCAAGATTTCCCCCTCTAAAAATCAAAGTGTCACCCAAGTATTTGCTGGTGAGTGACATCTATGCTTCCTGGTGCTCAGGCAGTCCCACAGACCAATGTCAAGCAACACAATAAGCAAATGTGATCTTGGCTTCATACAACTTGCAAATAACTCAGCCAACAGGTTACCTACAACCTTCCAGCCAAAGAGTCAAACCAGACCTTCATGGAGGTTCAGTCAGGCATCTGTATAACACTGTATTAACATGTCTCCCTGGCACAGGGTGGGCAGAATTCCTGAAGCACCATTATTGGGAAAAGATGGAAATCCAAATGGTGGAAAGTGACAGCTCTCTAAGTGCATGGATGGGCTCGTCTTTTGAGAAACACACGATCATTTCTTTTTACCAAAGGCAAATTATTTCTGCTAAATTCAGCAAATAAATTCACTGTCAATCAAAAAGCATTTTAACAAACTTGGAGAGAGAGCAGATTGCACTCATGCACAGCATATCCCGTCAGGGCTAAGAAAGCCTGTGAAGTTGTTCTCTAAATGCATTTCTGTGTGGAAATAACCTGGCACCTAGCCCACTAAACAAACAAATACCTTGCAGTCTCACAGTAGAGCTATTTTGGGAACCCAGAGCTATTAGAGCTATTTTACAAGTTCTGGAAGCTTCACAATAACACAAGAAATTTCTCCAGAGAATCTACTTTATACTGCATTTAAGAGGAACTGACTCCGGCTGCTGTTAGCAGGCTCTCTCTCTCTCCCTCTGTAAGGAATGACTTACTTATAGTGACACAGCAGCAGAGGCAGAATAAAAGAGAAAAAAAAAACCCACACTGAAAAAGCTTGGGAAGAAGACGATGCATGCTAAGCAACCAAAGGCACTCTCTATTTTGCCTCACTTTTTTGTTCAGAGACAACAGACCTTCCTAACTGTCCTGCAACAGCATCCAATGGTAGCCATGCATATGTTCTTAACTTGGAGACTTGCTAAGGCATCAGAATCATTTCTCCATGAAATCTAGTTTAGCTGCAGCGCTGGTTATGTCAGATTCTCCAAGGTGCCAATTCTGGAACTGTATTCAACATTTGTTGGTGCTTAAAGGCAACATTACAGAGAAATACCAAGCAATTAAAAAATAGTTCAGAAAAGAATTTGCATTCTAATGCTCAATCCATAGAAACTCTGTAACAGGCTTGTTGATCCATTAACTAAAGAAGAGTTTTAATAAAAAGGCTAGGGAGCATATACATATTTTATGCTTTGAAATATCTGTCTCTAAGACTGTTCTGTTGGAACAAAGCTGCAAGTCAAAAAGCCTGGTAGAATCTAAATTTTATCCTCTTTCATCCTACAGCATAAGAACACATTATGGATGGATTTAAAAAACCATTTTCATACGTTTTTTCTGTTTACCTTTTAAATACTTTGTGAGATATAAATATCCTTCAGTCAAGGACAACAAAAGAAAATACAAGTCAATTCTGACCTTAAAGAAATATTCATATTGTTTAGATATAGCCTAACTTGTATATGAGTGATTCTGGCAGGTTCTTATTGGAATCTGCATTTTATTCTTTTATTTTTAGTTCATAAACTATTTATGTTTTCAGATTAATATCCTCCATAATAGTATTTTAAGCATTCATAAAAATCCTCATGAATGTGGTTGGAAACAAGTGCTCATCTCTCCAAGTAGTTTTAGGAGAAAATGTCTCAGGGGAGTTCTGCAGACTGGATGTCCCATTGTTTTCTTACCATCTTGCTATTGCATGACTTCATTTTCTAGAAAACTGTGCCCTTTGTTTACTTTGTGTCAGCACTGTAATTGCTATTACATTTCTCCTCCTTTATCAAGTGCAGCCTTCCAGTTATTTGCTAGGATAGCTGAAGACAGGTATTGAGCTGAAAACATTATAAGGTTGCACTGTTGGAAAAGAAGGCAGAACAGCACATTTAGAGACACAGCACTGCAGCTAGAGAAAGAGAACAATGTTCTGAACAAATTACATCTCTGTGTAAAGGTAATCCAAATATCTAATATGAAACTCAAAGGATAGACGTTTGCAGCATTAGTTTTTATTGAGTAGTATGAATTAAAAGCTCTTCTGGTTTTAAAAGCAATTATCCAAACATTATAAAAATCCAGCTACAATTCTCCTTTTATTTATACCTCGTAGTATCATGTTCTCTGGTTTTATTTCCTTACCTGCCAAGAAGCAAAGAAACAGCTATTTCTGCTTCTTGTTCAGCAAGCAAGTTTAAGTCTGTATGTTCAGCAACTGTTCACTCAGTGCATGAAAACTGTACCTTGCCATATACACAGAGACACCTTATAACTTATATTCTCTACTTTTTCTGAACTGTTTAGTGTAGTTACTGTTGGGTCAGTTATGTAACAAGCTAACACACTTATCTTCCCCCCTACAGGAATAGATTCTTATTGTACTTTCATTTATTTAATATATAAATACAAACCAGATTACATGAGTGAGGGACATTATTATACCTCATTTAAAGACCTTAGGAAAGAAAAAGAGACCACTACTGCAATAACATCAACTTTGAATAATAGAGCCATTTAGGTTGGAAAAAACCTTTGAGATCGTCTCATTGATGAAGCACTGCCAAGTCCACCACTAATTATAGCCCTAAATGTTATATCTACACCTCTTCAGACGATGGCTTAACCATCTCCCTGGAGAGCCTGTTCCAATCTCTGACAACCTTTTTAGAGAATTAATTTTTTCTAATGTCTAATCTAAACCTCCCCTGGTGCAACTTCAGGTCATTTCCTTTCATCCTACTTCTTGTCTCTTGGGAAAAGTAGAGGTTAAGGGATCAAAGAAGAAGGGTTGTACACTCGTTTTCATATTCAAAATCCACCTGGACACAATCCTGTGCAACCTGCTCTAGGTGAAACTGCTTTAGCAGGAGGCTTGGATTTGATGATCTCAGGAAGTCCCTTCCAACTCCAACCATTCTGTAATTCTCTAAAAAGAGCCTGACCCCCAGCTTGCTACAACCTCCTCTGAGGTAGCTGTAGAGACCAGTAAGGTCACCCCTGAGCCTCCTTTGCTCCAGGCTAAACATCTTCAGCTCCCTCAGTCACTCCTCATCAAAATCATCAGATCAACTAGGTTGGAAAAGACTTCTGAGACCGTCGAGTCCAGCCTATGACTGAAAATCACCATGTCAACCAGACCATGGCATTGAGTGCCACATCCAATCTTTCATTAAACATCTCCAGGGATGGTGACTCTACCACCTTCCTGGGCAACCCATTCCAACGACCAAGCACCCCTTCTGTGAAGAATTTCTTCCTAATGTCCAACCCAAACCTCCCCTGGCACAGCTTAAGGCTGTGACCTCTTGTCCTACTGCTGGTTGCCAGGGAGAAGTGACTGACCCCCACCCAGCTACAGCCTCCTTTCAGGGAATTCTAGAGAGTGAAAAGGCCTCCCCTTTTCTCCAGGCTAAAGACCTCAGCTGCTCCTCATGGGTTCCAGACCTTTGCCAGCCTTTATTGCCTTTTTCTGGACACTTTCCTGCATCTCAACATACCTCCTAATTTGGAGGGTCCAGCACTGGACACAGCACTCAAAGTGCAGCCTCACCAGTGCCATGTACAGGGAAGAACAACTTCCCTTGTCCTGCTGGACACACTATTCCTGATAGAGACCAAGATGCCATTGGCCTTCTTGGCCACCTGGGTACACCCTGGCTGATATTCAGCTGCTATCAATCAGCACCCCCAGGTCCCTTTCTGCCTGGCTGCTGTCCAGCCACTCTGCCCCCAGCCTGTAGTGCTGCAGGGGCTTGTTTGGAACAAAGTGCAGAACCCAGCATTTGGTCTTGTTAAATCTCATATTGCTGGATTCAACCCATGGATCCAGCCTGTCCAGGACTGCTCTCCCTCAGCCAGGTGTCACCTGCAGATTGGTTAATGGTGGACTCAATCCCCTCGTCCAGATCATCAATAAAGGGGTTAAAGAGGACTGGCCTGACACTGATCCCTGGGAGACACCACAAGTGACTGGCTGCCAACCATTCACCACTCACTGGGCATGGCCTTCCAGACATTTATTAAAACAGTGAAGACTGCACCTGTCCAAGGCATGGGCTGCCCGCTTCCCCAGAAGAATGCTGCGGGAGACAGTGTCAAAGGTTTTGCTGGAGTCTCAGCAGACACAGCCACAGCCTTTCCCTCATACACTAAGCAGGTTGCCTGAGGCTGGACCACTCATATTCAGTATCATACACTAATGGCAATTGATTGTCTTGTTTATAAACAGTATTAGCAGTATATTCTTACAACTCTTCCTGCAATATATATGGGAATCCTTTTTCATTTATTTTTACTTACAGAAAAGTTTATCTTAATCCATATGTGTACCTAGTGCACAATGTAAGGTTTATGGTTTGGTTAGGAAGCTGTCAGAGTTCAATTAAATAATTTACATCACTCAGCAGTAATGCAGGGGCTTTGGCAATGCATTTCATGTCATCTGTTCGAAAAGTTTTGAGAGCTCAGAGATTAGTCCAACAGAATTACTAATTCTTAATTTGAATGCATATTGTGATACTTCATTTCCTAATAAGACACAAGGGAAAGCAAGCTTTGAAGTATTTATTCAAACTACAAAAAAAAAAATAAAATAATTTGGTGGATTATCTGTAAGGTCAGGTGAACAAACTAGACAAAACCAAGAACTAACTTAAAACTGTGAGATACCTTTTACAAAGCAAGCCCTTAGGGGGAAAAGATAAAAAATAAATATCACTTAGCTTGATTTTATATTGGCTACATGAAGAGAATCAGATAAAATGATTAAAAAAATCTGATAATATTTTAATTCTAGACTCTGCAGCTTTTGTCTACTCATAACTTGGAGAATTTCTGAGGCAATTTTACTCTAGGCAAAGGCTCATGAAAAAAACAACTCCCACAAAATAATCTCTAGAAAGAGGAACCTTGTATGTACTCCTTTCTTTAAGTTAACAATAGTAAAATCCTTTGACCTGGTCAAGAACAGAGCCTGGACTCAAGGTAAATACCACATGACACATGGAGTTTTGAGCACCTCAAAGCAATGAAGTGACCAAGGTGGAAGATGGGACCCACACCCTTCACACAGCTGAAGCCTGAGAAAGGTCATCCAACTTCTCATGGAGAATGACTCTCTAATGAAAGAAGCCAAAATACCACCTAAGAAGAGAAAAAGCAACCCTTGCGTGGTAAGATCTCAACACCTAAAAGGGAAATACAAAAAACTCCATCAGATTTTGATGTCAAAAAGTTTAGAGTGGCTGATGGGTAAATCTAATGGACACAGGAGTTGTTGTGTGGTAAGGGAAAAGGCCAAGGTACAAACAAGCTTTGCATTTCTCTTCAGGAGGCTCTCAACTGATTTGTTTCATGAGGACAAGCATTTTTTTTCCTGATCTCCTTACTTCAAACAGAAATTCCGCCACTTGACTTTAAACAGTATCTAGAGAAAATAACTTACTGATAAGTTATGTCATTATCTCATCTCTAGTTCTAAGGCTTTACACAACATATTCATATTACTGGCAGTTCTGCACAGGAATTTACCATCACTGCAGCAATACTTCACAGCAAAGAGCTGCTTCTGATCACAGGGCTGCTGCTGGCATGCAAACTTCCTAAATAGATACTGCATTATCCTAAGTAAATAACAAATGTCATTCCTAGAGTCGGAAATGAAATTCATTTGAAACAATGAGAAAACAACATCCGCAGAGGGACAGATGCTATATTGACTTTCCAAAGACCTCCTCCATGCAGTCCTACCGTATCACTCTATGATAGAGTGTTAACTAAGGCCTTCTTTGCTTTGCACAGTAATTTACAGTCCTTCATCAAAATCACATGCTTCCTGAAAAAATTCCCAGACTTGAGGCATGCTGCTTTTATTAAAGCAGATGCAGTGCTGCTACATTGCTTAAAGCTGGCATTTGCTTTGCAAGACACAAGCAACTGAGTATGGCTGCCCACAGAGAAAGAGGCACTTGGTAGCTGAAGCAGAATGGGCTGGTTTAACACAGAAGACCATATGGAATAAAAGGAGCATTGGAATGCCTACAATTTTCAGAGACCTGGCTGCTGCTGAATTGTATTACCTTTTGTCAGTGCTATTCTCTAAAAATATATTGTCAAAGCCCACACATCCAAACGAAGTGACTTAGGAGACACGAGGAACCACCTGCTGTGCTCTAAGCTAGGGAAATACTTCCTAATGTGCAAGCAAGTATGCTTGAGTCTAATTTAATTACCTTGAGCATGCCAGAATAGGTATCCTTTTCCATTTCTCTTTTTTTCAGAATAATAATTAAAGAATTTTTTTAGTGTGAGACTAGCTTTGATCCCAAATTTACACCAGCCATCATCACCATCACTTGAAAGCACTCCTGCGTTTCCAGTTCTTTGTTTAGCAAACTTGGAACACTGGCTAATCTCACTCCGATCACTTCACCTGTTCGTAAGAAATTTAATACATATGGGGGGGAGGGAGAGCCAGGGATAAAGTGACATGATGCATCAAGTTCCTTATGCCAACAAGTTTTTTCATGGAAATCACTGTTTGGCACAGGAACACGTCAGATTACTGAACAATGTGCCACCTCCACTATTTTGTCTACAGGGTATTATGTAACGGCTGCTCTACTGACAGTACTTTCCCCTTCTAGGGGAAGGTAGGCAGGCAGTAGGAAAACAGTTCCACTTTGAGCTCAAAGGATTTTACTCCCTGATTGGGAAAGGCAAACCAAACAGAAAAAGGGGTTACCAACTTATTGGGTGGTGAGCTCTTTCTAAAACTTCAGTGTTACCATGAGGTTTCCAAATCCAATATTTTGATGTCTAGACAGGGAGAGGCAATATTTTAGTGCTGCTTACATAACCATTAATAGAACAAGCTTTTCATGCAAAGCAAGTGTATTAAAATCATTTCATGAAGGCAGCCATGCTAGTCTTTAGTAAAGATAATACTCTAGCCACATTTCAATACCATGCTTATATATTACATTATACATACAGTGAGAAAGAAATTCAGGAAGTTCCATGTGAAACTGGCATAAGTATGAAGTAGAGCAGGAGTGCTTTTGGAAGGAAAATCTGTGCTCAACCAATTCCCTTCATCACTGTGAAGGAGAAATATATTTTTTTTTGTCTCAAATCAAAATAAGCTGTATTTTATTCACAACTTGAAAAGAACTTCAAGAAAACACACAGCTCCATTGACTGACTTGGCTCAGCTATCACAGACTCATATGTCTGAGAGGGCATATAGTTTAATGATCAAAGCCAAGCAACTGGCAATCGAGCCACTTGGTTTATTAAAAAAAAAAAAAAAAGAAAAAGAAAAAATATAAAGTGGATTAATTGATTAAGGTTGAGAGTGTTACTTGCTCTGGTGCTGAACAGAACAAGAGCTCATTTCTGCAGGAATAGCAATAACTTGGTGCAACCTCAACATGTGCCCTCTCCCAAGGTCAAACCTGCAGAGGGGTATTTTGTACTTAAACCATCACAACGGTAAGAGCAAGTTCCCCTGGAGGGTGGCTAACTTTATTTCCCATTTTGAGGCAGTGCAGCTGAGCAGTGTCCAATCTCTGCTGGACAGAGCCGTGCTCCAGTGCCGCTGTCAGCGCTGCTGTGCCTGTGCTCTCCTCAGCAGTTGCCTCATGCTCACACTCCAAAGCAACGTGGCCTCGGAGCAGCAGATCCAAGCGCCACTGGCTGAGCAGGCACGGCAGGAACCAGCTGCTCCTGCCCTCCATTCACTCTCTCCTACAGACTCACCTTCCCACAGGCACCTCATTGCGGTGGGTTGAGAAGCGAATCAACTGGACCTTTGGCAACCTTCTCCCAGCTGCCACCTCCTCCAGGGAAAGAGGGAATCTGATCCTCCCTCCCACTGTCCATGATCAGATTATATGCCTTCAGCATCCCCAAACATGATGCCACCATCAGCTGCATAAATGAACTCAGCAGGCTACAGGAAGTCTCTAAGCACCTTCAGTAAATGAGATTTCATCAGGAGTTTTGGATTGCTTTACTGATGAGGGAAAGAAAATAATGACTTAAATAGCTGATTCTGGCATTAACAGCATTGAAGCAATTAACAAAGCTTTTCTGAACTCCCCTTCCGAAAAGCCACTTAATTAGTGTCTCCTTCTGGGGGGATATTTACAGTAAAATCCTGTTTTCCTTACTCAACAGACACCAAATACTACTCCTGATGCTCCCATCATCATGTAAGACTACATCTTTTATTGCTGCCATAATACCAACAAAAAGGAATACTAAACACATTTGGACACCTAACTTACTTTTCCCCTCTAGTTACAATTAGATACTTCAGCTCAGTGCAATCCCAGCTTTTTTCCACGACCACCAATCTCTTTTCAGATCTCACACAATCACCCTTAAATTTCAGGAAGTTATTCCTATCTCTTGTTCTTGATCTAAAACATCTGCAAGTGGAATTCCAGATTTTGACTGTGTAAGTGAAGAATAATTTAAAACAATAAAGCTCAAGGGCCAGATTACGTGCAAGGAAAGCAACTGTGCAAAGCCCTTGGAGGGTATGAGGCTGAAGGAAGGCCAGATGGGAGAAGAGGCCAGATACAGCAGCTCACATGAAGTTTTCTTTACTCTGTTTTGAAACAATTATACAGCGAGATCTTTGAGTACTTAATTATAAACATAAATTTCCTGATTTTACAATGCACACTAAGTGTATTTATTTGTATTGTTAGTACTAAGGCTTTTATTTCATACTTTTCAGTGTAAAAGAGCAGGCAGACAAGGATAGGATCACTTACTATGGGGAGTCTTCCTTAGTGAGCAAAGGCTCTGAATGCAAATACTGCAATTCAAGAGAGGCTTCTGGTAGAAAACAAAACCAGAGACATTGGAGCAGTAATGAACTGTTCAGATTTCAATAACCCTTGCACTAGTTCAAAAAACCATTGTTTTTCTACAATTTTATGTGAGAACCATGATACAGAACACTGTATAACACTTAATGAGAAAAAGCTTTTTTCACTTATTTACAACTACATCAATTCCTCAATTGTGCAGTGAGCACAGGACTGTGAGGGCATTAATTTCAAAGTAAGCCCCCAACAATTTTATGGAAAAGTAAGTCATGAAACATACAGCACCGTGGAGAGATGGTCCCCAAGCAGGAAAGGAGAATACTTCATTTTGCCTCATTTGTACCACACCACATTTACAACACAGCACAATTAAGACATAAGTCCTAGATGACCTCAGACAGGAGCAAACTGCATTGATAGGAAAAGTTTATTTTTGGTTATGTTCAACAAAGTAAGATCAGACCAAAATAGCATTTGATGTAAAGATGACAAAGAAAGAGATGGAATATATAAACAGGTAGCCTTTGAAAGGGACCAAAGTAACACAGAGAACAGGTTTTTAAAGCGGTACCCTACTTTCTCCTTGAGTAATAAATCAATCACCATACTGAGCATTCTTGTTAACCATTCCATACAGCACAGTCTTCCCTGTACCACTGCACCTAATGTGGAATAGTACTCTACTTGTGAAGGGCAATTCCTTTCAGTTGCCTAAGGACAATAACCTTATTCTCAGTTGTCTTGTCAGTTTTGTCATATTTTGAAACAAATATCAAAGCTCGTGACATCTCAACAGACCATAAAAATGTGAACTAGCAGCAAAATATTATCTACTGTCCATAGCAATACAGTTGTTACCAAACCAACAATACTACAATGCCCATCTTTTAACTTCACTCCCCTAGAACCAGGCTGGAGATGGCTACTTCAGAACACAAGTATTCAAGGAATTAAAAAAAAGAAAAAAAAAAGACACAGAAGCATTAGGATTAAAAGGCCACCTGGCTCTCAGTATCTCCTTGCTTTGGGATGGTGCTAATTCAGCCCTCCTGTTTTCTCACAACATCCCTCAACACTACCTTTCTCTAGAAAGAAGTCTAGGTGTCTTTTGACTTCATTCATGCTTTTGCCTTCAAAATAACTCCCCTCTTAAGTTATTCCATATGTTTACCATTCATTCTCTCATGAAACAGCCCATAACCTGAACAGAAATGGATAAAAATTTCCCCACCAAGCTGACATCTGGCTGTCTCTTTCTGCTTCTCCTGGGCCTTCCCTGCACACATACCAGGCTGACGGAGCTACCGATAGCGTTTTCTTTTCTCTCCCTAGTGAAACATTTATAAGCAGCAGTTCTTTGTGTCTCACCTTATTGGAAATGCATGGTGAAGTTGCTATCATTTTTTTCAAATAAATGTCATAAAACTTAACCTTTTGTACTATTAAATTCTATAAAATATGTACTGTTTCCTTCAACAAACTCCTTGGAAGTACTGTTACCAAAGACCAATGAAGACCAGTAATAGTCTCGGAAGCTCCATTCTCACTTACATTTAAGAAGTATGTTATCAGGGCTCCAGGCCCTAGTAAAAAAGTCTGACAGATATGCAGTCTCACATGGTTCTCCTTTATGTATCAGTCTAAGGAAATGAATTCAAAACAATCCATTTAATGTTAACAGGATTAAACTCTATCACAAGAAAAATTTAGCTTGATCTTGAATTTATACCAGAACCTTGGTGTTCAGAAGAATCACAGAAGTTGTACATTAATCTCTTACCCACTGTAAGGGTTCCTTGTGGGACAATGTGTTCTGTCACTCAGTGAAATGCTAGAGCTGGATCCACAGAGAAAATCCACAGTACCTCAAGGGGCTGTTTTTTGATTCCATTTTCTAATAAAAGAAAATTATTATTTTCTTATAAAGAAAATTATTTGGCTAGCCAATTTTCACTAAAAACTCAAAAGAAATGTAGACAACATTAACAGCAGAAAACTGGTAGAAAACAGCAGAATTCCATGTTGGAACTTGACTGCCAATTTTGTAGCACTGCAGAACACTGGCCTTCCACATCAGAGCCATTAGAGCACATTACTCATTATAAACAAGCTGTTGTTTTTCTCTATCAGCAGCACCAAAAAAGTATCTAGCCACTGAGGACTGACGTAATGTAACCCCCCTTGTATTTGCAGCACATCCATCCATTCAGGACCTCTTAGGACTACAAGGAAATAAAAATACTAAATTAAAGCAAAGCTTTATTTTGCATGCATGCTTCAGAGCAGGAAGAGAAGGAACCTACAGCAATATTTAATCACTGTAACACTGTCTCATAGTGCAGTTAATTCCAGGATAGAAGCTAACCTTCCACTTGACCTGAGTGTTACAGATTAGGATACACTAGGCAAATAAAGAGAATTTGAACTTAAACATATTTAATCTTAGGCCTTTGGAAAAGAAAAATAAAAATATATTAAAAAAAATAAAGATCAAGCCATTGGTTTTATCTGGAAATTTATTGGTTTTAAAGGAAAACAACAGTTAAAGTCACCAGTGATTTTACTGAGGAAGGAAGCACAAAATGCTCCTGGTAGCTGACACTATTTCCCTTCTGTTTTGTCACAATACACGATGTTTTCTTTAAATACAACTCTTTAAATATTGCTCTGAAAAATCCTTCAGTTACTGCAATGGTTTCTAAGGAGCTCAGAATGCTGGAATTTCAAATCCCATAGGAGAATTTTGTTAAAAAGACAGATGTGGTCATATTCATGAGAACTTGTTTTCCATATTCCTAATCACCTCCAGACATTGTAGAAGTCATATTGTGCAAGAAAGGTACAGGAACATATGCCTTGTTTGCTGCCTACAGTGTGTTACATTCCAGCTAACTATTAAGTATGTGGAAACCAAACAAAACCTCATGCTTTATCAATAGATAGAGAGTCGCATCACTGATAACATTATGGAACATGCTTGAGAAATAATGGCTTCTCTGCTGCAGAGTGAAGGAATAATCATGTAATTTAGAAAGCATAAATTCTGATTTACAGACTTCTGATTACATTACCCAAATTAATTCCTGTTCTAGCCTTCATGTGCAGCACAGAAAAAAAATCTTGATCTTCTGATGCTCAAACTCTGTTAGTGAAGAGCTAAAAAAATAAAAAATAAGCAAAACCTGATGCCAAGTATTTTTCCTTTAAAACTTGCTAATGCATGGCATAAGTAATACTCCTTTCTTTTCTCTGGTATTTTGAAGCAAATGCTGCAAACAGAATAAACACGTGAATAAAGCTTGCTGTCAAAAACTGAATCACAACTCAGACTTACCAATGTTTTTATGGGGAAAGAAATGACTAGCAGATGAAGTAGATACTGTCTCATTAAGTTGTCACATTAGATTTCATTAATGTCTTTCAGTTTCTAATGGGATGAGAACTCAAAATGTTTACTAAATTACCAAAAAAATACGCTCAAAATGTTTCCGTTACCTAATAAAAATTTGCTCCTGGAACAAAGAGTAAAAAAAGCAAAAGCTATCTGCATATGTTTCCTTGCTTACTTTTTCAAAAAGGAAGAAAAACCACAAATATCATGCCACACTCAGACGGTACAGTTGCTAATAATTTAAGTTGACAAAATGAACTAGCGAATGTATCAACAAACTTCTCTACAAAATGAAAACAAGCATGAAAGAAATAATTATATTTTTTATAAAACTAATTTCCAGTTGGATATGTGTTTTAGTAGGTTTTCCTATTCACAAAAACAGCCACAATTCATCCTAATTGGAATGCTAGTCAAGCCTGTATCCGCAAAATTTTAAGTCAGTACCTTTCAACACCCAGATAATATTTCTAAGGAGAAAGTGTGATAAATACAGTCTTGCTGCTTGACAAGGCAATAATGTTACTGAAAAGAGATTTTCAACTTTTATTCATAATCCTCTTCCTTTCTTATGTCATTCCATTAAACAATAAATTAAAGCTCAGTCACTGAAACTGCAACCTAATTAGCCTGAAGAAAACATTCAAATTTTGCAGCATTTTGGTACTTAACTCTCAATTTTTTCACAAAGAACTCTTCCATAAAACCTTCCTTTGATTTTAAGAGCTTATGATGAATTCAGGTAGCTTTTCTATTACAGGCTTTTTGGTTTGTGTATGCTTAAAAATTCTGTAGAGCTCTTATTTATATACTTTGTTCTACATATAAATTTGAGGGAACAGATCATTCCAGATGCTGTATAAGACAGTCTTCTGTTTTCCAGACAGTGTTATCCACAAGATTGCAGTTTATTTTATGTTCTCCTGTATGTTACAGTAACCAGGAACTGAAAGGTTACTTAAGGACTAACTGGAACATCAAATAATAGGTTAAAAGAGATTAATTTAAAAGTAAGATTTTAAGGAGAAAATGCTGTGAATATGCTACAAATGCAGTTTTTCAACATGCAATGAATACTTCTATGGCAAGAAGCAAGAGTTCTTCTATTCCAGTCCTTACTTACATTCATATCTGACCATCAAAGACTGCTGTTCAACACCAACCTTTTGTCAGATGTGTTACTTCAATATCTTAGGTCGTCACAACACTGGCTATGGCTGTTAACTACACCTTCAAAACTAATATAGGGAACTAGGTGCAGATTCCCAATTATTTTCCACATTATTTGTCACAAGGTGAACTGGAGGAAAGTACCTGGATCTTCACTGCCTTCCAACCACACCAAAAAGCCTGGATAGCCAGGCATTAACAAAACTTCTTTTCCACATTTCTTGGTCATAATCTCCCATCATTTTTTATTTCCCTGTACTTTTCCCAAATACAATTCCTGTAACCATTCTCTTCAGAGAGAATGGGGGGGTTTAGCGATTATTACAATTTATTTTTGTACCATTCATCCACTGCAAAGAGAATGCAGTCAAAAGAGTCTGCGCCTCAGATCATTTGTCATCTGGGTTCTGGAAATAATTAACCTGTTGCTTCAATAGCTCAAAGTTTCATTACACGTATTTTTTGACACTGTGCAAGGCTGAGTGACTGCAGAAAAGCACAGATCTTCAGATACAACTGCCACTGAGCAGCGATGTGTGGTTTTCTTTAAACAAGCTCTTCATCTCAGAATTTTTCTATGGTCAAAGGAAGCTGTACAGCTTGAGTGGTTCCCCACGAGGTTCCAGGGCTGGCCTCAGCAGTTGTCTGTGCACCCTTGCTGATCTAAAGACTTTGAGCAGACAGCTTCCCAGGTAAACACTTCAAAGTGCTACAAAAGGAAAAACCTAGACTAAGAAGCTCCACCCCACAACAGCTCATTAAACACTGGATTGGGTCCTGGCTGCTTGGCAAAAGTGGGAAGCAAGAAAAGTGACAATCATCTTCAGCAGAACATGAATTTTACTGTTTCTCTTTCTCTCTACAAAAATTGTCCGTGTAGGGACTTGAGAGACCAACCTTCCCACCACCTGTGAAAGTAGCCCCAGGAAGGAGACTCTGCTGCCACTATCACATGAACCTGGCAGCCAGAGGAAAGGCAGGCATCCTGCCCACTCCCACCAGCAGACCTGTCCAGTGCAGGAGAGATCAGCTTAATGCCTAGTGACAGCCCAGAAAGCTCTCTGCTGCTCTTTCAGCGTCCAAGCCACCCTGTTCATCACTATCCCACCTCTTACACCAGGAAAGACAGTGTTATACAGAGGGCTGCTACAGACAGGTTGGTTTGGGGGTTTTTTTCTGATGATTTTGGTGTTGTAGGGCTTTTNAGGGGTGTGGGTCTGGTTGAAGTTCTGTGTATGTGTGTGTCTTTGGCAGGGTTTTTTGTTTTTTTTTACGTACAGGGAGCGCTATCACTGTAGCATTGGATCAGTAAAACCATATTCAAGCTATCAAAACAAGAAAAGTTAACTGGAATCTATATATCATCCCAATCAGTCAGAGAAAAAAAGCCAAAACAAAGTCAAAGAAAGAATTATTTAAGGTCTCAAATCAACCATCACTTCAAGTTTTTCATTCAGTTATTTTTCTGCCTGCTTTATAGTTGTATATTTAATATTTCTCACTAAAAATAAAAGGGTGGCAAAATCATATATCATCTATTAAAATTCACAAACTATATTAGAATAAAAAAGACTTAGATTCACTTCAGGTTCTGTGAGAAGAAACAGACAGCAATAAAAATTCTTGTAATAGAGAAACTTTTAAATAACTAATTCATAGTGATTATAAAATCTCTCATAAGGTATGAGTGCTCATTTTCTCAATTCCATCAAAGGCTATGTATACATAAAGCTCTACAGCCCTCATGGTAACAGCTAGGCCAGAAACATTTTTCTAAAATAAAATATTGGTGGCAAAAAGGATTCCTTCATAGTTCCATTTAAGCAACCTGCTGGCCCCATTCAGCTATCAGTATCCACTCTCTCACCTTTCTCATCTCCTTTGTCTTACTTGATCCTAATCTCAAAACAGAACTAGTACTTTTTTAACAAAAAGAAATACAGCTCATTTCTCAGCTCATTTCAACATTGTAATCAGTTTCTCTGAATTTTTAGGTATGTACTATTGCCTTTGAATCTTAGCTTCTGGAAGGAATTACTCCTGTTTCCTGTAAGCATTTACTCCTGAAAGTCTGGAGCCCCATACCTGAAAATAAATTATAATTTTCCACATTTTATTTCCTTTTTTTTTTTTTTTTAAGGAAACGGCAAACAATGCAGCAAAGGACATCCATAAATTACTGAAAATTTCTTCTCCTAAATTTCTGCTTTATCAACTGTCAAATACTCTTGTGGAGAACAATCTTCTCTATAGTGAAACATCAATTACTGGGTCTGAAGGCATACCCAAAATGCCAGACAGCACTTTTCACAAACATCCTTTAGTCAGGCTATGCATTAAGATAACCATACATCTAAAATAAGTCCGAACTCTGGAGATTACAGCATTTAGTCAAGACACACAATGAACTTTGTTTCCTGGCTGATGACCCCATTAATTGAAAAATGTCCCATTTCTTTCAGTCAAATGATTTCAGAAGTTTACCTATGCATAAAAAATGGCTCAGAAAGACAGGAAAAATAAATGAGTTCACAAGATGACACTTGAAGTTCCATATTTTCTTAACATTGGATGAACAGAGAAAACAAAAAGACGAATTCTTAAAAGGAAATGTAAAAAGTATTAGACAACTGTGAATAATCTCTTTCCTGTGATGTATTTCCCTGAACAACTAAGGGTGGATAAAACTTCTCTTAACAGAACAGGAAGACAAGTCATACTTTAACACCCTGATGAAAGAACCAAGCTTTTTTTGTAGCTATTAGGAGAGATTTGCCATGAATGTGCAAAACAGATCTCTCCTGCTTGATATTACATAGAACGACAGCACAGCAGTTTCCATGATCAGTTTTATTTCTTCTTACTACACTCCTTGGTGATACAAAGATTTTTTTACTTTATAGAAAGTATCTATATATTGAAATGTCCCTTACTGTTGGCAAAATCCCCCCACCCAACCTCTAAACATTGACAATCTGGTTTTCAGTTGAATTCTTTAGCCATAAAAGAAAAAAAACACAGGGGAAAAAAAAAAAAAGAGATGCTGGTTTTTTTTAAAAAAAATATATTCTGTTTTTAAATGAACTAATACATTTAAATAACACAATGAAAACTATTATTTATTTTATGTCTGTTACATTTTTCTCAGGTCTGTTTCCAAGCCTCTACTTCTCAAAAGCACATTAAATAAAATCACTCAACTGAATGACTTCCTATTCAACACTAAGAATAACAAGGCTACAATCTGGTTCAAAAGTTATTGATGTCTAAAAAGCATTTCCAATTAATGATAAAGTTTATGTATGAACAGTAAAAATAGTGAAACACTAATTGTAGCCGTAACTGTGACATCATCAACCCCCCCCAATCACATCTTATGTTTCTTACATTACATTTTTTATGTCTGCATTCTGTATGCATTCATATAGGCTTTTTGGGGTTGTGTTCTTGTTTCCCCTTCAGTAAGCATGTTTCAAGACAGAAATGAGAGGGAGAATAAGCACAACTTTAGGATTCACCAGAATGCAAACTGCAGGTGAAAGCTGCACTTATCCTAGTGACAAGCAAAGCACAGAAAGCAGAAAGATAAAGTCCCTTTGTGAGTTTTGCTCTATGGCCTTGTCATTACAAAAAAAAAGATTCTGTTTATGACAGAGAACTCTGTCGTAGGCATCTCTGTCCAGACCTTAAACCAGCTGATTGATTAAGATGGAAGGATCAATGTATCAGTTACATTCTTTTGTGATTTGATAATTATTAGTTTTCTAAATGAAAATGAGAACACAGATACGCAGGAAGCCTCTTCCTTCATGTAAAGTTGCTAGTGGAAATAATCACTTTGGCTGTGGCCCTAGCTTCAACCTTCTTGCACGTGAGAACTGGACAGATGAAACTGCCTCAGTAACTTGTGCTACCTCAGGTAATGCTTTCCTCAGGAAAAATGTGATATGTTTCCCATGGCGTTAATGATGATTTCAACTCTTAAGTAACAACCTGAGGAGAAAGTCTCTAGTGGATCTATCTCCAGATGCACTGTAAAATATTTTTCATTAGCATACAAAGCAGTATTTTTTACTGACTTGTTCTGCCAGAAGTTGAGCATAAAAGACAGTGAATCTGAGCCACAAGTGCTTCAGGCTCTGCTCCACTCCTGCAATGGTTTTCCACAAACACTGTGATTCATCCTGCACAGAGCTGGAAGAAGGATTTGGTTTAGTCGTACAAGGAGTAATTTGAATAATGTTTTTAACAAGGATATTTTTTGTTCTTTCCTTCTTTACACACCCATTGGGCACCACATTTTAATTAAGGTGATTCGTATGTGGTGTATGAACACCTCTCAGTTGATAACAAAAGAAGAATCTCTAGGTCACAAGTACAAATGCTAATATTTATACATGTCTGAAATTTACCTTGACACCTACAAGATCATCACCTGTGGTACAGAAGTCAGCTGAGACTAAATAATAAAGCATTTTACAAGGGCAGACAGCTTTTCTTACCCTTCTATAGGCTAAATTAGAGGTCCAATAGGTGTCGTTGGATATGGTGTTACAGAATGGGGAGTACAACTTCCTGCATTTTATAGACACAGTAAGAGAATAACACTTCAGAATGCATTGCTTAACTGTTTCATTAATAATTTATTTCCTCTATCCTCCCTCTGACAATCTGATAAAGTAATTTACACTGCAGCAAGGACAGGAAGAAGCTATATGCTAAAGAATGTGGATTCTGAAGAGCACTCTGTATTAAATAGTAATATGGCTTCACTATCGTACAGGGTATACAGAGGGAAAGAAAGGAAACCATGATTCATTTCCCACTCGATTTATACAAAGGCTTCCATTAACTTGCCAACAACCAAATGTGTGCAGCAAGGAGAACATACTCTGTTCCCCAGTAAACGTAAACTATAAGTCCAGATGCACACACATCAAGAGGATATGATTACACCCAGTGCAATCAGAAAGTCAAATAGTTTGTGGTATCTAAACCCAAGATGCCTATGTAGTCTTAGGACCATATTCCGTCCTCAGAAGGATACTCACAAGTTGCATGGATTGCCACATTTTATTGAAGCATTGCAGTAAAACAGATTTTGATAGTGATTTTCTTACTTCTGTAGTATTTGGCTCTAGCACATCAAAATGAGAACATAATTAATACTAAGCCTCACCCTGAAGCCCTGGATATTGACAAATTCAAATTCAAACCTCCCCTCTTTCATGCCTGCTCTTAGGTGGATCATGTAACTGCTGATCTGCTTAATAAATAAATAGGTGACTATCAACAAACTGCTGTCAGTTTATGAAGTAATACTTTGCACATCAGAAAGCAGTGATTTCCCAGCATTTCTCAATTTTCACCACATTATAACAGCACCTCTCTCTAACAAACCCTACTGTGCCCCTGGGAAAATGATGATTATCTTTTCATATCCTTACCACCACACAACCACAGACAGCAGAGACTATGAAAATGTAACTCTCAATTCTAATAGATATGCTGGCATAACAGCAAATAAAATTAGTGTTATTTACCTCTTCAGCTTTAGTGCCAGACTTACTTAAGAATAATTAAAATTGCTCCATAAAACAAGATAGAGGAAAAGAGAAGGGGGAAATGATGAGGCAGAGCCACAGCTGTAACTCAAGGTGCCATGTAATGCTTCTGCCTTGGCTCTTTGCAGCATGAGCAGAAGCAGGTGAGCCCAACGTGGTCCTACCTGCTCTGTGTGCCAATTGGTGCAGCCAGGCAAACCATGGTACTACCACGGCTCCACTTCTCTGTGTGAACACCCAACAGCATCAAGTAAACATGACAAGGAAGGCTCATCTGCAGATCTCTACAACCTGTCCAATGCCTTCTCTCCATTTAGTGAGAGGAGCAGAACAGCATTTGTGGTTTGGATAAAGGATTAATGTCAGAGCAGTGCACTAGTCCGCTCCCTGATTTCTCGAAGAGATCATGTGGAAAAGGCCTAAGTAATTTGACAGAGAATAAAGTTCTGAGTAAGACCTCTATGGTTAAACACCATGGGCTATGAAACCCCTTGAATGATGCAAAGAATTTTATAATAATAAAGAGTAAGAACGAACACCTTTCATACCAAAGCATGTAGACACTGCCTTGTGCTAAAAACCAAATAAAATCTTAATAAAATTTTAAAAATATTCTTACTAAGTATTACTACACTTACTTGGTTCTACAGATCTTAATGTTTCAAAGTAAGAATGAAAACAGTGTTCAGAAGCAGCATGTTAAAACTTGGCAGCAATATGTCAAAGCACAAAGGAAAAGAGATGGTTCATTATTTCTTCTCTATATTACTGAAGCACCAAACCTTATGGCAACCTTCAGGGCTGCCATAATCACTTAAAGTACTACTGTTACTATTACTGGCAGGTAGTAGCCCAAGGACAGTAGCCTTGGGGTCCACATTAAAAAAAAAAAATATATATCCCTATCTCTTTTATCAGTAAGGTCAGAAAACATCATTATTATGAGCATGACTACCAAAAGGGAAAGGTTCTTAATAAAGAAATTAAAAAAAAAAAAATCAAGCAACACTTAACCAAAAGCTAGTAGACTTAGTGAATTTTTCTTTTACTTCACATATTTTTCCTTTCAAAATGCCCCTTTTCCTCTAGAAAAGGTATTTATGCAGGAGATTGTTGTTTATAATTTTCATTAAAAGGTATTATTCAAATGTTACATATACACTTGTTTACCACTAAGCATAGGAAGAAAATTTTCTGTGGAAGAGTGGATTTTTTTTTTTTTTTTTTTAGCAAATCCAGTGGTTTGGGGAGTTCATAAAGGACCCTATAAAAGCTTACATTTCAAATGCAGTCCACGAAGTAAATTGTCAGAACTACAGAAAAAGAGCAAGAAATCCATGTGCAAATCAGCTGTATTATTCTCTCCAGTATTACTGCTCAGAACAAATAGTTCAATGATTACAGTTCAGTCTATATTTAGAATAAAGTAAGCAAAAGGTGTCATGTTAAGAACAAGAACGGGTGGAAAAAACCCCATCATACTTTCTGAGAAGAGCTTAAGTACAGTTGATGGAAATAGTTTTTCTTTTCTGTAAGGAATATCCAAGGGGTTTGTAAACTTGAGTTTTCCTTGCTTATTCCTAGGCGGTGAGAAGGAAGAGAAACCAGACAGCTGTGCATTGGGGAAAGACTTCCATGCGTCTGCATGACTAATGAACACAGAGATAAAAATCTATTCCTGTAAACTTTATAATCTATTTAACACCTTCCTTATCCTCAATGGAAGAGAGCACATTCCTTCAGGATGCAACACTGTAATGGAAACCTCTGTCAGAAAAAGCATGGTACATAGCTGAGGATCAGAACAAAGTGTTAATGCATGGTACATGTTTTCCTGGACATGCATTCCTGTGCTGCCATGGAAAAGGGGGTTTTGCAGGACTTCCCAATAATTTTGAAAGCGTGTCTTACCCAGACATATCATTCAGAAGCTTATCCTTGACTAGGTACACTTGCATTATAATTAGCTTAGTTTCCCAAGCATAAACAGTTTGGGATTTTATTTTCTGTTTCTGCCAATGTCTCTGTGTCTGAAAGGTAGTATTTCCTTTCTCACTCAAAACGTAATTTTGTGAGAGAGGGACAAGGGCAGAGTGTCTTTGGCCATCTTAATTTTTTACTCCAACAGCCAGCAGAGGTCAGAAGTGAAAGATGCGAAATCTTCTTGAGGAGACTCAGTTCATCAGCCAAAACAAACTGAAATACAAATGAAGCCAAGCCTACAGCTTCAGCCAGCACTCCCCAGCAGCTCTCCCCTCACTAGTATCACTTCAAGGGCACAAACCTCAAATGATAGAAGCTGGTATCATAAAGCAGGTATATCTCTTGTGCAGAGACAGATCAACTCCTCCAGAGGCAACACACACATGTTTTCAAATCCAAATTATTACTGATCTGGAAAAATTAAACCTGAAGTTACTACAGCTCAAAAAATTGCATAGAAAACAAATGATCTTTCGAAAAACTGCAGAAAATGTTACTTTCAGATTCATTTGGCCCTTCTCTGGCCGCATACAGTTTGGTCTGGTCCAAAATCTGGGTCTAAAAGCAGCCATCACCCACCTTCAAAAGCCACAAGGGAAGGCACAGTCTGGCTCCAAGATTAAGTGTCAGAAATTAGTAAAATTTTATGCTTTCAGCTAATCAACACAGGAAACAGTCCTGTTTCATCAAAATTTCAAGGTTTCACTTAGCCACATCATGCTAAATTCCCTGAGAGGGGATTAAATTTTTCAGTAAGAGACACTAGAAAACACAGTCATGTTACAGTTCAGAAAACCAGTCTTTCACACAGGAGATTTAATACACTCACCAGTAATTAAAAAAAAATTATGTCTTCCATCCAAATTAAGATGATGCGTAGATCACTCTATCTGTACTCAGATTTTGTGGATACTCTTGTTGTTATTTCCCTGCTACTAGCTGTAGAGCTGAAAAATTATCCTTCATTCCAGATGAGGAAAAACTAGGGGAATTCCACTACAACATAAACAAATCCTTCAATAAAGATGATGAGGAACTCTTCTGGCTCTGGTTTTAACCCTATAAACAAGGAGACAAAGTCCCATACCTCAGTTCTGCAAGATGATTAAATTTGAACAAATCAATAAATTTAGTTCCATTCCAGTTTCACATACCAACAGCTTCATGTTGTTATCTATTAATGTGTGTCTACTGTAATTGTTAAACTTTCTCCTACTTCAATGAAAAGCAAGCAAATGTTTCACATACACATTCCACTTCTGGTCTTTGATACAAAACAATCTTTTGTTTACTTTTATCTTCTTTTAATAGCAAGCCACTGCATGTTAGTACCAGGGAGAATGTAAATCTCCAAACAATTAAGGTATAGTGATACATAACATTTAATACACAGCTGACTAAACACCGTTAAGTGTTTACTTCAAAGTCATTGTCACCTCTGCCCACACTAAGAATATCAAATACAGCATGGTCGCAGTGCTGTGACAACAACAGCCCCACAAAAGATTGTCCATGGAACTCACTGGCATTATAATGGATCAGTGAAGTCTCGTATGCCCCAGCTATAAAAGCAGTTGCTTTTGCAGAAGCTGCACTGTGTGCATGTGTGTATTTATGCGTGGAAATGTCAGCATGTGAAAATAGGTATAGATGCCTATTTTGCCACCCTACAGCAAGATTAATTATTCAGAAAGACTAATTTTATTAATCACTGAACATTTTAAAACAGGTTTTAAAGGACTTGACATCGCACAGATACCAGGAGAAACTTCTTATTCTCCAATTACAGTGCAGGTTGGATCCTTAGAAGAGCCTACGGGTCTAATGTGCGTGGTAGAGATAGAGGAGCTAGCTCAAAGTGAATTCATTGAAGGTGTAAGACTCAATATATGCTTCTCAGCAGGGTAAATCATCATGTATGGGTGCTCCATGTCGAGCCTGATGAACTGCCTTTGCCACTGACCACAACAAGCTCCTCTAAAGCTGAGCACAAACTCACTGGGAGCAGAATCAGGTCAATGAATCATGTCAATTCAGCTTCTGAATATTCAGGCATCTGCAAGCTTCTTTTGCTGTTGCTGAACTTCAAGCAGAATTGCTACTTAGCAAACCACAAAACCATTTCAGCTAGGAATGAGAAGTTTGCATTGTGGAGATTAGCCTTGTATTTCAGTTTGCTTTAAATACAAAAAAGGCTTTAACTATCTTCCAAACCTGATCATTAGCAGGGCTTCTCTTGGACCCTATTTGCTTAGATCACACACAGAACTTTCCAGCACTCCAGAGCTAAAGGAATCAATTTGCTAGTACTACTCAGCAACTAGAGTGCCTCCACTGTCATGGCATGGTTTTAGCTTCCAGGTACTGAGAGAAAATAGATTGAATCACTGTTGTATACAGACACATTTTTCCTGCAAAAAATCTGGACCACTGCCAAATGCAAAGTCACCTCTTCACGAACAAAGCATGAGGGGCAGAGTTATGACAGGGTAACCTTATCAGAGGCAGCCATGCATTCAAAGAGGCTGCCGTGATTGTGGTTAATAACCCAAACAAGAGGAGCATCTGCAGATGCTGCAACTGAAGCCATTCTAGCTTACATATATAGTGGGGTAATTTTTCTACTTCACACGACATTAGTTAGATTCTTACTGAAATTAGGAGGTCAGTACTAGTGTCAGTTTTAAAATGTGAACCTGACTATTTGGAAACAGTTCAGAGGACAGCTAAACAGTATTAGTCAAGGCTTGGAAATGTGCCTCAGAATAAAAAGCTTAAGCACTTAATCTATTTATTTTATCAAAGAGAAGGTTAAGATGTGACCTGATTATGGTTTATAAGTAGCTACACATGAACAGACGCCTCAGATTAGACCGCCATTTACTCCAGCAGAGAAATGCATGGCTAGAACCAAGAGCTGGGAAAGAGGTGAAAGTATAATTGCTTAAGTGTGATGAATTAGCCCTTATAGTAAGACTTTTTTTTTTTGTCATCAAGCACTGTCTAAATATAAATTTACCAGATGAACTTATATGGCCTATTACCAGAAGAAAAGAACTGTCCTTATCACCTAAGGACTTATGCAGCCTTCACATTATAGTGATATTTTCACTTCAGGCTGCAAATTGATCAACACAAAGTATTGGGCAATTACACACCAGTAAGGAAATACCAATAAAAGAAGGCAACTCCATTATCTCTTCTATATTCTGTCTAAAATCAATTCCACTTTGAAGTACTGACACACAAATGTAAATAGCCTAATCTATCCATAGATGCACACACGTGCACTAACCCTCAGCAGTCTTAAAACAGTTTCGCAAAGTTTATAAACTTTGCTAACTATAAAACTCTAGCCTAAAGAACAAGGTAACCAAGATATAAAATGTGAGCAGTAAGATCCCTAACATTAAACAGTTCTGGCACCTTTTCTTTCCCTTTGCAGAATTAGTTTAACACAATGATCACAAGGTAACATAAAGTGGTGTGACGTTTCAGGATGCTGCATGCTACAGTTTCTTTGTATACCTTAATTAGCATAGCAGCAAGAAAGACGATTTCACTCTTCAATTCTTCTGCGTCACTAAGATCTGATTTGACAAAATAGCTTTGTCTTCCTTTGAACTCTCAATCCCCTACTCAAAAAAACTGCCAAAGAGGATATCAGAAGGCAAAAAATAGCATAATGCATTTAAAAAACAAAGCCAATGTAACTGCTTTTGATCTGACTCCTATGGAAGAAAGCAGCTGAAGAGAGATGTCCTGAACCATGATATCCTGCATGGTCCTGTTTGGCTCTTTAGAATACATGCTTTTTACTATGTTGTTATTATAATTATTAATAATAACATTTGAGGACAGTGTAAAATGATGATATTTTAATGTATTTTAATGATATTTTAACTAAGATTCTTAATCGTGTTTGATACAATATCATTTTTGTATTTGTGTATGGCGGTCACTATTTCCTTTACTTTTATTTTCATACAATGAAAATTCAACAGAGCATTACAATGCAACTGAAATTTTAAAAGTGAATTCTCCTGTGCAGTCTGTTGAACCTGAAAGTGAGGGAGAGAGTCAGATGGCTGGCTTAAGAGACAAAAGAAATGATGGAATAGACATGCGTTCTTCAACAATTCAATTCAAGGAATAACTACAACATAGTGTACATCTCTTCATGAGCAAGAAGTTAAAAAAATAGCAGGAAAGTACAGGAGAAATAACATAATATTGTGTCTTTAAGTTTATAGATACAGCGAATACAGGCTTGAGTCGGGACCTTTGGGACTGAGAAGAGTCAAATGACTATCCCACTGTAAGGTATTTACTCAACTAATTATGGTTCATGAGACAAGTATAATGAGGAAGAGGATTTTGGTGTTCATGAGGAACTGGGCAATGCTGGTGACATACGGGCCAGCAGAAGCGGATGAAAATTCACGTGCTGATAACAAGGAGGCATTCTACATCTGTGATATATTTTTGTGGTGGAATGTGCCTGTAATTAAACCCTTCCACAGGGTATATATCATTTTTGGTTTGGGCTTTGTTTTGAGCTTGGCTCCTGCATCTGCTTCAGTTTCATGACTGTCTTTTGTTGCCACATGCCTTCAGGAAATATGAATAAAAATGGAAATATGAATAAGCCTGTTCCCAAGAGGATTTACAATTTTTGCAGTTCTCTGTGCTCTTCTCTTCCTCTTTTACATAGATATATAATAATCTCCCCAAAAGGTAGAGAAGAAGTGGTTCAGTGAGGTTTTTTTGGATGAGAACACTTTTTCTTCCATCTACCAAGCTATCTGACTAAGTCACACAACTTTCTAGGACTTAAGACAGAAAATCTGAGTGGGTTTTTTTTTTGAGGCACCTGGTATATATCTTTTCATTTAATATATATAATCAGAGTGTAAGAACCATAAATAGACAGACTAGTGACTTCATTATTAAAAACCTTCTTTTTCCATAATTTATATCTGTATTCATGTGTTATTACTAGACAAATAAAATCAATAAAGATGCAGGAGAAAAGGAAAAAGGAATTTACTCTTGGTGACACAGCAAATAAAAATAAGATAGACAATGAAAAACAACAGTAAAATAAGTAATACAAGAAATACACTATCCAGAATAGTAGGCACAAAATGTGTTACCTTTCCTCAGCACCTTCCCTCCTTGCCAGAAGCTTATGTGGCACATTGCAATTGGTAGGGGTTTATGAAGGATGATATAGCATCATTAAAGCTATATTAAAAAATTATCCTCTTGGCTCCAAAACTGTGGTGTGCTTCTCTCAATAAATTACAAGTGACAGCTCTTTCACTTTACCAAGAGGTCTGTTGTGTGAGACATTGTGCTGTTGCCTCGCTGCCCCTGTGAAATTCCATTTACAGTGTTTGCAGTGCTTCTGCTTTTGGAGCTGCAGTAGCATTACTGACAGAAGAATTAACCATCTTCATTTATAACAGTCATGGGACAAAGATACATAAATGAATCAAGGGTACTAATTTTTTTTAACCTCTCAAAGATACCATCATAATGACAACTGATCATTTGCTTACTCTATTTTGCATTCAGAGCTCAGAATTATGCAAAAAGAGACATGAAATCTTTTACCAGAATGACAATGATCTATTTCACCTTTGTTTCAGCAGAAACATGAAATATTCCACCTTCCTAATGCATTACTTCTGAAGAGAAACCAAGAACCAAAGTTACATGTAGCATAAGTGACTCTTAAACAGAGGATTAAAATATCAATTTTCTATCATTTCTATTATATTGTCAAGACATATTATAATCATGTCTTGGGTTGCAATGGAAAACAGACCAGTAAAAATAATTATGCATACTGTGTTTCTAAAGTGCTAAAGCTAGAGAGTTTTGTATTACTCGTCTTTGGACAACTTTGGCATGAACTTCCTCTGTACTGGGCCCCTCAGTACTGTTTTACTGGAAGACATTTTACTGACAGGCATTCAGTCATGAAAAGATGACAACTGAAAGAGAGAGACAACTTCTCTTAAAAGCATCAAGCTCCAGTGTAAAGTCTCTTTTTTTATGCTTTTAGTTTTCTGTGATATCTTGTTCTTCCATTCATGTCTACAAAAAAAGGCACCTGGTACGTAATATATTTTCTTCAAAAACTAGAATTTATTATTTTTTGTTTTAATAAGGTCCATCTTCTTCCTTTAGCAAAAGTCACAAGGATATCTGAGAGCAAAGAAAGATATTTCAATATGTTTATTGATTTTACAGTGTTGCACAACCATCCAAGATGTCTAAACCCATGATGCTTAGAAACCCACCCAAACCCACACATGCATTCCCCTGTTATTTTTAGGCTGCTTTCTGTTAAAATAAAAACCATCGTATCAATAAAAAAATATTTAGAAAGGCCATATCACCAGAAGTTGATCCAGTAATGTCTGAGATGGAGGAACTGAGCAGTACTTCTATGTTTTGTCCTTAGTGTCATTAATTAATCATGACTGTGCTCCACAGCACAGGACATGTTCATACTTAAGACTGTACTAAGATTTAGTAGTGAGAATTGCCAAGATAAATAAATTGGCAACTCCCCATATACTCTCTTAACTATGTTAAAACAAGGTCTACTTAAACTCATCTTTACTTTTATCTGCATATATCTTAAACTTCGTAAGACCCTAACAGGAATCTTCTAAGAAAGACTATAATATCTAAAACACTTTTATGCTCTACTTCCTGGGACAAAAAAAAAATACCAAACCCAAACAATGGCCTATTTGTGAGGGGTCTTGCTGCAAGAACGCTGCTGTCCTTTTAGCTTTGATACTCCATGATCTTATGACACTCCCTCCCTATCTCCATCTAGCAAGTGCCAAAAGGGGAGAATAAATCTGGCTGGTTTGACCTCCACATGCTTGTAACACTTAGTGACATTCAGTGTGGCTGAATCTCATGCTCCAGGGCTTCAGCCAGATGCTGTCGAGGTCAATTCCCTCCACTTGGGCATGCCTTCCCAAGGACCATCAGAGACCAGCCACAGGTTCAAAGCAGACAGAAGATGAAATGTCCCACTGTTCAAAAATTGCAGCAAGAATCCACCTTTGAGATACCTATGTGACCAGTTCACATGTTAAGGCATTACTCATTATCAGACCATTCCAATATGAAAAGACGTCCCCTGTTTGAGACGAGCAAGGGCCTTTGGTTTATTTCCGTATTCCCTCCTCCAGAACAGAACAGAGGCTTTCCTTGGAACCACTGGGATATATGCTATTCAACCTGAACAATACAGAAAGCTCAGATATTTACCAATGCATTTGTTGCTCTTGCTTACTGCCATAGCATGCAGTTTCCAGAGGAAGAAAATATTTTCATTATGGTCTCTGGTACTGCCTGTGATATACAGGAAGAAGGCAGCATAGGTTATCTAGAAGTCTCTTCATAGCCTATGCAACTTTGCTGTTAACTACCATATCTTTAAAGGGGCTAATTCCAAATAATATTTTTGTCCACAACAGCAGAAAATTAAATAATTTACTGCTATAAGCTGCTATTATTTCCTTGATTAGTGTAAACATACATGAACGTACTTATGAATTTGTATATATTGATCCACAGTTGCATGATCACATGAATTAACATAGAAGTGTAACTAAACAGCATACACAACAAACTTTTTGAATTAATTGAAGCAGCTTAAACTGAAGAAAAACCATGGAGTAAATTGCCTGTGGGTTTGCTCTCAAACAGCTCTCTGTGCTGGACAGGAGGGTCAGAGAGACTATGAATCATCCACCAGTCATCTACTGAGACAGAAACAATAACAGGCAGTCTGAGAACTGCATCCAGCACCATTGCTGGAGTTCAGGAATTGTGTTCCTATCACATGCCTCTGTTTTAAGAGGTTTTAAAAATGGCAGTAAGTGCACTTGCTTTAGGCTAAATTTGGGGTTGAAAGGAACCAATTCAGAAGGAAACATGCTGAACAAATTAACTCCCTTCCACTATTCTACTTAACCATTTTAATTAATGTGAACATTGAAAAGTGAAAAGTCAGCTAGTTAGGATTGTTTATTCTGAGCTTGCAACTTAACAAGAGGGTCAATTACAGAACCATAAGCAAGAAAATATGTGCATGTGTGAAATGGTTCTCGATAGCATAAAATTATTTAGTGGTCCATTAAAAGCATCATTACTAAATATTTTCTGCCTTTAGATTTTGAACAGAACTTGGTAATGGATTTGTCTACAACATTTCCTTGCTCAGGAGGTACAAATCTTGAAATTTTACCAAGCAAGTATGCAGCCTGCTCCTCCACAGAACAAAAAATAGACAAGATTGCAAAGATAAAAAATTAGTCATTTGCATTAAGAAAGCACAAAAGAGGAAGAATGAACACATGTCACAGAATACAATCCTAGTCCAGGGTCTGTGGACCCATAAACTGGATTTTTGCTGTTCCTCAAACAGAGAAATATCCACAAACCTATTACTACTAGCATGTTTAAAAAAAAAAAAAAAAAGAACCCTCACTTTATTCTCTCAGAAAAAAGTTTTTACATCTTCTTTGTTATTTTCAGACTTTTTTCTTGTGTTAATGAAAATATGTACCACCAGTCAGTTCAAGTTAAAACCTTGATCTGCAAGGTAAAATTCACATATTAATGGCAATTTAACGTATGTATTTCCAGGATCAGCTCCTTCGCAGTGACCTTGACTTCAGTCAACTATAGCACTTGTTAAGAAATTGTAAACAAAATAAAAATTAGAATTATGGAAAGTTACATATAAAATTAATATATTCAAGTTACTCAAATTAACGTTCACATGAAGTCCTTCTGTCATTGCATACAACACTATTCTCTATTACATCTAGAGAAATACATGAAAAGTCACTTTGCTAAATATTACATAACAAGAAAATCCTTTTAGCTCTTGTTTGCAATCTACACTTCACTTAGACATCTTAAAATCACAAAAGCCATCCACAGAGAGATTTAAAAATCATTACTTTAGAATACTTGTTTAATAGAAAGTGATGGCTTAAATGCAACAATATGTTCCTTGAATATCTTCACATTAAATGGGAATTGAACAAAAAGCTGCCTGGACCTCTTCAAGGGCAAGTCCCACAAAGCTCCTCATTATCGTAATTTCCAATTTGGAAGCCAAACTAAATAACAAGAAGTAATTTGCCAATTAGAACTTCCTGCTCTTTTTCCCTTTATTCCTTAAACACCATTCAGGGGCTGAACCAGTCAAACACTTTTAGCTTCAAAACTGCAACTGAAAGAATTTAATTTGTGTCTCTCCACGGTGAACCTGTCAAGAGGCAGCAGTGATGCATACCATGGCCCGACACAGCAGTTGCCCTTAAATACACAGAGAGTTCTCCATGTACTTGCTCTGCCTCAGGTTTCCTTTAATCATTTCCTTCATTTGCTTCCCTTAAAATATATGCACTCTTTTCCAAACTTTAAGATTTCTCACCAATGATTTCTGACATATGGAACAGTCCCACAGAAAAAAACCACCTCTTGGGTTCGAGAAGCTTTTAACAAGTAAGAGGCTCATAATGATAAAACCAACACAAAAGACTGCTCAAATGAAACAAGGTTCCATTCAGCCGGTGAAAGCCACAGAGACCAGATCACTCTAGAGAGATTTACAGCTTCAAAAACAAGACCATGTGTGAACTGTGCTATATGCTGTCCTTAGAATCAGAACGCTGACCAAAAACAATGAAAACTGGTTTACTGTTCAGAAGTTCATTTGAAATGTGTGCATACAAGGTCAAGCAGAGGTACACAGATGAACAGTAATGTGTAAGAGTGATGCTTGTATCATGGACTATTTAAAAAACCATCCAAAACAATCAAAATAAGTCTTTTCTTAGGTAACAAGGTATTGTTATGAGAGTCTGCCATATATATAGTTTTTAAGAAGATATGTAAGTACCAAAAAAGGGAACTGTAAAGCTAGAGTTAAGATGTCTCTGCAGTTTTTATATACTTATGGTAAAATAAATGCTAGATACTGAAAAAAAAAGTTTTTTAAAATATTTTTGTCCCAATGCATGTACTCTTTAAACAAACGCCAGCGCAAATATTTGCTTAAAGGAAGGTATTTAATTTTTTCCTTTTATTTACAGAAGATTTTCCCACCACCTTTCAGATCAGCAGCTTGATCTAAAGAGAGTCTGGTACTTCCTGCAATAGTTCATTATGTGAGAATAATGAAGAGAAGGATCTAATAGCATACAGATCAAACTGCCTTTTGAGGTATCAGGACCCTGAGGTCAGAACATCACACTGCCACAATGGATCCCAGAAGAAAGAAAAAGTGTGTTATTTGGAAAGACATAAATTTAGAACACTGTACATTTGTGATTTTTAATGTAACTGTAAGCTCTTAAATCTCTTCTGCAACTGCCATGTCCATTACATTGACTGTTTAAACAGGTTTTTCTGTCGCTCAGCCATTTCTGGCTAAACTCTGTTTTTCACGGAAAAATTTCAAAATCTCTTAAAAAACCCCTCAAGGATATACTTCCCTCACATACTGTAAAAATAATGCAGGATAGATTGCCCTGAACAGGTCTCTTTTTGGCCTTTGTGCTGCTGTCTGTACAACTATTTTGTGGCATAAGTGGAAGAAAGGATTCGAAGAAGGTTGCAATAGAGGGAAATTCAGTCTAACCTTGTCTAACTTGCACTGTACAGCTTGAGTAGCTGAACTAGGTTTGAGAGAGATGGTAAGAAATGGTATTTTTGGTGGTAGATAAAGCAGAAAAAGGAACACAGGACACACACATAAGCGGTGTGTTTCCTGGTCACCTCCACGTACCATTAAACTTCACACAGCTAAGTTGGCATGGACTTAAAGTCAAAAAATGGTACCTCAACAGCACCAGGCTTTGATCATTTCCCCACTAGAGTCTTCTCCAGCATGGGAACCTGCTGTTTTCTAGGTACATGCAGCTTGTGTGACCAAAGAGATTTTCTGATTAGTAACACAGAGCATAAAATTCAGCAGTCTTGTTGCATAGTCCAGTCAAAACATTCCTTCCCTTATTAAACCTCACAGAGGCACGCGGATAACAAACCACTGCCTAGCAATCATACCTAACACATAAAGCTGTACTATATATAAAGAAATCTGAAATGTACTCTGAGACACAAGACTAAGGGTTTGCACTACAACGCTTAAATTGCATCTCTTCAGTCAAATTCTACATTCAGCCTCCTGACAAGAGACACAACCAGAAAAGGAATAAAAGAGGAAAAAATAAAAAGGCAAAGCGTGACCAAGAACATTTAACTGGTCTAAAGATGATACAAGTATCATCAAATCACTTTCATATATAATATATATTATAACAGAATGTAAATTGCAACCTCATTTACAGATGAATTCTGATGAGAAAGACAAAATACAACCTCTGGTCATCTCAAACTAGAGCCTAATACAAAAAGCTGGGAAAAACAAAGGTTCATTCATAGACCATCATGATAATATAACTATATACTTCAAAATCAGCCTTGCTGCAAAAACTTTGAAAATCAGCTTACTCCAGCGCAGTTCTAAAAATAAATTAAAAAAAAAGTTTAGGCTTCTTAAATTTCAGAAGTCTCTGGCAGTTCTCCTCAACTCAGTTAATCAACTAATACCTCCTAAGGGTTCTTCTGAGACATCTAAAAACCCTGGGTTTGGTGTACTCAAGGAATTATGACCCAGTCCTTCTGCGTGGGGTAAGACCCAGGGGTGAATCTATGAAACAGCACTTTGTTTGGTAAAAAGATAAATATATCTACTAGAAGAAACATCTTTGCAACTTCCTAATTTATTTTAACAGCATGCATCACAAATAGTTCAGTTTGAAAAGAGAATGAGCAGGGGAAATGTAATTGCATGCTAAAAAAGGAAATAACTTCTCTAAGTCTACTCTGAACCTCCAAGGAACAATCTTCACAGCACGCTGAAGTCACAGAAAAATATATATATCCTTATATTAATATTCAGTAGAAACCATATACAATTATGCAGTATCTATTACACCCAGAGATCTCAAAGTACATTATCAGCTAAGGCAATATCCCAGTTCCATATGGCATGAGCAATACTACACTGATTTCCAGCATAGGTAAAAGGAAGATGAAACTGTTTTTTCCATTTCTTAACTAAAGAAAAGTAATTCACGGCGGTCTCACGTTCTGAAAATAAGTGTTTGCCAAATGGCACATACAGGACAGCAGTGGGAATACTCCCTTGAATCAAATGAGTACATTCAAAATGGCCAAAAAAATGAATACAATTATGGCTATTTTCTATGCCACACATTGTGCAACTTCTTAACAGCTATTATCAGTTTCACATTTAAAAGACTCCACTGTCACATAATCCAGCATCATTCAAAATACTTTGTCATCTTCCTATCAGACAGCTATGAATTAATGGGACAACACCCAAAGCTGTTCGAAGCAACTTAGTCATCAATTAACTGAGGTTTTAATTAAATTTAAATTAAATTTAAACCCCTTCTATCCGGCTGTGAAATCTTTCTACCTAGAAGTTCAGGGATGGTTTTATGAAAGCAAGCATTTTAATCTTTCATATGGCCAACCTTGTCTTAGACACAAAATGTACACATCTCCAAAGCCCAAACCAGCACTCCTCTAGCTCTTTCTACCATACTCCAAGATGGTAGAATATTCAAGGCAAGACAAGAATAGACAAGAATATTCAAGGCACTTTTTCTGACTCATGCCTGCAGTTCATCTGGCTGATGTAAATACACAGTGATAACCTGGGACCACGAGAGGGCTGTAAGAGCGATTAGGAACACATTCAAAATGCCATAGCAATGAAGTGACAAAATTAAACAAACATTAGAACATCATGGTATCAGATGTAACTGGTTTACACCATCAAGGGCAAGGCCACGTATTCTCTGAGTCTGTCCTAAACCACAAGACTGACTGTCCCCCATCCCATGCTTGGGCAAACCGGAGGAATCTGAGGAGGTATGCAGCCAGCAATGCACTGCCTCCCTCTGCCAAAACCTCAAAGAAACATCTCTTTGGGAGGTCCAAATGCACTGGTCTTCATTTCTAGAGATGGTATGCATCAGAGAAATACACAATTTCTCTGGAAACAGGTAGGTTGCTACAAAATGGCCTTTCATGACTGTTATGCATTCCTGGCATCAAACTTAGTCTGGCAGTGTATTAAATGGGGAAAATTACTCACAAACAGAAGCACCCGTCACACAAGTTCAGCCTTATAGTTTTTTACACATAATATATAACTAACTGCAACATTTTATTGTGTCAATTACAAACATTCTCTGCAAAACTCATAATATGGTATATAAACACTAAATACACTTAGCAACACATTTACATATAGAGCTATATTCACTCTTTTCTCTCCCATACTGTGTCAAATAGTTTGGTGGTCCAATTCCTCAGGAACACCTGTTAGCCATACAAAAACCACCATCATAATTTGGAGTTTATTGGCAGCCTGCGCAGGGAGGCCAATGACTAGCATGAGGAATGAATTGCCCTCAGAATCCTGGAAAAGAGTCATTCTGCAATGCAGCTGAGACAGACTGGCACAAGCTGCCTGCACTAAACCTGTCCTGACAATGAGCATTCAGTAAACTTTCAGCTGAACATTCAGCTCCTATTCAGTACAAGTGATTAAAAAAATATGAATACAGCTTTGCTCAAGGAACCACACAAGCAGAAGGTAAACAACTGCTGACTTCAGCACAGGTGTCCAGGTCCTATCACATCACTTCTTAATTCAATTTCAGTAAAGCCGAAGACAGGGGTATGAACAGCTAGAGGGAAATGTTCTCAGAGAGCACCCACCTTAGCAATAGTCACATCTGCTCAGAAAGCCCACAGCCTGTTAACTTCCACTGTCTGGACCATTTTGGACAGCAAATCTAGAACTGCCACTGGCTCCTGATGCTGTGTGCAGGTCCCATATTTTCATTAATTCACTTATTTTAATACGAAGACAGTGACAAGCTGATGGATGGGGTCTTCATGATCTTTATTTTAGGAGCCACGGAAAGAGATGATGCTTTGCTGTGACTGTGGGCATCCTAATATAAATATTGCCAGGTACAGTACCGGAGGATCTATGACTCAAGACCAGGTTCTGCTGGTGGTTAGCACCCTATCTGGAGAACAGTCTTAACTCAGAACCAAATCAGATTCAGCCCATATTTGTTAAGCAATTAAGTTATTCAGCATTTAATTAGAAAATATTTTATAGGGTAAGCTACTTTTTTCTATATATGATGCTTGTCTCCACTTAGCATTTAGAGATAATGATCCCTGCTTTGAAGCATGTTTGTTTCATAATACATAAAAAGTGCAGCATACAGCAAAATTACCATATATGTAAAACTGGCAGCATAATGATACTTGCAATTAAGAAATCATTTTAATAATGAATTTAGGGGAAAATTCATTAGCCTCACTCTTTATTTTGTTAATATCCTAGAAATGACGTTCCACTGGGATAAATGTTAATTTAGTTAGGATTCCTTGAACTTCACAAACTTCACATTATGCACTTAAGAGCAGAACAAAGAATTCCACTACCTTCAGTAATACAGGAATTAATAATATAACAAATACATAGGACAGCCAATCAAATACCATTTTGAAATAATATTTCTTTTAAAATATTGAAACTACTAGTTTCAATAGTTAAACTCTGTAATTTAGCAAATCATTTAATTCTCAAATAAAGTATTTCCATCTCCTACTGTACCTCCCAGTATCAGTATTTTAAATAACACAGACGCTAGTAATGAAATATTTAATCACGATAAAGAAACTAAATTACATGACTGCTTCAAAACTAAATACAAGTAAAATTGAGCCAATTGCACCTGCCACATCGCCTGAAGTAATGTTCTAATGCCCTAATAAGGACAAATATATTTATCTAGGTATTTATCAACAGCTTATTTCTGCAAAACCTATGCACTGAGAATGACGGTGCCTCAGTATTTATGCCCATCTGGCTTACAAAAAATGAAAGTTCACCCAGAAAAATGCACCATCCATCAAGGGTTTTTTTTAAGCAGAACTATTTGCATTTGAAGAAATAATCAACACGCCTCGTTACAGACTGAAAATCGACTAACTGCCATTTCTGCTGGAGTAAAATGAGAACAGGCTGAAATAATATTTCAGCAGTTTGGTGATGGTACCACTGGATGTGATACTCTACCATGTACAGACCTTAACTCAAGAGCCCATAGCCTGCACCAGCTACTTCATGATGAATTCCATCATGGAAAGGCAGGATGCAAGTCTGGCTACCCATCCTCCACTGCAAGCTCATCCAGTCATCCTTTGTCAATGCAAGGAACTGCTCCAGTCTGCTCTTCTCTAACACCATCATTAAGGACTGAATCCACAAAGACTACTGGATACAGATGAACAAGGAAGAAGCCACAGAATGGATTTTCATTACCAATGAAAATGGAAAAAGCCTAGTAGCACTTATATTAATTTAAACAGCACATACATAGAGAACCATCACACCTGAGAAAGGCAGCACATAGGATGAACTTGCTTTTACAACCTTTTTTTCCTACCATTCCCAAACAGTAACTAATATACTATGACAGCATTTAATAAAACCTAAGTCCACAATTTGTTTTGATGATGCAACAGGCCATTAAATTCACAACAGAAGGCAGTAATAGCTGTAAAATTAAAATCTACACTAGTTAAAAATAAAAGAACCTTGAAGCAATTTCTTAAATAGTTCTAAGTCAACTGGCCTGTTTGGCATTTTTGCTCCTTTCAAACCGGAAGCACTGAGGCATTCTACAGAAAAAGGCAAGGTTACCTGTACAGCTGGTTTGACCTCCGCATCTAACCCTTTAGCCTACCAGGGGCAGCACATTCCCAGCTCCCATTTATCACTTATTTTAACCACCATAAATTACTTTTCATGCTATAAAACAACAGGTTATAATCCAGTAAAATTTTTAGAACTCCAGAAAGTTTATTCAGGCTTAGGTATCAATTTTAAACATCCTACCACCCCACCAAATTTGGTTATTATAAGAGTTGGTTTCAACAGCTGTAATTCATAAGTGAAGTGCCCTTGCTACAGAGAAAAGTGAAGCAGAATTCAGTAGCAAAGTTTGATCCTACATAAATAGAGAATTGTATGGACTAACAGAATATGTCTAAACGAAGCATTCTATTAACCCTGCCTGCTCTTTTTGAAACAGCTATTTCATGCTGTTGCTCTACTTTCATTAACGTATTTTTAAACTAATGCTGAAGTACAAAAACACTATATACACATGAATTCCAGATTTAAGCTCTACTCTTAGTTTTCCCTTTCCATTCCCAGAGAAACTCCATTGGTTTTTTGACTAAGTGATCCTAGAACAGCATAATAATTAAAATGCTAACTCCGGATCTGTTCAACTGAGATACATTAGTCTAATTTTACAGCATGCTATTGCTTTTGAAAGCATTCATAATAATCTGAAGCAATTCTGCTTAGAATGTTAGTGTAGTAGGAAAATAGGAGAAATAAGAAAAAAAGTCCAAGTATTCTTCTATATGAGGTTAAAAGAAACCACCTACAAATTTCAGGGAGCTGCTTCCCACTCCTTCTATTCTCAATTAATTTCTCTCACACATAGCCACACCCATATTCACCATCACAAATTTTACTTTAAAAGCTATATTTATATTAATATAAATATATAAATATACTATATTTATATTATCTCACCAAATTGAAAAAATCCCTTATATTTAAGGTAAGAAAACAGGCCATGGGAAAGAGAACACAAATTTGTCTAGCAGATGCACTTTCTGAGTAAGAAATTTTGAAAGGGTTTACAGTTCAGAAGGTGCTTTTCCAACTGTCTGCCTGAAGAGGCAGAACTGCACCAGTCCTGTCAGTTGTCACTGTCACAGCTCAGAGTGTGCAAGCTCTAATTTGACCCTTCTGAAAAAAAAAAAAAAGTACAATTACAAACACATAAAAGGAAGGATTTAAACATCTCTGTTTAGCACACTGCCTAAGCTGATGTGTAGGTGTCAAGTGAAACAAAAAGATAAAGAAAGTTTCTAAAGAGGTTTGTGTACTCCAGATAAAAGCAAAGACCTTTTAAGACCCGGCTTTTGAAGTGTATTTCCCAGGACTCAAACACGGACAAGACTAAAACATATCTTCATTTCCTCTGACCTGTAAGTATTTAAAGATCAAGTAACTGAGGAGCAATGCAGTTAGGCATCTTCGTGCATCTGTGACCTATCTTCAAGCACCTTGAAGTTGTACTTTTTATCACATTCATATTCTAATGTGAAATATTACAGCATCACAGACAATTTTAGACATAAGCATTGGTTCAACTCGGTTTTCTGAAACAGCATCTTGCCAGCAATGCCACACCAATAATCAAATCATACAGATGGACAAAGTTGGCCTACAAAAAACAAGACAGGATTTTGCAAAGTATCCAAATGACTGTGAACTGTAGGCTACAGACTGTAAACAGTAGAAGAGAAAAAGAAGTGTATAAAATTTCAGTTGTACACCTTTTTATCTGAGCCATGACAGACAGGGAAGAACTGTTTCAATGAGAGAAGTCTGACATGACATTACCAGAAAATCAGATGGACACAGCTCCTGAAGCAAGATTTGATACACACAGTGCAGACACACAGTAAAAAATATCTTAAAGAAGTTAACATCATTATTCTTAGTCCTAATTTTCCTTTTTTTCACAATATTTTCAGTTTCTGTTTTTGAATTATTTCCAGTAGTATTATTACTATTATTATGATTACCCAATGAAAGAACTGTACAGATGACATATTTCTACTAAAACGTACACAGATTACATGATGCAGTTCAGCAGTCAAAAAATATCTGCATGACCTTCCAGTCAAACCCCCACTTCAAGCATTCATTTATGTTTGCCACAGGGATTTAAGTACAGCTTTGTTTACAAAATCCTCTTTGTCAAAGGCTAACACTGATAAATCCAACATCAAAAATTCCTAGTTTTTCAGATGCAAGCAACATCAAAAAGCCTGTGACAACTATATAGGCATACAGAATGAAAATTTTATCTGTTAGGTCACCAATATGAGAAAATAAATGAAATTTCAATGGCCTCCTGGGGTGAAGTGAAAGTTAGCCATCCACCCAGGTTCTTCCCATTCTCACTAAAAAACATGGATGTGTAAACAGTGCATTAAAGGGCAAATTCATCAGATGCCAAGAGCTCTGATGACAACCATTGTCTCTTCTGTCCCACCACACTGTCATTTTTCAACCATATAATATTCAATATATGGTAGTAGTTTGTACTAACCAATTGCACAAGGAAATCTGAGCCACTGTTTTCATTCTGGGTAAAGAAAAGACACATTTGCCTAGTATTTCCTTTACCTTTAAAATAACATGAAATCATTTTCAATGCTTTTGATGTAAACTTTTCTCTTTTTTCAAAATACTAAAATGAAAGAATCTTAATAGTATCCTTTTCTGCTGAATGGATTATGATAATAAGACCTATTTTTATTTCAACCATTGTACAGGATATACTTGCTACCCATGATTATGCATTAAACACTTGAGACAGTAGACTTATGGCAGGGTAATCCTCTAATGATCGCAATGAAGAACAGTCCATGTGATTAATACAGATTGAGGTACAGTACTAAGTAAGACAGTCTATATGAATGCTGAATTCACAAAAAAAAAGACAATGTGCCCAATACATAAAATGGACAAATAATTGTCAATCCCCTTTCCTGCCTTCACTAAGAAGATGCATAAGATGAAAGGATTGTTGAAGGTGGACGAGCTGGATGGCACCCACAAATATTGGGTGTTACTATCCTTTTAACCATTACCAAAGAGCTACACAAGCGCTTATCAGTATCTGTTGGGCAGAAAACCAGTGGGAATACAGTTACTCCTTAGCCTGCTGTTTATTATGTTATTATCCTAGGAATCAAGCTCTTTCTATAATAATACTTCACACAATACATTTGGGGCATTCAGGGAGCTGCTTTTGACTGAATAAAAGGCATTACAGAATCCCAGAACCAGCCGGGTTGGAATGGCCCACAGTGGCTTATCTGATCCAGCCACCTTGCTCAAGTAAGGGTCATCCCAGAGCACATGGCACAGGAGGAGGATTCTTGAGTATCTCCAGTGAGGGAGACTGCACACCCTCCCTCTCTGGGCAGTCAGTAAGCACACTGAACCATTCTTTCTGAAGGCATCTTCAGAAATCCAGCACATGAGATAAACAGTCCCTTACAAGTTTTTCTAAAGGGTCTGACATTAGATAGGTAACTGTCTGCATCCCTTTAATAAAGACTTGCCCATATTGCTTCTTGTCTTTACAACAATAAAAACAAACAAACAAACCAATCCATAAACTACCAATAAAATATATAAAAAACTTCTGTTAACCATGTTTGCCTTTTTAGGTGAACAGTGCAGTGAAAAGGCTGGGTCTGAAAACAAGCCCATTACATCACAATCTTAGGCAGCCACTGAAATTCTGAAGAACTAGATGACTGAACTTATGGACTGCATTTTTTCCTTATTCCAACTTTCCTGATTCCTCTAATAATAATAAATTATTTCCTGTGTCAGTGCTACACACTGCAGCTGTTCAAAGAAACCAATCTTTTGTCAATTCCCAGTCAAATCATAAATCTGTAATCCTCTGTCTGTTCTTAGTTTCTGACCAGTATCTTTTTCTCTAGAAGCTGTTGTACCAGAATGTCAATAATTCAGGGGGTTTGGATCCTAAATTCCCAGCTCTTCACTACAGTAGATGTTTTCTTTCACTAAAGCTGAAACGGCCTTCAAATATTATACCTCATGCAAGCACAAGGCAAACATGCAGACACGATTTTCTCTTTCATGAAGGAAAGTAACAGTTTGATCAGTCAGGAACAAAAGCTTCAATAGATCATTCATTCCACATTCTTACCTGAAAAACTCTTACTTCTCCACCTAACTCCAGAGTAACATCATCACTAATTCTAGATGTGACCTTCTATGAAAATCGTATCTATTCCATTTTAAGGGCTGCTATTATATGCACCAAAGTATGAAATTATCATTCCCTTCCTGTAACACCCAAATTAGTTATATGACCTATTATTTTATCTCTTAAATTAACCTTGATCTCTGCTGACTTAAAGGTCCAGAACCCAGTAGCTATGGTGAAGAACACCAGGCCTAGACTTTGGACAAACAAAAGTCTGACTAGCACAGCAATGAGCAACCCTACGCATTGTACTGCAAACACTGGACAGAATGCCCAACACCCCAGTGTGAAAAAAGAAGGGTTACCTAGAACTTGTCACCACCCTGGCATGTATGTAAGGGTCAAAAGGAGTATCTGTCTTTTATCCTGTCTCTTGCTCAACAGTTTTGATTCTCATCTTTGGGCACTCACACCACTCCACACAGTGGGAAGAGAATATCCACTGGGCAGGGGCACAACTTCAGCATCTTCACACTGCTGAGCTGCTGCATGACAAAGACAGTAAGAAGACAGCGCTGAGCACTGCTCCACTACACAGGCTTGAAGTACTCATTTATCTTCCCTCTTGGCATTCCTGCTCCTTAAGAGGGTGCATTAAACAGACAAGAAGAAACATCATGATGTCCTAATCAGTGAGTATAACTGACTTTTCTCTATATATTCAGGTACCCTCACACTGCTTTTCTCCACTCCTCTGTTGTGCTTTTAGTGTAAAAAGCCCAGTCTTTTCCTATCTGAAGCTCTAAATAACAAGTAGGTGTTTGGATTTTATTCCATTTCAAAGGGGTGGTGTTTCTCACGCCACTTCCCTGCTCTTACTGCTGCAAGCAGCTGCAAGTGAAAAGGGAGAAGCAACTCCAGAGTACACAGAAGACCACCAGCAACCCACTAAGCAAAATTTGAGGGCAAATGATTTAAAAAATTAAGCATTAGAATTGTTTACTTTTTATTTCAGTGACTACAAATTAGCAATCTAATGTAATTACAGTTAGATGTTACTATAGAAGGGTACCTCCTCTGCCAGTGGGATTTTAAGGCCAAAACAGCCAAAAAGTAGAAAAAAAATTAAGTTTAATTAATGTTATCGGGCAACCTTCACCTAAACAAGGAAATACACAGTTCAGATTTAAATGAAAATTTTAAGGCTAAAGCAGACAAGTAACTATTTTTGCCATAGAAATCCTGATGAGCACTTAGAAGAACTTTTTCCGCTTCCATTTACACCTACTGGCAGAAATCAGAAATGAACATGATTTTATTTCAGGCTGATTGGCAGTGTAATGAAAATAAATCTCACAGTTTCTTCTTCATAAAAAAGGCACAGAAGCATAGCCTGCATCAAGTGCCTCTGAGACCACCAGCAAAAAAACACAACCCTCTCTTCACCATAAAGGAAACAACATCGGGCTCACTGCTAATCAATTCCTTTTACAGGGATGTAATCAGACTTTAAACTCATTAAGGACCCTTGGTGCTATCACAGGAACGAGAATGTGGCAGAAGTGCTTGTGATCATGTTCTCCCTTCATGCATTCTGATACGAATTAGGAAGTCAGTAGAGCTACTCAATCTAAATGAGACAAGACAGAAATCATTTGTCAGAATAAAAACTGAAAAGGATAAAACCATTTACAAATTTGAAAAAAATCTAACAGATTAAGTTAGTTGGCCTGCTATAATTCAGGGATTTAAAATACTCCTTAAGTCACTCTTAAATCAAAAAAGTGTTCTTATTTCTTCCTAAAGTTTCCAGATAATGTAATATTGATTCTCTTGAGAAACCACAAAAAAAAAAACACACACAAAAAAAAAACCACAAAAAACCCCCCACACATTCTGAGTCCGAATGGACCAGAACCATTAACAAAGGTGATACTTAAACCACATGTGATTATCTCTCCACTTATCAAACTCCTCTGTTCAGCTGATGGCACATCATGCATTAGCAAGGGGCTTTTTTTACTGTGATGTTTGTAACATGGTGCTCATCCATATTATCAACAAATCTGCGAAACCCAAGCTTTACTACTCCAGCTGCCTTTTACATGCACAACATGAGCAGTCATTGACACAAGAAAATATTGAGCTGGCACCAGGCACACAACCATGCAGCCAACACTGACACACACCGAGTTTAAATAGTGCCATACCATTCCCAACACTGCAGCGCCAGTATCAAAGGCATGGACATAACTGAAATGCCATAGTCTATGTCTCTAAAGCTTCTGAATACCTCTATATAAAATTACAGTTATGTTGACAAGCCACCTGTTAGGCTGAAGAAAAACTGAGTAACATTGTGCCCTTGTGAGGCCACCTTTCACTGCCATGTTGTCCTGACATTTTTCCTCTTCCCCAGCACAGCAGCCCTGGTGTGTGACTCACCATGGCGTGTGTTCAAGGCAGGGCAGGGCTGGGTGATGTGTGCTGGCAGCCTGCAGTGGCCCTGGCTCAAGCAGCACATTGCCTCACTCGGCCAGGGCACGCTCCCTGGGCACACACAGGTCCTGCCAACCCCCCGGTCGCTCCACGTGCTTTCCCTTGGGCACTGGATCTCCTCTCTGGTACAATGGGACGAAATGACAGGGGAAAAAAGGGTTCCTAACTCTCATAGGGACTTTACTGGAAAAGAAGCATCTAAAAAAATTCACAGCCCATGTGTCATGTTCTTCAGCTGAGTGATCAAGACAAAACTATTAAATTATATAGCTCTGTGATTCTTTTAATTTGTATTGTTTTCAGATTCTCATCTGTCAAAGTCTCTCTCACCTGGAGGCAGGGTGTATATCTGTTGAAAATATCATGCTTTAATGCTCTCTATTTTCTTGTCAATAAGCTCAAATATCACTGTAGCTGTGTTCTAACAGAAAACTGAGATTGTCAAAAAGGATCTGGAAGACAGTATCAGATGGTAACTACAACACAGAACAGGAGACAATTTCAAAGAAACCTCTTGACTTTTAATTCATTGCCTTTTAAACGTTTTAAAACAAATGTTGCAGAGCATTACAAAAACCCTTTTTATTGATAATAGATGCTTTCTGATCTTTAAATACAGATGGGGCTGTTCTCTTTTTACAAAACTACAGTTTCTGACAGAGACATCTTGATAACCACAGTAAGTGTTCAAGCTCCCCTTATTCATATTTTAAGAAAATAATATGAGAATTATAAACTCTATGATTTTGCCCAATAAATTTCAATGCCAGTTTGAAGACATAGTTTTTAATGCCTGCAGGGCAGTTCTGTTCTACAACAAAGATTTTTGCTCCTGTACAAAGACTGCTATCTGAGCTAACAATTGCAGTAACTTTTTTGCAATGTGGACACCTGTTCAGTACAAACTGAAGTAAGACAGGCTACTCATTTCACATAAACCACCAGCTGTTAGATGGTACCAGGATTCAGTAACTACTGACCTGGGATAGATTTGAACTGGTGACCCAGGAGTGGAAGACTGTATATCCAATTACGAATCCACATTTTAAAAACTCAACTTTTTAAATTGCATTCTAACCAGAAAGTCTCAGTTTTAACAAATGGCCTAATTTCAGTGAAATGCAGACATATCTAGGAGCTTTGTTCTTTCTAATTGTGGATTTAATTGCACTTGCACTTGGTTGCATTATAATGAAGGAGGGTATTTCTTGACTTGCTAGCTAGCTCACCGTACATGTAATAAGAATGTACAAGTCTTTAAAATCTGTCCCTAGAACAGAATGGGATTTACAATTTCTTTGCAGTATATGAGTACCACTACAGAAGAAGGTATTTAAGCAGAATTGAGGTATATTCAACAGTTCTGAGCTCTTGGAGAACATGGGGTTCTGAGCTCTTGGAGAACCAGCAGATGGTTTTCATTAGATGTACAGAACCAAAAGACTAACTACCTGTAAAAGCTAGGAACAAGTTGACCTGGAGAGCAGAGACATGGCTTGAGAAACACAGGAACTGAAAGAAGCTGTAACATTTAACAAATCTGGCCCTGTTTCCCTGGTTTCTGCAATGAAAGAAACATGGCACGCAGCTGCACTGTGTAGGATGACTGTTTAGTGGAGAAGGATGGAGAAGAAGGAAAACCAGAACAGTGGGAAATACAAGCAGCTTTGCACTAGTAGTGAAGGCCTAAAAGTTGAGAGTGTATTTATTTATCTATTTATGACTGAAGTTTCATAGAGGCACAGCACCGACCACATTACTCAGCTTGCTAGGTTTTCAACTAGCTTGATCATCTTTTGTGAAGCCTAGATGTGACCTAAGCCTTGTGCTAAGTGCTCTGGCTGCACTCTAACTTAGGTAGTTCTGGAACAAAGGTAAAGAGACAGGAGACTTCAAGTCTGATTTCGAGTCTAGAAGAGCACAGAAGTGAAAACACTTCTGTACAGAAAACTACACTTGAGATGGCAGAATTACATGTTTACTGAACATAGGATCTTTGCAAGTGTTCTGAGCTGACTAACAGTGAATGTGGTCTGGCAGACCGAAGAACAACCTGCAAGAAAAACAGCAGCAAAGGAGAAGCAATATACAGCTGACAGCAGCAAATGGGAGAGCAATAAAACCAAAGATCACAAAATAAAGACACCCCCCACACCCCCC
>WBMY01009458.1:1201301-1265458 GCA_013397315.1 Donacobius atricapilla
TTTATATACATATTTTTTGGACTACAAATGATTATTCACAACCAACTGCAAGGAGACTTTTTACACTTCAAGAGACCCTGTGTGTCCGACATATCCCTGGATGCAGTGCCTCTTCAGCCTGGGTGTGAGAGGTAGTAAATCTAACCCTAATTCTTTATTAAAATATAATACAAAAGTGTATGTATGCACAAATTGATGCCGAAAGGACATGGCAAAAAATAATCAAAGAGAGTGAAATTGTTTCTTGGGAATGACTGCTGGCATAATTCTGAAATACACTTCATTTATATTAAGTTCCAAGCTGTGCTAAAGAGTTTCAGTAGCATATATTTTATTCCCTGTTGGTAACAAATGTGTTTCACTTGGCACCACCACTATGTCAATTGCCACAGCCTCCATCCATCCATCACTAGCTGATTTTCAAAACCTGAAAGATTTTCTTTCAGACACAGCTGTAACCTATTAGCATCTTTTTGCCAATCTTGTTGCAATGCATTTCTTTAGTTCCTACCAGACACACCTTTCTCACTGAATGATAGACTACTTTTGTGCCTTGGTTTTTGACTCTAAAGTCAGTAATATTAGAATGTCATAGGTATGCTCACCGTAATTCTGTTATCCATTCTGTTTCTGGCTCTCAACTGTATTACTAAGCTCTAGTTTACCAGTATGTTTGTCCTTTTGAATTAATTTGAGTTTTTTTATTTATACCACGGCAGGGACAAAAGTGTCTGTCTAATCAGAACAGAACTTGGGGACAAAGTGGAGGGGGAATTGGTACAGTGATCTCTCATATTCAGTAATCTCTTCTCAATGTACATTACACAACAGACTGCACTGATTTATTATCAGTTTACTGCTTGGCCCTTGGAGTTATCAACTTCATGCTGACTAAGGAATAGGAAACATGAACCATCTACCAGCCAGAGACAAACATCAAAGACTCAATTAACTGAACATACTCTACCTCTGTTTGAAAAGCTTTTAGGTCTAAATTCATCCCGAAAACAGGGTTGATAAAACTCCAGCCACAAATACTCTCTTGGTAGAACATTGCCCTCTGCTACATCCACATTTCACAGAAAAAGAGTCCACATTAACTGCTTCAGCAGGTTTATATGGAAAACAATGTTGTCTCTGTCTGAAAAATCTATCTCCACAGCAAAAAAGAGGGATGGTTACAATATGTAGCTTCTTGAGATGAGGATCACTGTTCATGGACCATAAACTATCCAGGATAGAAACACCACGTCTCAAGTCCTGAGGAACCTTTAGTCCAGAGAAGTATATAAAGACTTCTATGTCCTTTCTTGAATTAATTTATAAATTATAGCCAGATCCCAGAAACAGTCCTATTCCAACCTTTAGAGTATCAAAAAAATCCAAGAAATGCTGGGAAGTTTTGTAACATCTATTAAATACATATAATTCCATTATATCATACAAAGGCTTAACAGACACTATCTAGAACTACAAATGTAATTATTCCATTGTGAATTAAACCACAACAATGATATACAACTAAATACTCTCTCTGAAGCTCTTGTTGAAGAGCTTTTTCTGTCTCTACCACTGTGTAATCCTTCTCATTCTTCTCATGAAGCCATTTAACTGTACAGATATACAGGTCTATACAGTGATGAGGCTCAGGAAAGCTGGCTGAGATCATACTGTGTTGTAACCTTTTAGTTTATTGACGTGAAGAAGCAAGAATGAGCCCTGGAAAGTTCAGCACCCTGCCTGGGGATGTTTCTACCTGGCAGGTTCCTTGTCTATAAAGGTTGTACCCTACTGGGGTAAGAGAGATCAGGACAATAATAAACACTTCCTGTATCTTCCAAAGCCAGACCAGGTACATGTTGCCTCTTGCTTGGTATCTACAGAAAAAAAAAGTCCATAAACCAGAGCTTTTTCAGAAACATGCTGCCACATGAGCAATAATTCTGCACTGCAAACTTGTCTGCAAAGCGCAGCTTAGAAGTCGAGTGATCCTCAAATGACAATAATATTTCTTAAAGTTTTGTGCAGTATCTGGAGCATTATGGTCTCGAGTGACAAGCAGAATAAAATAGTGAGTCGCTGCAAGTCAGTGTTTTCACTCATCTATTCATGCATGAGGGTCTATAAAACCACGTAACTTTCTTAAGGTGAAACACTTTTCTTGAGTTATTAATCCTTCTGGCATCAGTAAAACAGTAAAAAGTAATACAATGCCAAAACCACTTACTTTATAATACATGTACGATAACAAAACTCCATACCCTCTGGCACAAAACCCTCTTCCCTTATGCTCTATGACTTGCCCACAAAATACGTGTACATTAACAACACCAAAAAAGTACTGAAGACAACTCTATTCCCTACTGCCTATTTCCTTCCAGTTTTCCAGGAGACAATTTCACAGAATCAATTAGGTTGGAAAAGACCTCTGAGATCACAGAGTCCAAATACAATGGACTAAGGCAATTACACAGAATTAAACATAGGCCAAAGTAAGAGAAGGAGGTGCTCCAGGCATTGGAGCAGATGCCCACACAGCAGCCCACAGAGGAACCCAAATCCCAGAGCAGGCAGGTATTTCCTGAAGGAAATGGCCTCTGGAGAGGACCCATGTGGAACTATAGAAAAGTGTGAGGGAAGGAACAAGAGAGAAGAACTGCTGTGTGGTGATTGTATCCCCTCCTAAATCCCACTTGTGCCACCTGGGCCAGGAAGAGGAATGTGGAGTAAAGGATTGAAGTTGTTTGAACTGGGGAACAGGAGGAAATGGTTAATATTTATTTGTTTCTTACTGCCTCAATCAAATTTAACTGGCAGCCAGTTAATTATCCCCAAGGTAAGTCCTTTTTTGCCCACAAAGGTAATCAGTAAGAAATGCCTAGCCTTTATCTTGAATCACAAGTTTTCTGATTTCTGTTTGTTCCCTGGTTTTCCCATCCAACTGAGGCATGGACAGTGTGGTTACGTGGGAATTTCACTAATTTCCCATGATTAATAATACAACTTCTCTGGTTTTAATGCCATTATTTGATCCCTTGATGCATTTGAGAGAATATTAATTGTTCATTCTACATTTTTCACTTTCCTATATTTTTCTTGGTCATATGATCTGTTTGATACATTACATTTGTCCATTAAGCAGCTGTTAAGTCTTCTCTGCACCATATATTTGCCAACTAATACTAAATCACCATGTCCAACATGTATTTACAACATGCTCACTTTACTTCAGAGCAAAACATTCTCTCAGCATCTGAATTGTTCTCTCTGTACTTTCCATTCACCTGCTCACACCAGAAGCTGCCCAGTATACAACTGGAACAGGTTTAATGGACAGACATTTTGCCTTCCCTGGAAACNTTAGTCCAGAGAAGTATATAAAGACTTCCATGTCCTTTCTTGAATTAATTTATAAATTATAGCCAGATCCCAGAAACAGTCCTATTCCAACCTTTAGAGTATCAAAAAAATCCAAGAAATGCTGGGAAGTTTTGTAACATCTATTAAATACATATAATTCCATTATATCATACAAAGGCTTAACAGACACTATCTAGAACTACAAATGTAATTATTCCATTGAATTAAACCACAACAATGATATACAACTAAATACTCTCTCTGAAGCTCTTGTTGAAGAGCTTTTTCTGTCTCTACTACTGTGTAATCCTTCTCATTCTTCTCATGAAGCCATTTAACTGTACAGATATACAGGTCTATACAGTGATGAGGCTCAGGAAAGCTGGCTGAGATCATACTGTGTTGTAACCTTTTAGTTTATTGACGTGAAGAAGCAAGAATGAGCCCTGGAAAGTTCAGCACCCTGCCTGGGGATGTTTCTACCTGGCAGGTTCCTTGTCTATAAAGGTTGTACCCTACTGGGGTAAGAGAGATCAGGACAATAATAAACACTTCCTGTATCTTCCAAAGCCAGACCAGGTACATGTTGCCTCTTGCTTGGTATCTACAGAAAAAAAAGTCCATAAACCAGAGCTTTTTCAGAAACATGCTGCCACATGAGCAATAATTTTGCACTGCAAACTTGTCTGCAAAGCGCAGCTTAGAAGCCAAGTGATCCTCAAATGACAATAATATTTCTTAAAGTTTTGTGCAGTATCTGGAGCATTATGGTCTCGAGTGACAAGCAGAATAAAATAGTGAGTCGCTGCAAGTCAGTGTTTTCACTCATCTACTCATGCATGAGGGTCTATAAAACCACGTAACTTTCTTAAGGTGAAACACTTTTCTTGAGTTATTAATCCTTCTGGCATCAGTAAAACAGTAAAAAGTAATACAATGCCAAAACCACTTACTTTATAATACATGTACGATAACAAAACTCCATACCCTCTGACACAAAACCCTCTTCCCTTATGCTCTATGACTTGCCCACAAAATACGTGTACATTAACAACACCAAAAAAGTACTGAAGACAACTCTATTCCCTACTGCCTATTTCCTTCCAGTTTTCCAGGAGACAATTTCACAGAATCAATTAGGTTGGAAAAGACCTCTGAGATCACAGAGTCCAAATACAATGGACTAAGGCAATTACACAGAATTAAACATAGGCCAAAGTAAGAGAAGGAGGTGCTCCAGGCATTGGAGCAGATGCCCACACAGCAGCCCACAGAGGAACCCAAATCCCAGAGCAGGCAGGTATTTCCTGAAGGAAATGGCCTCTGGAGAGGACCCATGTGGAACTATAGAAAAGTGTGAGGGAAGGAACAAGAGAGAAGAACTGCTGTGTGGTGATTGTATCCCCTCCTAAATCCCACTTGTGCCACCTGGGCCAGGAAGAGGAATGTGGAGTAAAGGATTGAAGTTGTTTGAACTGGGGAACAGGAGGAAATGGTTAATATTTATTTGTTTCTTACTGCCTCAATCAAATTTAACTGGCAGCCAGTTAATTATCCCCAAGGTAAGTCCTTTTTTGCCCACAAAGGTAATCAGTAAGAAATGCCTAGCCTTTATCTTGAATCACAAGTTTTCTGATTTCTGTTTGTTCCCTGGTTTTCCCATCCAACTGAGGCATGGACAGTGTGGTTACGTGGGAATTTCACTAATTTCCCATGATTAATAATACAACTTCTCTGGTTTTAATGCCATTATTTGATCCCTTGATGCATTTGAGAGAATATTAATTGTTCATTCTACATTTTTCACTTTCCTATATTTTTCTTGGTCATATGATCTGTTGGATACATTACATTTGTCCATTAAGCAGCTGTTAAGTCTTCTCTGCACCATATATTTGCCAACTAATACTAAATCACCATGTCCAACATGTATTTACAACATGCTCACTTTACTTCAGAGCAAAACATTCTCTCAGCATCTGAATTGTTCTCTCTGTACTTTCCATTCACCTGCTCACACCAGAAGCTGCCCAGTATACAACTGGAACAGGTTTAATGGACAGACATTTTGCCTTCCCTGGAAACTGGCTGGTATTGCATGTGCCCCTCTCCAAGAAGGTGTTTGGGAGGAAAGGTGTAATGTATCATTTTCACTGCTTCCACTCTTGATGGGCCATACACCATCAGGACTTGGTAACACGTTTACTTCTTGTTATTACTAGCTAGTTTTAGTATTAGCTGTATGCCTACTTCAAAAGTTTCTCCTCTTCCAGATTTCCCATTTCACTTCTCTGAAAAGCCTGAAACTGTTCCAGGATTCTCCCTCTTTGTTTTAATTACAGCTTTATTTTAGGATTCGCTCAATTGCTCCAAGATAAATATTCTCATCTTCTCTCAGATTGCTCTCAGGTTTTCTCAGATCTATTCCTCTGCAGGAACAGAAACTTAGTTCTAGAACACAGATTCATCACTTAGTTAAATTTACCATTATGTAAATTAGTTTCTCTTGTTCATATTAATGTGTTAAAGATAAAATGCATATACAGACATACACATAAATCTATAAACACTAATCATAAGCCTAAGCAGTAGTTTAGCTCCACGCCCTGAACAGTGAAAGACACAAATTTGTTTACCTCATTTAAAACCAACTTAATTTTTTTTATCCTGAAGTAAAACCAAATGTGTTCATATTTTAATGTCAAGACCAAGCAAAATACACTTCATAGGACTGAGACAACAGTTCATAGTTTTCCAGAGAAAGAATGCAGGGCGAAGGAAATTAAACAAGCATTGTTGCATATATTTCCTGATGTTATTTTCATTATGGAGAAGTAAAATTACATTTACTCCCTTGACAGCAAAGGTCAAACAATCTGATAAAATCTAGTTAATGCACTGAGAATGATTGATGTTTAAATGAAAAGTCATGTTATTTTATGTAGTAAAATGTGTTCTCTCTTCTTTATTCTCTCCATATCGTTAATATATTTATTCTTAATATAACAAAAAGGTCTAAAACCAAACTAAAGGTCAAAGAAGTCTTCTGATTTATGTACTCCCATAACTAATAAAGATTTAGCCATCCATGACATTTTCATAATGGTAACATACCTCCTTTTTTAAGTACTTGAACTACTTAGTTCAACCACAATATTGATTTTTAGCCTAATCCTTATCCTGTATTAGTACTCACACACCTATTCTCACACAAATTGCATGCTTCTCTGAAAGAAGCAGCACTAGGTATTACCAGTAATCATATGTACAATAAAACAAGTGTACCCATAATTTCTTACAGATTCTGACTTAAAACCCCTTGGAATCAACCCTGAACATGGCTTTTTAGCTCTCAGAAACCAAACAACTAGTCACTCATCATTACAGGTGAGTACCTGCTCTAGGTTTTCCTCAATGTCCAGATGCTATGAAGAATTCTAGAGAGATGAAGAAAGGCTGACAGTATTTACTGCACGTGAAGTTACTGGTATGTTCCAGAAAAACATCTCATTATGCTCTAGAAAAAATTGATACATTCTCTCGTGAGACAGACTGGCAACACCACTCTTTCCACCCACCAGCTGAAGAGCCATTTGCAGCATTGACATAGATCATGGTTCTGCTCCTAGACCTTGGAAGGGCAGAAAGTGTAATGATAAAAATGCAAGGACCTGTGTGATTTTTTGAAGTCATTTTGCTAGTTCATTTGGCAGCACTGATTTAATTTAAAGGCAATGGAACTGAAATAAGGGATCAGTTCTTCAGGATTCTGTATAAAAATCACTACAAGACAGACAGATAATGTTGGTCAGATATTTAACTGTGGCACACAACCCAGATCTATGGCTTTAAATATGTGCACCATTATATTAAGCTGGAGTGACTGAAACCATATTGATGCTATCCCATTTATGAGTATTGTCTGTCAGGGTAGCAATAATTACTTACTTTCAAATCCAGTTATGATCATCAAGGTCACATTTTCTGGTGTGGACACCTAACAGTGTAAGTTTTCTGCTAATTTTCTGCCTTCAATTTTTCTCTTCCTATTAAAAATCCATTTCAGTTCGGCAGCTGAGATTTGAGGCTACCTCAGACTGCCAAATCACCATTATGGAATTTCATTCTTTTTTCAATTCAGGAAGATTGCCATCTGAAATACTCTCCAGAAATCATTTGCAGCATCTGAGAAGCAATGACTTCTCTATTCTGAGTACAGAAAAAAACACACCTAAGGTTGATCAGCAAAACAACCTGACTTCATTTTTTTTAAAAATAGTAGTAATATGTGTCTTAATTTGTATAAAATTGCTAGTTAACCCACAAAAAGCCTAAAATACTACAGGCCATACTAAATGTAAAGAGAAGTGTGTAACTATGAAGTTGGCTGTTTATTTGGTACCATTCAGTTGACTAAGTAGCAGAAGCAAGTATCCTGGGTGAGAAATTCAAGCCGGATTTCAGTTCTTTGCCAACAGCAAAGCCATTCCCTCTCATGCATATACAGTCTTTGGTTCTTCCACTTTGCCTCCCATGGATTTTCTATCACCTCTGAACCACTGACCTGACCTCCTACCCACAGACACCACTCCTAAAAAATTTCTTGGCTTATTTGACACAGCTTTCAGTCTCCTGTGATACTAATCAGGGTCCTAAAAAAGATTATTATAGCCCCTGATACTGCTGTAGAAAAAAAGCATTTAACTGCTCTCCATGTAACCTGAAAGAGAGCTTAAGCAAAGTCTAGACAACAGACCAAAGATTCATTTGTGGGCAGCTGCCACAACTTTGCAATGCAGAAATATTATTTGCTGAAGGAAAATAAAGATTAAATTTCATGCTTTAATTTGCTGATAAAACATTGAGCTCTGTCAGAGTCAGCCATCAAACTTGCATTAAGTCTCAGTTGTTTGCAGGTGTAGCCTTACCAAGTAAAGTCTGAAGCAGAAAAAAAAGGATGTGGTATGCAAGAAAAAAAATCCGTTCTTCACCATTTCGCTCACGGCAGACCAAAATACCATGCAAAAAGCACATGTCTGTCCTACTATTTCTACACGTCTTACACAAACACCATTCTCTCATCATCCTTACAACTCATTTTAGTTGAAAATCCTAGAAATCTTGGGGATGGTAATCTCTAGAATGAAATTCTGATTTCCCCCTATCTCTAAATCATTGTAAAAGCACTCTTTGATTTCAAAATAACCAAGATTTCATCCTATATGCCAATATATATCAATATCCCTATACATCACGAAAGTCAGCACCAAAGCAGAAGAGCTGTGCTGTTTGTTTCCTATGTGTGATGCCTTCAATTCTTATGCAAAGTAGACTTGGCTACTGAGCTCATTTCCTTGCCAAAAAAAAAACCATGTTAATACTTGCTTTAGATAGAAGTTATGAGAATAAAAGGGAATTTCTTTCATATTTAAAGCAACAAAAACACTAGGCAATATTCTCTTAAATTCCAGAAAATTATTTTAAGGAGGAGTTAGGTACATGGATCACAGTAGTGTCCATAACTTCTCCACAGTAGTACTGCATTCAACCAATCAATGACAGGTGCCTACATCACTGAAGTTTGAACAGTTATTCTTCAGCAATACAAGGCAGTAAGTTTTTCCTTCTTTACCTCTTCATATTCAAATGAGCAACAAAACCACATCCTAACCATTTCCTTGCCGTTCAGCCTGGCCCATCACCATGCAGTCGAGTTCCTTCAGAGATAGGGGAGTGGGTACCATCTGCTATCAATACTGTCCACACACTTCCCAGTTAAGACTTGTTTCAGGCCAAGCTTCTTTCCTGAGTTAACAGAAGGTGACAAGCCTGGCAGTTTGCAAATTTTCCCTGCATGACTGATTCAGCCTGGCTGACCAGATACATGCTAATGAGAATGTGCCAGCTCACAACAAAAACATTCTTGAATAATTTAGAACTTCAGAGCTTGGTGTGCCAGATAATACAATTCATTGTTTAATGACGGTGCTAACAGAATGTACAGGCATCTACTACAAACACAGACTGCAAAATCATCATCAGACCTGACTTTATAAATAATGCATAAGAAAAAAGAAGCAAAGTCAACTTAAAATTTTGTTTTCACCTGCATCAGCAAGACTGATGACAGAAGCTATATATGTTTCACATATTCTTGATTTTGAGGCTTCAGGTATTTGTGTGGATGCTTAGCTTTCTTTCAAAGATAAAGGGCACTGCTAACTAAATTTACGCCCTGACATTTTTCAAAGAAAATACTTATGCTTATTTTCCTTTTAGCTTGTCTGTGGAAATGTATCACCAACACCATCCACTCAGCATGGCAGAAGTGAATCAAAGAGGTGCTTTAAAACAAAGAAATAAATATTTAGGACATTGTCCGTGGTGATAGGTCCCATCATGCCACACAGTGACTTTACTGCAAGTCCTTAAAACTGGTTAGACTACTTAACATGGAAAATACTGCTATTAACTACCTTTCTATAAATGATTATTTTTGATAAATCCATTCTTAACTACAAGAGTTGAAGTCTGTTGTGGTAAATACTGTTGAAAATCCAATCATGACATCATAATTTTTCCAGTTTAAAACAAGTTTTTAACCTAGGAGTGAGTTTGGGATTGGATTTTTTGATGTGGTTTTGTGTGTGTGCTTTGTGGGGTTTTTTTTTTCCTTTTTAATGTTTAATACATAGAACTTGTGCAATTTTTAATCAAAGACACTTTCCCAGACTTGAATAAAACCAGTCTTATTATTCAGAACAGCTGGCATTAACAGAAAAATTGCTAAGTTAAAAACCAGACTAAACAGCAACTCTGAAGAGAAAAAACCCTATATTTAGATACTTTGGAGCTGATGCAAATGCCTGGTAAAACATTAAGCTGGGGATGTAGGTACACTCTCAGCAACTTTATACCATTTTTTGTAATAGCATCAATCTGACACACAGCCATTAATGACTGTAACTCAGGCATAGGAAGCCTTGCAATTTATTACACAATTTAATAGACATGGACAGGTAATTGTTCACTTTTGCAACTACTCCCATCTTCCCAAATACCACAGAAGATTGGCACAGTGTATAGAATAGGTAGTATAATAAAAGTTCAGTTGGAACAGCAAAAATGGTCACTGAGTGACCATTCTATCAAAAGAAGAAAATACACATACACAAGTGTTTAGGATCTGTTTTGTTTCTTCCGCTATATGCTGTGCATTGACAACTCGGTGTGTGTTCAGAGCTCCACAAATTATGAACTGGCCTTTGTTCCAGGAATCTTTGTCTTGATTTTGATAACTGCACTTTTTCAAAATATGTTGCAGCATGATTGACTTACTCCACCATTAGAGATTTATTTCATTCACAAGGGAAAATTTCTTCTTTGACCAGCTAGGAACATATTCTGCCACCCTCCTACTAGCATGTTCTTGTCATTTCTCATACCTTGTTAACACTTTCTGTTCACACCAAGTCAGCATTTGTTATGCTGTGACCACCAAAGGCAGCAGGCACCATCTGCACCCTACCAGCTTCATGGGCTGGACAGCTATCTGGAAATTCCTCCAAAATGGCAAAAACACATCTTTGCACCACCTCACAGACTGCTTGCCACTGCCATGACTGGCCCCAGCTGCACCTGATACCACAACTGTTTGGACAGCTCCAGCCAGCACCACGGATTTCAAAGCCCTGATCTGCTAAACTACGCACGCTTGTCTCATTGTGGTTATACCATGGGCATCCAAAACCGCTGAGAGATTGTCACAATGCCAAAAAATTTGCTACATCTTCTCGGGATTTCAGAAATAAAATCCTGTTTAAAACCTCGATGTACCCCCTTCACGCTAAAACTCATTTTAGTATCAATCTCTGGTACTCTATTACGTAAGAACTGACCTGCTATTTAGGTGTCCTATCTAGTGAAAACCTAAAAACAACTTTAAAAAAAAATCCTAACGACCACATATATTTCTCCTGCTCTTCTTCTATCTCTTTAGCAAAGGTGCAAGCATAGCAGGGTGAGGGTCACGTTTAAGACAGAACGTTGGATTGTTGCTTTTGCTAGTATTTCAAAATTTCAGTATCTTATTTTGCATGTTGGGGGCTAACCCCTGTTCCACCAAACCATCTTTGGGGAGCCTACTAGCAGTTCTGAGCTAGTTATAGAGCCTATAGCCTCCCTTGCTCTTCCTATGCTTAGATGGAGTTGGTCAAGTTCTACATTAAAATAACTTCCTTTTTATAAAACAAAGGCAAAAGTTGGTTTCACCTCATTTTCTGATTCATTTTGTGTGTCTGGCCATTTCAGCATAAAAAACGCTACTGCAGAGATAAGGAAACACATGAGCTATTTCAAAGAACATTTAAAAAAAGCTGTCAGACTTTCTAATTAGTGAGCTTTCATAAACTAAGAATTTTATCCTAATACCAAGCCAAATTTTTTTTGTACTAAGGGAAAACAGAGGAAGAGAAGATTGCTGATATGAAAATGCCAAGGAAGACCAACAAAACCAGCATTCTCACATTTCTATAAAACACTGGGCAAGAAAGTTGTGGGCACTTCCCCTGAGGTTTGAGTTCTCACTTCCCAACTAATCAGTAAGGCCAGGTTTTCCTACCTCTCCATTTGCTTTCTTGGATCCTATTCCCACTTCAGAGGTCACCTGCTGAGTGACCTCACATCTAACAGATATGGGAGGCCTTGAACAAAACCTCTATTTTCTCAGCTGCCAACCTTGCTGTGCCCTCACCATTATGTCATCAGAGGAACAAGAGAGAGAAATGAGGGGTTTGACCCCAATAAACTTTGCATCAACATCATGCTGAGTTTGCTGCCTGGATTTTGCTCCCGTGATGGTACCTTCTTTTAAAATGATGTGGGATATGGACTCCTTAGAAGACAGTTGTTCCATGTTCCTTTTTATGAACAGAAGACACTGCAGAAGCTGCTTCTTCAGGTCTTTACAAAAACAGAAAATTAGCTTTTTAAGAGTGAAGGTGTCAAAATAATCAAAGCCTTCTGAAGGGGACCTGCAACAATCTCTTCCAGTCAGACCATAACCAAACCACGGCAAAGCTGGAAGGATTATGCATGTTATCTCTGCAGCAGCCACACTACCCTGTTTTCCCTGTCCCCCTTTTTCAAACACACTCCAGAAAGGGCAAGTTGTACTTTTCTTGACCTTTGTGGTCCTGTAACCATGCAAATTTATCAGTTCTGGTAGGTAAGACTTCAAGAACATTGCCTGTAGGATGAGCGTGAAGTAAATATTAAGCTATTTTGTTAGTTTAAGAATGTCTGGTTTTATTTGGAAATTTTACTAACAGGTCCAGATTACTTGCTGAAATAATTCTCTAAAAGTCAGGTAGTGCTTTCAGAAGCTTATCAGTAAGATAGTCTAGTTTGTCTTCTTTTTTGGCACTGGAACAAAATGGATGTCCTGGCATGTAGTCTGAGGACCACAACCCCACTCTAATGAGGTGTTACAAGACTGAGCAGAAAATAATTCTCCTGCACAGTCCCTTGGTTTACAAGTGTAGTACTGGTATTTTCATAACTAAAAGCAGTCATGAGTACTTAAAGCACAGACTGAACAGGCTACAATGTCAAAGCTTTGGGGGAAACCTAGATTTACTTGGAAAGCTCAATAGGATCAGGTTGTAGCAACTTCACGGCCATACTTAACCATGTTAAATGCATATTCTACACTCATTACAAGATGACCTCCCAGAGGAAAGATACCTGTAGGTATGATTTCTGGGTTAGGAGATCCCTTTTACTACAGTCTCCAACTAGGCACATGCTTACAGTATTATCTGGAAGTATGAGAGACATTTCTACATTGTCCATCACTTTTGAAAGCAAGCATCTGTTAAAGACATTGAGCTATAAGAAAAGCAGCTAAAATGCACCACAAAGTCAGTGCTGGATATGGGCTGCTGGTTTTTATTTTTTGCCTACCACAACTAGTTGTTAGTTAACCCAGAGCCACAGCTGAAAGGAAAATTTCTACCTTCCTTCAATACTGAAATCTGTATACTCTTGGGAGCAAGTACTTTGAGAGCTCAAAGTTGACTGCCTTTTCTAGATAGCATTTAGCTATTAACTAATAGCCAGTTAGGCCTCTAAATTTTTGAAAATACCGTGTTCCACCAGCCTGCCCAAAATACTAAAGGCAGAGTTAGGGTGGGTTAGAACAGCATGCTGTTGCAAACATTAAACAGGCACAACTCAAGGGCAGAGAAACCCTGCGGAGAGACCTCAGCAAATTAGAGAGATGGGAAATCACCAACAGTCTGAAGTTTACCAAGGGCAAGTCCTGGACTCTGCAACTTGGGCAAGGCACCACTGGATACAGAGATGTATACAAACCAGGAGTGTCAAATCCCGTGTGCGTTTTGGGAGCCATAGTCTGAAAAAGAAACTAAACTATTAGCAAGTGTCCAAAGAAGAGCCATGAGGGTGGAGAAGGGCCTTGAGGGGAAGCCATATGAGGAGTGCCAGAGGTCACTTGGTTTGTTCAGCCTGAAGAACAGGAGACTGAGGGGAGGCTTTGTTGTAGTCTGCAACCTCCCGATGAGGGGAAGAGGAGGGGCAAGCATTGATCTTTTCTCTGTGGTGATCAGTGACAGGACCTGAGCGGATGGCATGAAGCTGAGTCAGATACCAGGAAACGGTTTTTTTCATCCAGAGGGTGGTTGTGAACTGGAACAGGCTCTTCAGGGAAGTGCTCACAGCACCAAGCCTGATGGAGTTCAAGAAGCATTTGGACAATGCTGTCAGGCATATGGTGTGATTCTTGAGGTTTCCCGTGCAGGACCAGGAGCTGGACTCAATGGTCCTTATGGGTCCCTTCCAACTCAGCATGTTCTATGATATTGCTGATGGCTGGCCCTCCTGTCTGTTACTCCTACCTTGAAGCTACATGGAGGAGGGAAACTTCAGTCTGTCTGCAAACACGCAACAGGGCTCCCTTACAAATCAGGTGGCTTTAATTGCCCCTTCTAGGATGAAGCTTAGGTCTGATTGCAGCTGCAAAAACAGCCAAGGGGTGCCAGAATGCCAATTCACACATTAGTGTGTGGCCAGTAGCCATAACCATCCTGTGCCTGTGCCAAGAAAAAGTCATGAGTCGCAGCATATATCATTTCTTTAACAGCCAGGTAAGCACATTCATTACAAGAAACATCACAGTACTACAAGGGGAAAAAAAATCTTCCTCCTTCCAAGTATTCATCTTGTGCTTAGTATCTTGGGCTTTTACAAAATTCCTCATCCCAAAACAGTAATGAGTCTGAAGAGGCTACGCCTAATTTCCAAAAAGCATATCCAGAAGTACAAGAACTTCAAAACTCCAAATAATACAAGGTGATGTTCACAAGTGGTACAAACCCCAGTAACAGCAGTGGGATTTACTATGGACTTATGGTTAGCAGTGTGATTAAGCACCTATCCAAACTCAGGCTAGCTGCTGCATTAGTTGTCAAAGCAGGTAATTACTGAAGCTTGAGAAGACAGTACAATATTAACCCTTGGTAACATTAAGAGAGGCTCCTTGTGGAACAAAAAGCTGGCATACAGAATTCAAGGAAGTAGAAAAATGTTTATGTAAGTCTAAGAAATAAAGCATACTTTATTACCATTACATTTTGAAATTGTATTTCTACAGCACATCTTATTCAAGCATTTTCCAAAAACTTAAGCTTCCGAAAAATAACTGATTGTTGCTAAACAAACTCAGAATTTATGCTTGAAAGAAATTTTAAAAACAGAAGCCTGACTTCTGTTTTTTCCCCATGGTTTAAATGTCTGGAAAACATAGTACCATTACACAGGAAAACCACAAGGGGCCATTACTCAAGCTCTGCTTCGATATTTGCAGACCTTTTGAACCCATCTTCTGCATATAAATTTCCAACTACTGTAAACAGAGCCCTATCCACTAGACCTACTAAGCTTAATGATACAGAGATATGCCACACTTTGCTGTCTGGGAAGAACACACTTCATACAGCTTCCAGCTCGAAGCCAGGGTGAGCATAGTGGCCAAATCCACACTCTGTACAAATTGGTGCCATTTCACTTCAGCATTGAGTGGCCATTAAAATGTAGTGACATCTTTGCATTACAATAATCTGTGAGTGGTAACTGCAGCTAATGCAGCTATAGCAGGACGAAAAAGTCAATCTAGAAGGTATTGCAGGACTGCAGACCTCAGTCCTCACAGGGCTTTTGTACAACCTACATTCAGTACGCTTTAATAGAGGCTGTGAAGCGGGCAATGAAGAATGAAGGTTGTACCCAGGCAGGGGCGGAGAAGGTGACAGTGTTAAGGGCAGGTAGACTCCTCATGATACAGATTAGGACCAATGTCATTTGCGCCCAGAAGCAAGAAGAATGTCTCATTGCCCTACAAGCTACCATTATAATCAGCCAGCCAAAGCATTCTGTTGGCAACGTACAGCTGAAAAACTGTATACTGTGGTTCTGGGCCTTCTACCTGCCCGCAGAGACAGCAGCCATCTCAGAGGAAAGAACAACCTTCAACTCCCCTGCATGTGCTGTGTAGCAGTGAGGCAATGAAACCTGGAGAAGGATTTAAGAGCTCAGTCTCACTGTAGGTTGACAAACTTGCCAGACTGACGAGAAGTCAGGTTTCGGATTATTATTCTTCACATGACCAGAGCAGATTTAGACCAAAGTTCACTGCAATACCCAGTTATACATATGACCTTGTAGGCTGGCAGGAAGAATACCCTGTGAGAAACGCAGAAGAGAATCCCAGTTACCAGATTTAGGTGCTGAACTTCAACAGCCAAGGTTGTGAGCCCCAGTGTCACTTCATTGTCTCTGACCCCCAAAGAGATTTCATTTATCACCCAAAAAAGAAACAGAGAGAACTGAGATGAACTTAAGCTGCTGTTCTCAAGAGACCAAGTACTCATAAATTAGCAAGCAGGCTCTGAAGTTCCTTTGGTGCCCTAACTCTAAATCTGTTTTTCCTTTGTAAGCAATGTAGAAAGACTACCCAAGCAGCCAATCAACCAGGATAAGCTGGATAAAATACCTTACTCAAAGTTCCAGGAATTAGAGCAGTAAACAGAAACAAAGAGCTGGTTAAGTGAAAGCTACTCATAGTGTAGTTTCACTGGCAACACCACTGCCTTTTCCCCTGTAACATCAAATTCCTATCTACTTGGATGTTTGGAAATTCTATACACTCCAAAACAGGGAACGGTAAGTAGTGGCCACCAGTTAAGGATACAGACTTGCATACCTCACCTGTGACCTCAGTCAGCATTGCACTAAGGTCCGCATGAGCAGATTAGAAAATCCATGCTTTTATGTGACCTGCTGACTATACCACTGAGTGACCATATTTGAGTAGTACCAAATGACTCACAGAAAAGGCTGATGGACCAACATTTTCACCCTACTTAAAAGTACTTACTTTGCTAAATAAAATGCTATTAAAGAGAAAAGTGACATAGAATTCTCCGATGAACTATTCTTTGTTCAAATAAAATTTGAAGTCAATATGCATATCCGTACCTAAAAAGCCAGCAGTCCTCTCTCTCTAGCAATTTTCCTTATTTCTCTGACATTAGCCTATCTTTTTAAAACCTTGCCTTTCAAAGAACTCCCCAAAGATGCCATGCTTTGCACAAGCAAGGTCCTGAAGAGCAGCACTCTGCACTGCACAGGACACAGATTTGCTTCCATGGCAGCAATAGGAACAATCCCTCAATCCCTTACCACTGCAGTCTTTCTTAGAACACAAGTATTAGAATACAAGCAAATAGCATTTGAATTTTTAAAGTATCTTTTAAGATGTGAGATCACATATTTCAGGGGGCTCTATTCCATATTCATTATGAAAATTTCACCTTCAAAGATCTTAAATTTTACTTTTTCTTCTTTTTTTTTTTTTTGTTTCTCTGAGCTACATATCTTAGCCAAACAAGGCAAAGGAACCCCATCTTCACCCCCTCAACCCTAATTTCTCAGGAACAAGGCTGAAGGACAAACAGTCATAAGGCTCATTTCAGCTCACAGCACCTTAAATGGTCACAAAACAATGAGAGCACACAGATGCCCATCTACTCATCTCCATCTTTTCAATCTGCCTGGCAAACTCTGTGGACAACACAGAAATACACCAGAATCCTGGCCTCAACACCATTACTGGAGTGGGATTTGCTCCTGCAGCATATAATTCTGTGAAGAGTTGCAGGCAAGCACAGTAAAAGGCCAGCGAGACACAGCTGCAAACCCAAACAAAACTATTAACTCCAGTATTAGAGCCAGCAGCTTTGTCAGCATACCTCTAATGTAAACAAAACATAGGCTGCACAGTACACCCTCAGGAGCAGAGTGAACAGCCTTCTCCAACTACCAGACTTCCTCTGCAACATGAAGACAAGGCTCAGGATTCGTACTTGAGACCTAACTAAAATTTACAGTTTTCCAGGCCCTATCATCTTGAACGCATCATGACACACAGAAGCCAAGGAAAACAAATGGAATTCATGTTTTACTGGGTTCCACATGCTGCGATATTTCCAAGCCTACTAGCATCCACCAAGAAACATGCAGAATGCTCAGTTCTCAAAACAAATCCATTACCAGGACAAAGCGCAGAAACAGAATCAACTCAACAAGCTACTCCAGATGTTTTTCATTTGACTGTATTCTGCAGAGGAAGTGAATTCGGTACAAAACATACTTGGCTTTGGTCCATAATCTTTTTATTATTAAGCTTGGGGGGCAGGGGGACTAGTGCCCATCTATACAGCCAATTCCTCTTCCTTTTCTTGGTGTGCCCTTACTCCCACTCAAAGCAGATGGTACAGAAGAGTCACCCATTCTAAGCCAGTGAGGGTGCTACTCTGGCAGTGAAGTACACATGGGGAGATAAATTAATGCGTACAGTAGACAGAACACATGCTTATACATACTGGATCAACAAGACATGAAGCTGGACTTGGAGACCCTGGCAGGCGTACATGACAGCAGAGGAAAACTGACAGCAGCACAGACAGGCAGCTTTCCCTTTCCCCTTAACAAGGTTAAATCAGCAACATAAAGATGACTGTACACCTTGGCTGTCACCCAGAAGTTTACTCTGAAGGGAGAAATCTGATTTACCCAAAATTATGTGTTGTATAGATACCATATGTATAGTAAATACTTATCTTCTGGAAGAATACACACCCACACTTATTTATAAGCAACTGACTTAAGTGCCATCAATTCCAGCAAGTTAAGCTTCCTTCAGTGATTTACAGGGGATACCTTTATAGAATTTACGGTCCCAGAGCATTCCACTTGCACAAATGGGGAAGTTTGAGAAGCATGTGTATAAAACAAAACTGTTAGATAGCTCTCCTATGCTAGGCACAGGAAAAGGGCAAAGAACAGGACAAGAAAGGTTTTTTTCCTATGCAGTACATTCCTCCCACCAAACAGTATACCTAAGCATGGTCAAAATAATAGTACAAACAGAGTAGATTAATAGAACTGTGAGGTTTTTATTTTTTGGCACCAAACTAGGCATAGTTTAGGCACAAATCTGATTAATCTGAACCACCTTTCAAAACCTACACTCCACTGTAGAAGTTTGAAGAGAGATTTTGATACTAGATTTGATTTCTTTGTCCAGTAATATGAACTACTACTTAAAATATCAACAAGTTATTAAAACACAAAAATTTCCAGTCTGTTTCTGTTGTTAGGATGATGAATCATTCATCTAATTCCTTCATTAAATGCCACCTATTATTTACAACCATCTAGCAAACATTTATGCATTGTGTTACAAATGTAATAGCTGATAATCACTGACCTGCAGTTATTCCCTAGCAAATTTGTACTCATTATTCACATACTATTTAAAGTTTATTAACTATGAAGTTCCTATAAGCCTAAAAGTAGACTCAGTGAATATGTCAACACAACTGTGTGTACATCTGCACATATTTAAGTTACTTCTAGAAACTATTTCTAATTAATCCAAAAAAATCTTCAGTTGTGCAGGAGCAGATCCATGTTTGGGAACAGATAACTGCAACCTGATACCCACTGAAAACACATTTCTGGCCAGTATTCCAGGATGTCATTGCAAGACAGCTAAATCTTCTAAGGGCATCCATCCAGCCTTGTGATGAAATTTTGGGAAAACTCTCTTTCTACCCAAATAACTTGATACAGAAAGTGCCAAGAGAGTCACTTGATCTCCAGGGAACTAAAAAGCCTGCATAGTTACAATGTAGATAGATATATAGCCCTTGGCAAAGGCAACTTCTACCTCTTCCCACCTCCAAATCTGACGAAACTATAAGGCACCACTGTCAGATTTCCCTGCATATTTAAAATCCTATGGGGAACAGCTATTTATTACTGCTATATATATAGCTATATTCAATATTATTTACTTATCATCTCCAATAGCATTTTGTTTCCATACAGAATCAATGCAAGGACATTTTGCTACTTGGAAGTATTTAGGCTTCTCAAAAGAATATTCCACATTTCCACGTTGTGTTCTACTTCCATTCCAAGTTTGCTTCCGGTTGTTTTATGGCAACTGTGAAGGTGTGTACTATTTCCTTGTCATTTGCAAAGCACCCAGGAAAGCTCTTCAGTAAGCCAGCAGAGCTCCCACGCTTCAGACACACAATTAAAACTTGGGAAATGGAATTACCCCATCCTTTCCAGTTAACAGTTCACTTGAATAACTAGGTCAAGTTGTACTTTCAGGCCACAACAGGGTGCATTTAGGAACAGAAAAATACAGGAGGATTCTCAGGTCACCAAGTTCAGTGCTGCACCATTACCACCAATACCTAATAAACTCCATTTCAAAACTCTTTGGGATCTCTTATGCAAACACTCTGATTAGAAGATCACTGCAGACTTTTGATTTAATAATGAGAAAGCTTTTTTTCTAATTTGCAGCCAGAATTTAATGGTGTCCATTTAAAGCCAATTTAGAAGCAACTCAAGCTCCTTCAGATCTCTATAACCTCAAATTAACCTCAAACCTACCTGATTACACATCAATCTACTGAAAAGCACAGTCCAGCAAGAGAGATTACAGTGAGATTCTGCCGAATTTGAAGGAAACACTAGCTGTCATTCAGCGCTCCAAGAAGGTTAGGCACAGAGAGAAGATACAAAATCTAAAGATGAAGCAACTTCTGCAAAGTGCAGAAAGGGTTTAGAAAGGCAAGAATTACAAAATTGCCATCTAAGGAGGATATGATGATGGTCACAGGGTTGACATTGTACTTTTAGGGAGTTACCGGCTTACTGCTAAAGAATCGGGGCAAACATTTGCAAAGGGCACTATACCTACGCTTTTCCAGAAAGCCAGTCTTTTTAGTGCAGAAGTCAGAGTGATGAGAGACAAAATGTTTAGACAGCATTAAAGAAGGAGCTTCTCAAGCAGCCATGTTATTACATGAACATTGCCACAGAGGCATTAAAAAAATGCAGATGTTCTGTAGGTATTCTTATCCTAGAAACTCAGTTCTTTGTCACTTCTGAAGAATATATTCTATGCTTTTAAGTCTACACATACATACAGAAGCAGCTTAAAAGTAAATGCAGAATTTAAGCAGGCTGGAGTTAACAGACATCCCCTTTGTTCTGTCAGAGGGGGAACTGCTAAAGGTCAGCATGTTTTCAGTACACGCTACAATAGCTATCGGTCACAAGAGAGCTGCAATACAAATCTCTGCTTGGAAGTTGATGGCTACAAGGATACAATCTAAATTCCATTGTCACTGCGTTACAGTAAAAGGCACATCAAGGAGAAACTTCCACTGACTTGGCAAAAATTTGTACCCCACAGCTAGCAACATGTTTTGCGTTGCTTTTATCAACGGTAAGAGTGCATAGATACCTGTGAAACTTTTCTAAAAATAAAGTCAAAGCTTGAGAAGATTAAAGATTTTTGACCTCTCATGTCATCAATCTAATCCTATCATAAAATGAATGATATGAAGATGAAAGAAATTACAGTATAACTGTCCAGACACCAGCAAAGCCATCACAAAAGAACATGAACGCTTTCAAAATGAAGTCTAACACAGCGACAGGCATTCTTCAAGGCACAGATCTCCAAAAATCGTTAGGACCACGTCAGAAGGTACAATTATTTCAAGTCATACCCTCTCTGAAGTAAGATCTTCTAAACAAGATAAATACCGTTCTTGAGAGGCTACAGAGTTATGGAAATGCTACTTTAGCAGCAGCTGTCATCACTGATGAGTCCTCTCTTTCACACAATGCAGCTCAGTTCATGCTCTCACCTTTAGGAAAACTGCATGGCAATACACAGAAAACATAGGGAACCATGTAGAAGAGAAAATAAAGACTGATCATATTGGAAAACATGAGCCTTTCATCAACACCAACTTATTACACCATTTACTGTATGCGTCAGGATTGAATGTGCAGTGCAAGGCTTAAGGAGATCTTATCATTGACTATAACCAGAAGAACAGTTTAGACAAACTGAAGAGAGTTTTACTTACTAATTGTACTGTACAGAAAACATAAAAGGGACTAAGTGTCATCACAAACTGAAATCTGATGTTATTATTATTATTATACATTGGCAGCAAATGAGAATTAAAATACCATCAAAACATAAGAGAGGCAACATAGTTAAGACCTTAATTTTTAAAAAAGTCAAAGGTAACAAGAGAGTCAACAGAAGCCTCATTTTTTTTCCTTTCCTTTTTTTCTACCCCTCCTCTCCTGTTTCAGGGGAAAGCGCCTTTAATAAAGCACCACATACAGCGAGAGATCACCAGTGATTAAGAGAAATAAACAAAATTATTTGGGTAAGTGAGAATCAAGCAAAGGGATCAGAAACTTCAATTAAGGCCAAACCTCAAGAAATACACAGTGAAGAAACTGAGGCATGCATCCATTTTCTTTTGATAGGACCAGATTTGTACAGATTTCAGCAAACTTCTGTAGGATTTCTCTGGGGTTTTTTGAAAGTCATATTTCTTTCTTACTACATTTCCTGAAAAGGTGAACTGAAAAACCATGGTCCAGAACATTAGAGCTTGAGGAAGTGGTGTAATCGGGCCAGTGTGTTTGGGGAGCTCTAAAGGCAGCTTAACTACAAACTTTCCTTCCTGTCAAGTTATACTAGACCAAGACCCCGTGTGTAAGGGGAATGTCAGATAAACAGGGCTGGCTCCTTTACAGACCACCAACACAAAGGTTTGGGTATACCATGGGTCAAACACTGTGGCACCACTCACAGGAGCCTGCACAGCATACAAAATACTTCCAAGGAGGAATGACAACTACAGGTCAGCTCTACCCAAATCCATCTGGAATAATTTAACAGAAACCATTGCATCATTGCAAGATGAACCTTTGAGCAAGAGGAATTTGATTATGTCCCACTTACTGGATCCTTTTCTGGTCTAATTCCAGAGCTAGGATGATTTTACTCCAAATACTTCACTGAAGAAAAATTCAGAGTATAGAAACAATACAATGAGAGGAATTCAGGGAGATCGAACAACACTTGACAAAACAGAAGTTATCTCAGGCCACATGCCAAACTGCAAACGCCTCATTCCTGAAGAAAAAATCAGATTTAGGGCAAGACCCAAAGTGAAGAGTGCCACCTACTGAAGTGCCAATATACCTTACTAAAAACTAGGTTTTTCCTGGAAACTTCCCAGCTGTACAGTACCAAGCTAACTTTGCAAGGTCACAAAATCACAGACTAAGGAGATCTGGCTGCAGGCCATGTAAAAGTAGACATTGTACAAAGGCCAGAGACAAAGAAAGCATCTGACACTGAAAGCAGTTGGAAACCTAAGAGGTCTTTGTTTGTTTGTTTTGTTCATCAGCAATTATCCCAGACACAGGAGGACTGGGATTTATCTGTTTAGAGTTATCATAGAAATCAAGCTATGCTTCATCACAGATACCCAAACTTTCATAGTGAAAGCATGGCTCTTAAAAGAACTCATCTAGCTCAGTATGCCTTTTTGTCAAGCACATACAATTTCTCAGGGCTCCCAAGAAACTTGCCGTAAGGTTATCTACCTACCAGTTACTCCATATTTCCTAATCCTATTTCTACTGAAGAAACATGCAGAAACTCTGAACCGACAGATTCCTGGTTTCTTGCTTCAGTTCATTTGTAAACAGTCTATACCTCCTTGTTCCTGTGCCAACATTATCCCTGAGCTTAAATACCTTTTTCTTCCCAGGTGAATAACCCTGTTCAATTCATTTATAGGCAGGAAGTATTTTTCTTCGTATGCACTTTGCGAGGCCAAAGAAATCAGTTTCTATAGCCCCTCATAAGCCAAGCTCTCTTCCCTACAGTGATTTGTATGCCCCCGTTCCAGCATGAATTCACCTTTTTGAACATGGTGGTACAATACTCCAGGTAAGACTTTAGCAACACCCTGCACAATGGAACTAGTATTCTCACTTTTTTTCTTATCTGAAGGGCTTTTTCTGTTTGCTTTGGGGGGAGTAAACTTTTTTTGCTTTTTAAATACAGAGGTGCCACACTGAAGGCTCAACCCTTCACTGAATAAAACCTAAGTTTTTCTGCTTTCTCAGGGATTCCACCAGCTGGTCCTCCATCTAACAGTTGAAATTATGATGACTGTTAGTCCCAAAATGCATGGCTTTTCACTTTGAAATAGACTGCTTGATCTCTTATTCTAGTGCTGATGGTCATTCAGTTCTGTATATATCATTTTCTGACTGGATTGATATTTATTTTTTTAATTCCCTACAGGCAGAAAGAAGTATTCCTGAGCTACTTTTATTCATGAAAGTATCAAACAAAATTTCATTGAGGACAGAATCAAAACAGTAGAATCCTGTTTACAGCATACATCTTTGCAAAAGCTTGTTATCTTCCTGTGTACTTTATTACATACACTTCCTGAATTGCATAATCTACAGCTAAATTAGCAATATCTCAGGTCCTTACCAAATTCTTGGAAGTCCGCATTAGACCAACTCTACCTTCTGTCTTCAACAAGACAATTATATTACACAGCAATTTTAAGTATCATCTCTGCCAGTATTTTCTTAATCACTTTTATTAGTACTGGTAAATACTTCATTAATTGATAAACCCATATTATTCTGTTCTGTGACATTACATGCATCCATACTTCCTCTCATAATTTTGTTTTACATTTCCAGTTCATGTAAAATAAATCTGGCATGGGACTACAGAAGTAAAATTTGAGAAACACAAGATTAGGCAAGAATTCTGAAGCCACAGCATGTGTTCTATGAGAGAAAGTGTGTATCCTCTCCTCAATTTGTCAAGTGGAAGAAGAAATGAGCATTATATTAACGAAATACTTTAACTATTTTTGTCGTCCTATACAGATAGTAATTTAAAACTGCACAACAAAGAAAACATACAAAAGGATTAATAATAATGCAAATAGAAAATGAAACAGTAAAAGAGGAAATTTTAGTTTAGTACATCAATTATTGTGTGTTTTACCCTTATCTGATATCTGACACCAAAGCAACTCTGGCTAACATCCTGTTTACCCTCACACTGGGTTAAGTGAAAGACTTCATTACTTTTAGGTGAAGTGCCAAGTGTTTCAGTGTGCCCCGTGCTGATATCGGAAGCTGCCAAACATTGAAATTAGAAATAAGCATGCCAGCTGCCCCTGTACCTCACCCTGTGTATATGTGATACTGCCAAGTCAAAGGAGTTCACATCAGATAATCAATTAGCTGGAGGGGGGAGACTTAAAATCTTGGCACAGCCCTGAAGTATGGTCATAGAGATGTAAATAATATCAGTGCCTGCATGAATAGCAGAAGGGACATCCAAGGTCTTACTATTAAACAGCCGCCCCTCCCTTTCTTACACATGCTCATGTTTGAGCTCTGCTACAGCATCTGCAAGAAGCTTCCAAGTCTCTGCCAAGCAAAAGTATGCAGCGTCTCCCTCTCAATTTCCCAACTGGACTTCCATTTCCGATATATCCTTCTATTCATTTCCCATTTTAACATATAGTTACCATATGACTCCTTCCAAAGACTGAAATGTAACCAATTAAAATGCCTTAAAATTTCATTTCTGAATTCTGATTCTGCCTCCCTTCATAAGGAAAGAAAGTGTGAAAGATAATTAAGCTCAAATAAGAAATAAGGACTGAAATTTATGTCCTTACCATATGAAAAAAGGCTGCCTTTCATAGTGAAGGCATCACTATATTTACAAGATAAACTGTAACCATCATGGTATTCTAATTGCAATGATAACACCATTATTTCTGCATCCTTTCCCATGGTTAGTCAAAATTAAAGAGCATTGTTGTTTTTGTTGTTGTTACTGTTGCTTATGACTGCTAAATAGTTCAGGATATACCAGAAAAATTTCAAAAGGGGAACAAAATTGGAAAAGCAGCATCCTGGCATCACTTAGGTGAAGGTATACACAGAACCATTTACTCAGGAATCACCCAAGTCCAACTCTATATGCACAGGCTACACTCATGTTTCTGCTTGTCATGTTTAGGATATGCTGGGATTTTCTAGCTTATGAAGGCCTTACAAAATGCATCATGGGATAAATTCTCCTATTTAACATACTCTCCTCAGGAAGTGGTCTTCAGTTCTGATGTCAATTTTTCCACATGAGGCTGACAGGATCCGATCATCATGTTGTGTTCACATTTCCCTAATCTCAGAGATGGATCTGGAGTCACAGAGCTTTCCGTACTGTTAAGGGAAGTAATCAAGGGTTGTTCAACCAACCAGAATCACACCTACCCTTCTGATTTCTACAAACAGCTACTATCGTTTGAATACAGCCAAATGAAGAAAAGAGCACACATTCCCATACTGCTTCCCCTGCAACACTCTCCAGACCCACAGGGAACACACAAAAGCTAAGTTTCAGGAAGCTCGGGAATCTCACTGTCTCCATCCTAAATTTAAAACTGCCATTGAAGTAAAGAGAGTAATACTTATAACTGCTCAAAACCATATCCAGTGGCATTATCCTCCAACGGACTGAACACATGCACAAACGGGAACTCTCAATATCTATGCTATAATATATATGTCCATGCACTGTCACATCTACCGGTGAGTCTAAGCTATACTTGAATATCTGAATAAATTCTGTACTCAGAACAAATAAGTAAATTGTAGACTCATAATTTCCATTTGAAGAAGGAAATATGCACACCCCAATGACTGAGGTCCATAACAACTATTTCAGCACAGAAATGTTGGTGTGCTGCTCCTACAACAGCATTTTATCTGAGCTAGCAATGGCTATGGACATGAACTGATCTTTCGAAGACAATTTCTACAGCCATCCACACCTGTATTTTTTTATCTTTGCCCACAGATGAAGAGAGACTTGACTGTTTGTAATGATTATGAGGTAATAAACAGACCAAGTTTAGCCACCAAAGAAACAAAAAGCAACAACGTACAACACATTCATTCATTTATATTTAAAGCAGCAGCAACTTCTCTCATGCCGGACAGGACTTAGTGCTACAGAATCACAATCCTTGAGGATGCATTTAAAAGCAAAACCATAAAATCTCTGCCTTGACCATAGCAGGGGCCAGTCCCTAAAATCTATTATCATAGCACTACCTAAGGGGACACAAAGACTGAATTAACTTCATTATGATTATTAATCAAGCAGTCTATACAAGTCACTGAAGTTGATCATATATCCTGATGTATTCTTCTGCTTCTCCCTAGATATTATTCCCAGCCCCAGACACACCCCTCAGTCATACCACCACCCCTCCTGGAGTGCTATCAGTATAGCTAACTGGAAGACATACTTAAGCACAATAGGACTAAGTGCAAAATACTACTGAAATGCTTTAATCGCCCTTTGGGCTTTGGTAAGCTCCATAGTTGCATTGGTGACTTGAACTTTCCATTCAGATTTGCTACAGAAATGCCAAACTGATAGCTCATCTGTTTATTTCCCCACAGCATTTAGATTTACTGAGAGAAATCACTGAAAACAATATTTTCCAATTTCCCATACGCAAAGCCACTTGTAATAAAAAACGTATTTCCCTAAATGCACTTTCTCTTCAATACCAACTGCAATTTCAAACCAGCAAATTGCTCATTTCTTGACAATTCTGAAAACAGGCTCCCACTGGATCATTTTTTCCTGTCTCCTTGAAACTCTGCACTTTCTGACTGGGGTTCTATTATATCCAGGAACCTCACCTGTTCATTAACATTGTGGTTATTAATGACATAAGCAAGAAGAAAGTTTACAGGACTCTAAAAATGCACTCATAACACAAAATATGACCCATGCAATAAAGAGACTCTAATATAATGGATTACTGAATAGCTATCAATTCAGTTCTAAATGTACTCATACCATTACAACATTTAGAGCAGATACCTGAGCTATTTTCCAGATAGCTGTATGCACTATAACTCACCACTGCTCTAGGACTTCATCCTGCACTGCCTAGACATGGACTTAACCATTACCATCTCAATGATGCATTATCAGCCAAAGTAACCAGCATAAAAATCACATTCCATTTATAATGACGACGGAAGTTAAATGACAGGCTACAACATGAGAGATCACAACAAAGCTAATGTAAAAGTTGATCAAATTTTTGATACCAACACCACTGCATATAACAGGAGTCCCGCCTTATATTAAAATAAGGTGATCTGTGGACACATAAGAACTCTTCAGACACACTGGCAGGACTCGGTTCAAAGTGTGGGTTTCTCCAAGGCTGACACTTCCATGCAGCACAGCTTCTCCAGTGATTGAAAACCAGCCATTGTCAGTGCAAACATGAACACCCAGCCTGGGAAACCCAGAGGAAGCAGCTAGACAACCAGTGAGGTTTTTATACCTTAACTCAGAAGTGCCTTTTTTTTTTTTTAAATAAATATTCAGGCTACTGGGAAAGAAACTCTGCCACACTTTTACTTTCCTAGAGTCTTTTCAGAACATTTTCTCTTCAAGGGGTGCAAATGCAGCCAACAAAAACAAACAAACAAACCAGACCAAAAAAAAAAAAAAACCAGCCAGCAGGAGCACACTGACTGAAAAGTATCTCACCACCATTTGGAAGAATAGGGTAGTTCTGCAAAAAATAACAGCCCATCTTTTCTGTCCCAGAGAAGAGCTTGTAAAAGCCTCATAAGTGATTTTGGTATCCAAGAGGAGGCTGTGCTACAATGCAATGTCTGACACTTCTCTCTATACGCTGGCTGTCAACATAAACACCAAGAATGTCAGAGATCAAGCATTCAGTCATGTTTTAAACATTAGACAGTCACAGTTCCTCAACCCACACATCACATCTCCATAAACAAGCCCCAAACGTGTCAAATAGATTGCTCACTGTGGTAAACAAGCTCCGTAACATCAGCTCTTCAGCATCCACTCTTTTCTCGCCTCTTTCCATGCTGATGTTTTGTGTAGCAGGCAAATGGGTGCCTGAGAGACCACGCAAAAAAATGGAAAACCTTCTTGTCTATTGGACTTCCAAAATATTTCAGTATCTCAAAATGCAAATCTGTGTCCCTAAAATCACAAACGGGAATTAAGTGCTTATGCATTATTTTTTAATCCCCAGAAATTTCTATGTGTATTTTTAAATACTCAAATATCTTTGAGAATTTGGAGACTGGAGCACTCAAGTCAATTGCTATCTTTGTGTCTACCGATGAAAAAAATGGATCAAACACATTAGAAAGCACAGTGTTGTCTGGGAGATATTATAGGATGATGTCAGCTATGTGAACTGTGGTTTCTTTATTTGGCTCACTACATTTTGTCTTAACCATTAACTGATTTACTCTTCAGTAGACCCTTGTTTGAACCTTAAGAATCCTTGAGATTGAACAGACCTCCAGATCACTCTAGGTACTTGCACTAGCAGTTTTACTCACACTGAAGAGACATTCAAAAATGACCATACAGAAGACATCTACTAAAAACAAAAGCAGTTCAGTAGAGACAAACAGATTGTCTACAAAGGCCATTCATGCAGCACACATTGGCTTTTTCTGGCTGCGGAATGCAGGGGGAGAAAAGTTGACCACAGAATTTTAATTACGTTAAACAAGACTCGCCTAACTCTGCCAGTGCATCAAATTTGAGTTTAACAGCCCTTAATCAGGTATACAAAGTACTGAGCTGACAAAAGGGGCTGTTTTGTATATATTTACATTGAAATACATTGCTCAACTGAATGAAACCTTTTCCAGAGGAAGACAAGCAAATCTCAAGTTCTCTTCAATTTATTTCTAAATCCATATAATAAAACCAAAAGTATTTACCAAGCAATGCTTTCAAAAGCACGGCTTACATTTCAGAAAATGAGGTCTAAATCAACATTTAATTTGAGCAGATGGAACTTATTTTCCCTTTTGTAGGGCAAGCATGCAGCATTATTTAACTCTGACTTTTTTCAATACCTTATTGGCCTGATTACATCACGTTACAGAATGTCCAGTTATAACAAGGCATCATCACGATCTGCAGTAAAGTCCAGTAAGCTACACATAATGAAATAATGGTACCTTCAAGGTAATATTACACTCCTGAATTCAGTTCCTTGTGGACTGAACTGTCCCAGCTAATTCAGCAAGTTGCTACACACTGCCAAATACTTTTTTTTCTTCAGCTGCAGGTCAGCCAAAATGCCAAACCCTTTATGCAGTTGATTACTGCCAGACAAGATGTGCATGTACACAGTCCTGATTGTACTCTCTCATTCAGATGCCCTAGCACCTATGAACCTAAATCCATTCTAAAGACAAAACCCTCTACTTTTTAAATTCACCTTAACAGCCTTAAAGGGTAGACTTGTACTTCGGAGAACTGCTCACGGGTCAGCTACAGAAGCAGATCTACCAAAATGTGACAGAGAAGCAGAGGGATGTCATACAGGTATGACACAGAACTGTCCTTCAGGACTCATTTAGTTTACACTGGCCTGCTATGAAAAGAACCACTAGGGTAAGTTTAAATCATACACCAACTTTGCAGCCGGGGTTGAGAGTGAAGCAGGTTCCTAGAGTAGCACCAGTTCATTTATTCAAGTAAATAAGCTCTATTTTCAAGATCTCTCCCATTTACTTCCTGAACATTGCATACTAGAAGCCTTACCTTGTTAGCAAAGCAAAGTCGAACACTTCTGAAGGCATGATTCAAGAAAAGCTCTGGAAAAAACCCTCCAGATTTCCATTAGCTGGAATTATTTTTCCTTTCAATTAAAAAAAAAAAAAAAGGTTTACAGCTATTGCCAGAGCAAACAGCAATGAATAGCTTGCTGGGATTAACAATTCCATTGATTCCTCTGTGCACAGTTGCCCAAAATTAATTCCTTTACTTCACACTCATATTTATGTGAATGGCACTCATCCTTTGACCTCCTGCCAAACCCTGCACTGGAAATGCATTTATGCAGCACAATTCACACTTTGCTAGGTCTTATTCCAGAAAGCAAATCCTTATTCAGGGTGTAATCGGGGCATCCCAGGGAGGAGTTCTGTCCCAGCACTATGTTTCTGTGGCTATTACGATAGCTTATTGTCTATTCTATGAACTTTTTCAAGAAATCTGACAGAACTGGCTGACAAAAAGCCCAGTAACTTCAATAAATTCAGATAGAGAAACCTGGAAGAAGGTGTTACAATCAACCATCTCATTAAACCTCTTGAATTTCACCAGCTAATGCTTTGAAAACCTCTGTAATTTCTAGTGGAGATAAAGCATGTCTTTCAGAAAGTCATTTGATCTTGTAAAGTGCACCAAGTGCTGGAAAATCCAGTGAATCAAAAGTTATATACCAGTTTTTAATTACTACTATTTTCTTTTAAATCTCTCCTTCAGTGGGAGAAAATTAGGAGAACAAAAAATCTGCGACATATGGAGTAATTTCTAAGGACAGAAAGAATCAAAGTGATGGAACAGCTCAAATTGGATTTTCCTTCCTAAAAAAACAAACATCTAATCAAGATTTTAAAATCCATTAATACCTAGATGAGGAAAAAAGCTAAACAATTTTCCTCAATGACATTTGGATGGTAGTAACAAGCAGACATTTACACACCATGTAGTTTTCTAATTTAATACCTAGCATATCTAAATTAAAAATTAGATACCCTAGAGTCATGCAATTCCTCAACAGTACTCCTGTCACACAAAAATAAAAGAAACATTTGCAGATTTAATGCTTCCTGGTTTTTGATCAGCGGTAAGTCTTACTTCATTTAAAAACAATCCCATCTCACTTTCCATATTGTGTTAAGACCTCAAAGATCAAGATTTTTCTAATTATTTTGGTGATACCTAAGGACAACCTTGCCTTTAATTTATAGAAAAAATATTATTACTGTCTGTTCAAATTAGAGGGAGTAACCACTTAGTAGAGTTATTTGCAAAAGCCTAAAAAGTATAGGAGAGGTTGGAGGTGGGTTTTGGGGACTTTGACAGTTTTTTAGGTTCATCCCCTCCCTCAAATATTAAAAAAAAAAAAAAAAAAAGTAGTGTTGCAATAGAGCAGCAGTACTCCTGAATAAAAATATTATACAAAAATCATTATTTGTCTATTAGGGTATCTAATGGATTTTTTTCCTTTAAAAATCACCTAATTTTCATTCTCTTATTCTGTGGTTCTGTACATTGTAAATGGCATTATACAAATCAATTTAAAAAAAAAATTTGTACAACCCTAGAATACATTGCTTCTGAAAGGAAAATTCAAAGATTTAGTTTACACACTGTGAACAAGCACTGAATTTTTGAGCATTAAAGAAGAAATGCCCAGTACTAAAGTTTTAATCTTCTAATTGCTGCACCTTACTAAGTACCAAAACTGTTTATATTCAGAGAACAGAAGTCCATCATTTGGTAATTTAATTTATGGAGATCAATTCATATTCTCAGAGTTGAAATCACTGTGTCCAGACAAATCTGCTGCTTAACACAGGTTCACACAATTTCCAACATTAAGTTCAAACAGGAAACTTACAAATTCAACATTTCTCTAATTCACCACAGAGAATTCGTCTGTGTGGCTCCTGTCACGACACGTATCTCTAAGTGTACAAAATTATTCATATACACAACTCAAGCAGAAGCCTAATACAGGTACTTAGTTTCTCTGCACGGAAGACAAGTAGGACTGCTGTCCTATTCTTAAATGACAACTACTTATAGAAATAAAAAAATCAGAGGCATAAATAGGAGGTACAATTTTTGTTTCCTTCATCAGCTTCATTAATGCATTGTTTCAGACCAAACCAGGCCGTAGCAAAAAAAGACACCTACACAGCTAAAACTATGCATCATGTCAAACCTCTGTATTATAGAGTGAATCTTATGTGATTTGTGCCAATACAAGGGAGAGGAAAAACGAAGTTTGATCCCTTTGCTCTTTGGAAACTCCATGTGCAGCGAGTGTTAACACTGCTCACCCATTTTTACAATGCTCTTTAAAACCCAAACAAAAAAGCAACATAGAAAGTGAAAATTAATCAACTTATTTGTAGAACACAGCTTTCTAAATTTGACTGTGTACATTTTTTGGTGGTACAGATGTATTTTCTAAACTTTTGGAGAAGTTTAAACGTGCCATGCACTTCTGAAGATACTTCACTAGTTTCAAGCCATTAGAGAATTTGTTTATCAGACCACAGGAGGATGTTTGGGGATAGTCGTTACAGGGCAGTAGCACATAATGATGCTTTCTCAGAAAACCATCTCAGCAGTACTGCAGGTCAGGCATTTTCTGAGGCATGGGTTTATGCCTAACAGGCATAAACATTTATTTTACAAATTCATAAAGATCCTTTTTTAATCCATGTACACCATCAACATCCATCATCCGCAGCAAGGACTTCCACAGCTGAGCCATGCATTGCATAGAAGTCATTTACCTCTGCTTTCTGTGAGCAAGGCAGTTTTGACCTTCGATTAAGGAGAAAGTGCATTGCCATTACCTATTTACATTCTCTGGATCAATGGAGATGTTACGCACTCCTTATTCAACCCCGTCTTTGTCATTCCCTGCACAGAACAAGCTCCACAGCTTTGGCCAGCCTTTCACCCCTTCTGTCACTTTTCTAGTTCCTCATCCTTTTTCAAACAGGGGACCTGGACTACATGTGCACCAAGGAATTATGCCACAGTACTACAAATTTGTTTTTTCTGATACTTTCTACATGATTCATCCATGTCATAACAGTAACAGAAGCCACCATGAAAACAAGTATAGCAGAGACTATATTAAAAAAAAAAAAAAAAATCTGACAGCTACTCTTACTGAGCTTTGTAATAAATCCAAAGCAAAACAAACAAACAACCCCATCCCAAACCAGTAATTAGATTGATTCCAGATCAACACTGCTTTCCCCAGCACATTTATCTCCTTCAGACAGTGCTTTTATCTTTATCATTATTATTACTATTTACCAGTCTGGCACTTTTCAAATAACGTAGCTGACGTTTAGATCTTCCAGGAGCAATGATGTAGCAAAATTATTCAATTCCACATAGACAGAATACTAGGCCATGATTTTTTACTTTTCCTAAACTTGGATCTTAACTGACATCTTCAATATTTAGCTATGATGATTTATTGTCCTGGTAGCTTGGGATCCTTTCTTTGACCATTAGACTAACATGTACTGCTGTTGGAGACAGTAATGAGATCTCATTTATATCCAAGCCCTGTAAAATTTACATGAGCTCCTTTTCCTACATATGAAACAGTCCAATGCCAATCTAAGCTTTGTTAATCTGTAGGTATATTTCCATACAGTTAATGGGGCTAGGACTAAAGGAGTGCATTTTTCTGCAGCTATGGTTGTTATTTTCACAGATCAGTGCAATGAACCTGACCCAACCTTTACCCAGCACCACTGCAGTATTATGCTACAGTGTCAGTGCACTTGACAACGCTGTACTGACATTAGGGAAAGCAGTTCCCCTGCAAAAACTTATTTTCACACCTCCCATGTCAAAACAACATTCCCACATTTTAAGTCACTTTTAAAGCCTTTGTTTGAAAATTAGATATGGCCTTCAAAATCAAATCAACAAAAGGTGACTGTTATTCAGTTATTTTTAAAGTACAACAATCTTATACCTTTTCAAGTCTTTCAATATTATCAGCATGCAGAATAGCCCATTAAAGACACTGATAGCTAGTTTTCTGATCACCCCTTCACCCTAAGCCTTTGTAACACCTCTGCCCTGCTCCTCATGGAAAGTTTTATATTATTTCTTTAACTCCTTCTCATTATCCAAGTTTTGTTCCTCAAACATTAAAAGTACCTCTGCAGTACAGGTGACCATAGTGTAATTTTCAGATCTAAAAAAAAAAAACCACATAATCACAGTCTTAAGCGCCTTATTAGAAGTCTAGAGTAGGTGACCAGATATTCACTACATGGAGCTAGTCTCTGTTACATGCAAGTCCGATTTGAAAATCCAAGTTATTAAAAACTATTTTTTTAATCAGTTTTATTTAGCATGTTAAAAAGAAACTTAACAATTGTAACTGAAAGAAAAATAAAATTTCAGTAAGTCTCATGCTTTTATTAGAACACGTATAGATGGCATATTATGCACTGTAAACCAAGGTGGTAAGCACTCAATTAAAAAGATGATCAAGAACTGCTATCTTGACAAAGCCAGAGCTGAGGGAACCACACCTTTCATGAAAACACCACAGAGGAAATTCTCTTAATTGCTCACATTTAGAATGGGTTTTGATGCAAGAGTTAATAGCCACAGAATATGTAGTAGCGTAATATATTATATTTATTAAGGTATTTAGTTATCTTGTTGGGTAATGATTACTGAGAGGTAAGCCTTGAAACTTCTGTCCATAGCTGAAGAACAAAGCATTTTAAGCACTTTAAATCATCTAGTTGTTCTACTGAGGTTAGCCCTTAAATAACCTTGGTATCTTGGTTTCAGCATGCATTCATTTTTAAACTCCACCAAGAGAAAAAATGTTAACCAGACAGAGCCAAGGAAGCAGATGACACCGCCATTACATTAAAAGAATGTTCCTCAAAAGTTCAAGCATCTGCATTACTATCCATCACAGTTTCCCCTTCTAATATTTCAAAGACATAAAAAGTGCTAATTGTGGTCTTAAGTGAGAAAGAGGAAGTAATAGACCGCCAGAGTGAGACAGGATATGGCTCCATCCCACTGTAGACAGACGTGCCGCCTTCTTTCTGGACACTGCCAATGTCACAGACTTGCTAACAGAGGTCCAGAGAAAAAGAGCCTGAAGGCTCAAAATTCTACAGGCTTTAACAGGACCTCCAGATGCAGAGCTTTCGTACTTGTAGCTTCCCAACAAGTCACCAACCATCAGCTCTCTTGGGCGTAACTCCAGAATACATGTTTGGATTTAAAAGTTCAGCATAAAAGTTAAAAGGGTGAAAATAGGATGCACGCCAGGGAGACATTTGTATCTTTGTATTTATGCTTCTAGCTTCAGGTAACTAATTAACTTGAGGTGCTAAAGCAGGGACCAGTTGTTTCCGTCTCCAAATGACAGCTTTTTCCTCTGTCAGCACACTATTAGTCATCTTTCAGCTCTTTCCAAATATACAACAGACTATGGGAACTGGTTTTTCAGGGCCTAACATACCTTCCTGCTTTCTTTATGGGGCAAGCAGTATCTAACACACCCTATGCCAGAACTCTGAAATCTGAGCACATTTATGAACAGAACACGTCAATGTATCAGGTATGTACAACAGACTGTTCAGCATCCATTTAAAAAACAATTTTTAGGGGATTTCTACGGCCTATTAAGAATATGGAGAAATTCATGACTTCTGCAACACAAGAAAACAGAGTTGTTAATGTCAGCTCCTGACAGGTTAGCTGTCAGGCTGGCTAATAAATGCCTCTCAAGTACAGCCTTACATTCTTCACAATGCTGGACACTGCAGTGTCTATCTGACAACTAATGACTACTAACTCCACTCTCACAATACACCTGTCACATGTTAATAACCTATTTTGGAACTGGCTAGACGAATAATAAGAGGAACTGTAACCATCAGCAGCAGAATCTTCCCAAGGTACACAGAAATCACCTAGCCTTGTTCCCCACTTCACTGTTCTCCCCCGGAGAGCCAGGGTATTTCATACAACCGCAATCACCATTTCCAAGTGCACTGTAGATCCATCCTTCATTACACCACTATGAGGGTGGGATTGAGTGTACATGCTGCTGTGTTGGCTTTGGCTGGGATAGAGTTAATTTGCTTCCCATCAGCTGGTGTGGGCTGTGTTTTGTATTTGTGCTACACCACCCCACCCAGGAGAGGGCTGGGGTATACAAGCAGTTGGGAGAGGACAAAGCCAGGCGATCTGAACTAACCCCAGAGATATTCCATACCATAAATCATCATGCTCAGAATACAGCACTGAGAAAAGAAGGAACGGAGGGACATTCAGAATGATGGCATTTGTCTTCCCAAATAACTACCAGGCGTGATGGAGTCCTGCTTTCCTGGAGATGGCTGAACTGCTGCCTGCCCATGGGAAGTGGTGATTAAATTCCTTGTTTAGCTTTGCTTGCCTGTGTGGCTTTTGTCTTATCTCTAAAACTGTCCATATCTCAATCCACAAGTTTTCTCACCTTTACTCTTTGGAGTCCTGCCCCATCCCACTGGGAGGAGTGAATGAGCAGCAGTATGAGGCTGACTTGCCATCTGAAGTTAGACCACGACAGCTACATAAGCGCCAACTAAAACATTGGGATCTTCCAAAAATAAAGGATCCCAAACGCAGAACATAGACAACAGAAACCAGAACCTGAATTAGCCCTGTGTTTAGCAACATGTCAGAAAGTATGGCATATTCCTGATAGGTTCTTCTGGCCATTCCATTAAAGCAGAGTATCACTTCAGCCTTTCTTTCCGTGCCTTGTCAACCTTCCTGATTTACCTGAACACCAGGATTTTGTAGCAGGGCCTCCCTCCAGACCTGCCAGTCCCTCCTATAAAATGATGCGTCCCCTTGGACAAAGAGTGCACTGCTTTGTGTACCTGCAGCACAGAAACATCAAGACAAAGTGCCCCGCACCTTTTTAAGACATGACTCAGAGCAGTAGTGGCACCAAGGACAAGGCTGTGCCTCTGGACTTTCCTCGGTGCACTGCCCTCTCAACCACAGGCATACAGCAGAAAGTACATTTTGGTTGTAGTCACAGTTTAAAGTCTAAATAAAAAGTCAGGGTTTTCCATTTGACACAAGTTAATAATGCTACCAACCTGCTATTTTTCAGTCATCTAAAAACTATTACTCTATGCTCTGTTAAGGTCTTGAACAGTTTACATTTCGAAAAAAAGGGTGTAATTGTAGAATAATACATTAAAATTGTCTGTAACTGCTACAAATGCGCATTCAAAATGGGATTAATTTTGGACTTTTGGCATGGCACACACTTTCCATCTTGTCAGAGTGCTACCTGATGCCTTTATGTAACTGGCAGAATTTTTTGTATTGACAAAAAATGGTTTAGTGCAGCACTCAAATATATTACATAAGAGACATATAAAACCAATTTTCTTTCAAAAAGAGATCTGTATTCCTCTAACTGTCAAAAAATTGAAGCTGGGAGGGCAGTTTCAACTGAGATTTAAGACTCCCAATACTGCTGTAACTTCTCAGATTTTTTAAAAGCCTCTGCCAACAGTCATCACTGCCCACCGGACCTGTGTATTTCATAAATTCAGAAAGTTAGAGGATCCTAGTAACTAGTACACATCGTATGAAACTCTTCACAAAATTGCATCACAACTTGAATAAGCAAAGGCTTAGAGATTAGTCACAAACTATCACAATTTTCTTGACAATGGAAACACCATTCAAAATAAGTTACAGCTCATGAGAACTAGTTTATTGTCAGGCAGAAATTCCCCTTCCTGATAACTGCAAATCCAAATTTATTGTAAGAACAGGTAGCCAGATAGTGGAGAAACTGGTGTCTTTATTCACAGTATAGACACTATGGAAACACACTCAGCAGGTGGAAATTGGTGCTTTGATTTCAGTGACATCACTGCAATTTGTGCTAAGTGATAATCTGACATTTAATATCCTTCCTGTTCAACATCCTCAGCCCCAGGAACAAATTAAAAACACTTAGTTCATTTCTGCCATTCCCAATTCAACTATCAGACAGCAGGGAGGTGAATGAAGGCTGAGAGTGTTGTAAGTTGTCGCAGTTACATATTTTCACAGTGGGCGAAAAGAAACTGGACATTTTTTCAGATCTTCAAATTGAGAGCCAGATAAAAGAAACTATGAAGAGCTACCACATGACCTATGTACCCTCGTCATTCTGGAAAACACATCTGCCTTAAAAAACTTCAATCGGTATGATCTATGCCAGCTATGAAAGGGGAACAACTTAGATTGTGTTCTGTTTTACTTAAAACTCCTGTAACAGTCCTGGGAGCTTGATAACAATATCTCTGTTCCTTGAATTGATAAGCAGATAGTTGTACATAAAAGAAACAACTTAAAATGTGATTGATTTCTTGGAGAAATAAGAATTCTGGTTTACTGAAGGTGACTATTTGGACAAGCATCACTACAACATAAAAACTAGATGGACACATTTCAATAAATCATTCCTGAATTAAGGATGAACCATACATCAAAGCACTTCTGACAGTACATTAGAAAAACAAGCCATTGAAAAATGTGTATTGTGTTCTTTATTTCAGTCTGCCATTATCTCAGAAAAGAAAATGCATATCTTCTCAGTAGTGTAGGAGTTTAAAAAAAAAAAAAATCTTTCCCTGCATGAAAGAGCTAGGCTGCAGATTGAGATGCTATGATTTCCCAAGACCTCACATACAGTTCCTCTGGGTTATTACTTACTGAGACTAGCCAGAGAGCTACAAGTGCTAATACTGATGATGTTCAGTTCTTACTAAAGCCATTCTGCAGCAGGTCCTGCAGGCAAACTGTACAGATAGTAATGCTGCCAAATTGTCAGGTAGGAATTTAAGTGCAATTTAAACTCTGCACAGCTACAGATTTGAAATAATTGTTTTTAACCTTCCAAGTTATTTTCTTTCTTTTATTTTTTTCCTCCACATTAGGACTAACTGTCATCTTTACTCTGTTCCCAGCAACCGCAGGAACAGAAACTCCCTTCTCAGGACACAGCTTACTAAACCCCCGCACCAGACCCTCCCTTCCTGCCTGATTCCCTCTTGTTCCCCTGAAAGTAGAACTCAGCTATGGCTCTAGCCCCTTCTTTCCCTCTCCAGCAGCCCAAGAGGTAGGTTGTATGCACGATGCTTTCTGTCAGGTCGGGGGTGCAGGCAGGCCAGTGCCTATGGGCAGAGCAGGGAACCTGTGATTGCACATCTTGAAAGGTGCAAAGTAGGTCCATGACCCAGTGAATGCAAGAGGAGACGTGAGTACACAGTGCAAAGTCCCCATGCTCATACCCATAACTCCTTTAAGTAGGGTCATACCTCCAGAAAGCCTGGTTCCCTACTCTCCCCCACTCCAAAATCACCTTGCCTTTTTCCAGGCCACCTCAGCCACCAGGGATTCATCCAATTCCTTCAGACAGCCACTGCACCTCACCTACAGCCCAATCTGCACTACCATGAGAGGATACCCTCACCACTGAAATGCCTTTAATTCATCCTGGTACATATGAGCCTCCCCCTCTCTACATCTGTAAGAGCACAGAAAAAGGTTGGCTTATTTAGGTAAAGAAATACACCTATCTTATAAAGCATTCTGAAACACACTTATTCAGACTTTGGATATTTACTATTACCATTATCACCACTACTGCTGCTGTCACCATGGCTATACATACTGAACAAATTCAATTTTGGTTAAGTGTCAGGAAAAATACTTCCACCCTTCTCCAAAAGCAAACTCAGGCCAACTACTGCCCATCATTTTTCCTGACCTTTTTCCTATGCTCCATTAAGCACAATATAAGGCAAGTGCCCTTCCTACCAACCCCACAACGATCACTTCTTTTGAACAGCTAGCCTCCATCAGGATATATTCGTTTCTGGAATAGGAGAGGAAATGCAAGCGGGGTAGGAAAAGGACTTTCAAACAATCCTTAGGGGAACATGAGCCAAATTATGCCTTTCCATCATGCTTTTAGCCAATGCTAGTCTTGTAAAATAGTGCAAATGAGAAAAAGTCCAGTAAAAAAGATTTCTTTAGCAATCAATACAGAGTACCCGACTGGACAGATGAGTAGAGGTACTGGACTGCATGGATCAAAAACAGTTTGACAAACAGCTTCTCTTAAACATGTGGCTATATCAATATCTGATATTTGGAGCTAACATCTAGCTGTCGACCAGTCACTAACAGTGTTCACAAGGGCTAAATTACAAATACCAGTTCTGTTCAGTATTTTTATCAAAGATCTGGACATAAGAATTGAAAGGCAGCATCAGTTAGTTTGCTGATCATACCACACTGGGATCTGCTGTTGGTTCTTTTGACAGATGAGAGGCCCTTGCAGGGGGATCTAAATAAATTGAAGAATTAAACGGCATAAAATTGAAAAAAAAGAAAAAAAAAGCCTGATTCTGCAGCTGGGACAGAGCTGTGCCTGTTTTGCCAGGCACAAATACAAACTGGGAGAGGAGTGGCTGGAGAACAGTCCTGCAGAAAGGGATGTGGGGTGCTGGTTGACAGCAGGGCCAGGAGTGTGCCCTGAATACCCAGAGGACAAACTCCATCCCTTGTGTATCAAACACAGCATCACCAGCCAGTCAGGAGAGGTGGCAATCCCACTGCACTCACATCCATGCGAACTCCCCTGGAGCACTGCGGTCACTACTGGGCCCCACAATTTAAGAAAGATGTGAAGATATTCAAATGCATACAGGGAAAGGCACCAAAACTGGTGAATGGGCTGGAAGGCTTCTCCTGTGAGGAGTCCTGAAGTAGTCAGGCAGTTAAACTAGATGGTAATAGTAGGTCTCTTCCAAATTAAAGCTTACTTAACAATAAAATATCTTTTGGATATATTGCTATATCAAATCTTGCCGATTCTCATATGAGAATTGAAGTCCATTTTCCAATTTCGTATCAGGAATAGACAAGTGCAAAAGCACATACATGTGTAATGTATCAGAATATTTTTTCCAAAGTAGTTTCAGATTGCAGAATGTAGCAGTAATCTTGAACTATTAGTAGTGCTGAATGCTTCCACCATAATTAAGCATTAAAAGCATTTTGAAAAGAGTAAAAGAGAATAATTCAACTGTTTCTCCATGTGGTTACAACCTGGGTTTTACAGAACATGCATTTTGTGGTAGACTTCTATGCTACAATTGCACTTCTTTACCTAACATTTACATTTTCCATTCCATTCAATTTTTTGACCAGGTGAGAGATATCAGATAAAAATACATTCCATATAACAGATGAAAAATGTTACGGTAACACTGTACTGCCACACTGAATAGGACTGCAAAATCAAAGGACCTTTCAGACATCATTCTCCATAGATGCCTCAGTTTTTAGCTACAGCAGAGGAACTGATTTATTAAATTTAATCAGGGTACCACATCCAAAGAACACCTAATACAAGCATTTCCAGGGCTGGGTCAAATGAAATTCATTGCAACAGAACTTATTGCACAACAGTGTTATGCAGTCAAATTAAATAGAAGAGGTTGGGGAATCACCTTAACTTATATCCAATGGCAGACGGAAAACAAAATTTCAGAAAGGTGTTTGGGAGGAAAAAGTAGATCCCGCACCTTAATTTTTCCCCTGCAACCACTTCTTTTAGAGCACTTCAGACAAACTTTATTAAACTTGCCAGCATTGCATTCCTTTATGTATGGATACACTGTTCTTGAAAGAGGTCAACATGAAACACACAAGCAGGCTTTGAACATCAAGAATGTGTGCCTTTTCTTTTGACTCCTCCCATAAAAAAGAACTTTCTCATGTCCCTGTAAGAGATTACACCGCTCATAAAAGAATCTGGAGCTTTATCTTCCCACACTCAACTACTCTGACTTCAGCCATCAATCTGTTTAGGTATATTCTGGAAGGTAGGACTTTTTTGTTCCTATATGCATATAAATATACATATATATATATGTGTGTGCTACACTGACATTGACAACGTAGTTCTTTAAAAACTTTGGATTCCAAAGGTTTTACGCTTAGGCATCTAAGTACACATCAAAAGATATATTTTTCCTTTGAAGTCAATAGGAACACTTTGAAATCAACTGCTTACGCAAGTGTTCAAATGCAGAGTGGCATGCTCCACATTAGGTGCTCAAGGTGAAAAGTTTATCTACATCCTTACTCTTGTAATGGAGCCACTGAAGTGGTCTGTGACAAGGTGCAAACATTACAGAATTTTCCACCTAAAAATACAGCCAGACACTGTCAAAAGAGTAGAGAGAAACATTCTGCTCCTACCAAAAGACAGTGGGAATTCTGTCTACTGACAGTTATTGGATTTTTCTGGCACTCCATCTTTCCTTCTTCTAGGATTCTCTCTCAAAATTCCATCACCTGTCCCCATTCTTAGGTGAGGTGATGATATACTGCAGTTCCAGAGAAAAAACAGTCATCTGCTCCTAGTTCTGCCACAGAATTCCCTGAAGTTAGCCTGGATTCTCATTGACCTAGCAGAAAAGAACTTGAAATACACTACAGATAAAAGGCTTAGAAAGTCCATAAATTAATTTCAGATGAAGGCAGAAGAACAGAAACACGTATGATCTTCACAGCACTAGAAGGAATAAGGCATTACATCAACACTGTGTCTGGCTCTGTGATGTAATGAGGAGGTCAGCTGATTTTCTATACACGGAAAGACACATATTTTCTATGTGGCTCCAGGGGCACGCACACCCATGCCGCATACGTTCATTAGAAACAAACATCTGCAAGTCAGCTCTTGTAAGTACCTACCCATTGCACTGACACCCAGAAACATCCAAGTGCCACTGAAAAATCTTCTGGCAGCATTAATCAAAAAATAACCTTCAACTACGTATTAGGGGAACAAGAGCTAAATAGCGAGTGATTTAGGAGATAGAAGGTCAGCTGACTGCACTCAATCCAGTACCACTGAAGTTGGACATATTTCAGTTGTTCTTAGCTGGGAGTCTGACCCTAACACACAGTATGGGAAAAAAGAGGAATAATGTTTATGCCACACATGTACGCAGATGTGCACACAGACACAACTCCATGGATTACAACTGCAAAGTCAGTGTGTACTTACTTCAAAAACACAATAAATTCTCCATTACTCAACTAACATGAAACAGAGCAGTACTGTCATTCCCACATCCACAGGATTTATAATACTTCCTGTTCTGCTTATCAAACCTCAAGTCTCTGTATAAACTTATCAGCTGTAGCAGGATAAGCAAACTATTGAATCTAAATAAAGAAAATTAGCTCTCAGTGGTACAGTGCTTTAAGCATTAGATAACACCATGTGCTACACCAGAGAAATTGTGTGGGAAATTTAGATAAGAGGCTGTTCAATTCTATTCCCCCTCCTAACAGGATGGCAGCAGTGCTGAAGCTGATCTTACAAATCTGTGACTATTTCATAGAGCTATTCTTACTTTTCCTCCATTTTCAGTCAAAACAAGGGCATTTGGCTCGGGCAGGGAGGCTTTTCTTCAATAAATGTGGTTTCAGCCAGCTTGAAAGGATTAATGAATCCAGGTCAAATTCACTGACTAATTTCATTTGGGAAAAAATAAACTAAGAGCTAGTGTCTCAAAACCTCCCTCAGAGACTGGAATTGTTCCCTCTTTACCCAATACCTCAGTCAGAGTGCAGTGGATATGTGGGAAACCTGGTCTCCACCTAGCACTTCCACAGCAGTTAAAACAAAGCCCAAGGTATCAGATGAAAGGAGATGCCTTCTCAGGAGTCCAAATCTCCGTTTTTATTCACTTGGAGACAGAGTGTCCAAAATGAAGTATTTGGCTTCTAGTCAGACAAACCATTCCATATCAAGTGAAGCATCACTTTCATCTTGCCATCTAGAAGCACACAATAATTGATCACTACCTTTGGTTCAACATTAATTACCAAAATTAATTTTGTAATTTTATGGGCTTTGAAGTGCAGATGTTGAAAATACCTTTGCACTGTTGTGTACACACTATTTAGTACAGCAGACTGCTCAAGATGAAATCTAAATTTCAATTACCTTCTAAAGGAAATATGCACATTTATGCAGTATTTTCCCTGAATACAGTCAAACTGCCTGCTCACCTTTTCCAACACTATAAAATGTAAAAAACAAACAAACAGAAAAAAACCCACAAACAACAACAACAACACATCAACCCACAAAACCTGACTGCAAAATAAAATGTAATTATTTCATTCTGTTTATTGTGCTGCTTTGGAGACAATTCCTTCCTTGAAAACAAACAGCTATAAATACATAAATACACCAAAATATTGCACCTGGGTGTTGTCCCCAAATTTCAGTCCCCTTTATGTTCCCCAACAGCCATAATTAAAATCGATTATTGTCTAATTTACAGTAGAGGAGACATTTTACAACTGTTGTTGAAGTAGTGTAAGTGAAGCCCCAATAACTCAGATCTCACCCCCGACAGGCACATCAATACCAATAATTGATTTTCTTCAGTTCCTGTTGGGCTCCTAAGTCTTCTTTACTGTAACAAATCTACTTTGCTTCCACAGTACCTTAACATCCCATCCCCCAAAACCACATTTTTACATAAAACATGTGTCATCACAAAGTAGCATTTATTCCTCTCAATTCTTGCATCACTCTCCTTTGAGCTGTTTCAGTTCTTCAGACAGTAACAGACACAAGCTCTGTCTTGAGTGTTACTAACACAGTCTTGCTTTTTCTCTCAAGCATATCACAATTTGTAAAAACAACATCACTGCTCCAAAGCACCTAAGTGGGATACCATATGTCTTTGCAACACAATTCTCACGCATCCCATCAGGCTGCTTTCCCTGGAAGACAACTGCCAAAGAAGAGTGCCATGTGTACAGCTCACTAACATAATGCACGATCAACCCATAAGCCCTCTAGGGCTTAATGTTGATTTTCATTCTCATTTCTACCTAGTATTTTTAAACAGCAGGTGCTTTACATTGGCACAACAACAGCCACATATCTATTAATGGCTTATGACAAAAGCTAAAAAAAAGAATTTTTCCTAACAATGGAGGTTCCCCTGATGCCTATACACACAAATCATTCCAATTATTATTAAGGTGACATGCATTAAGATGCAGGGTAGGTTTGCATATGTCCAGAGGAAAATCCTCACATCCTTACTAAAGATGGCCACAGGTTTGCTCATCATTGCCAAAAAGGCTATTAAGTGGCTTCAGGAGGCACGAAGATTAAGTGGCTTCAGGAGCCTTCAGGAGGCTCCCTTTGGAAAACGCTTTCTATAATACGCTCTCAAGGGAGACATGGCAGATGTCTGGCTGTGTGTGAAAAAAATGAACCAGCTTGACTAGTTTAATAACCTATCCCAAACACAAATCATAAAACAGCTGCTTTGCTTGGATTCCTGAAAAGAACTGGAAAAAAAACTCCATCGAAGGGATTTGAATGGAAAATACCAAGCCAATACACAAGCCCGTGTATGTGTTGTCACACTCTCACTTAAACTTCTCTATCCCAATTCATTCTCCTGCTCTGCAATTCTGCTTCAGTCAAAATAGCAAAACATCAGCAGAACATATTTCTGATATTTGACAAAAATAAAAAATTTATAAATATTTTTATATTTATCAGTATTTTTCTGACCGTCACTTAAAAAAAATACATCAAGTAATATGCTTCTGTAGCAAATGTTTCTACAACTCCATTATATAAAAACGGGTGTGCAAACAGAAGACTAGAGAACAAAAGGTGAAAGAGAAAAGCTGAAGAGAAGGAAAACCCACATACTTAGAGTTAAGAAAAACCTCCAAGTCCTTCCTGCTACAGAAGTCAAGAAAAGGCCAAACAAACCCCCACTAAGCCTGCAATAAATTTATGGCACTTTTGGAGCATGGAAATAAACATACTTGCAGCCATACCCAGTACCACAGGAGTTCTTCAGTCTCTCCATCCCAGGAACTGTCTCGCAAAGCTCAGCAACAAACTGCTTCCCTGCATGCATTTGCATGAAAAACATTATTTAGTCTTCAGTCCAGCTTTTCTTAAGTCATTCTTCAATCCTTTTTTTTCATATTCTTTATTCAATTACCTCAATTAAAATTTTCCAACTAAACAGCTAAGATAAACTACTTCTCCTCATTTATCCTTCCAAAAATTTACTGGACTTTTGGATGCTTTTACTCTCTGAAAGGGGAGATGTGACCTCAAATATTGACATGATTAATAATTCAGCAGTAACTAGATGATAGCCTTGAGAATAACTGTGCTGGTTAATTATTTTCTCCTCAATCCTCCTTCCCACGAAAAAGATATTACGGGTCAGTGCTCTTAATGTCAGAATAAATATGATATATTGCTGTCCAGATTGCTCTGTTGGGTGCACTTTAAACTGATGCAAATTGATTTATTAATAATGTACCATAAAGCATACTTTGGGCTTTGCAATCACCAAATATACACTATCACTAGCTACTGTTTTTTCATGGAATCCCTTTTACTAAAGGGATTAATTCAATCCTTCATGGCTAACTATAGAATAAATTTGACTTTTTTCTCATTTTTAGAAGCAGTCAGCTTTCCCACTTGAGACCCTAAGCAGTGACACCTGAAATTCAGAATCACATAAGCCACAAGATTCAAAGAATGACTTTGTTTTGCTGGTAATTTAGAGAGTGTCTTTAAGTGCCCTTTGAGGACTGGAATAGTTTCATTCCTTCATGGTACAGACTTTCCATTTCCTTTCAACATTTGAAGTCTCTGCTTTTCTCTGTAGCAGATTCTTCTGTAAGGGCCAGAAAACTCATCTGAAAATTATTTTTCGTGGAAAGCTTATGCAACAAGCTACAGCAGTAATCCTTCTTTTTCCATCTCCCACAAAGCTTATAGCAAGAAAACAAAAGAGAGAGCTAATAAAGTGAAGTTAAATTTTTGAAAAAGTAAGCACATTTTTGTTAATTACTGCATTAGGTGCCTTTTTTTTAGGTGGATATATTTTTCATTTTGAGGGTTAAAATTTCACATTTGCAAAGTAAAAGACCTGGCCATACCAACATAATCTCCTTTAACCACTTCCCTAAAGCTTTTTTTCTACAAAAACTAAGAGAAAAACCATATATCTCACAACCTATTAAACCATAAAGAAATATTTTCAAAATTATTTTTGTTTCCCCTATCCTCTGCATCCTCACACTCTCTCTTTACAACAAGGAGCCTAATTTCTCCACCCTGGAGAGGATGCTGACAGTCAACTTGCTTTCTGAAACAGATATGGGATTCCCAGCACTTTTGAAGTGTAAAACCAACAAGTCTAAAGGAAATTCCCTGGAGTTTATGTTAGTCAACACTGTGAAAATTCATGCTTAACACACAATGCTAATGAAGACAAACTACGGTTATTTTACCCTATGCTACATCATTAAAAATTTATTAAAACGACGTATCATTTTCCAAGACTAAGTTTTAAGAGCACACAGACTATCTGCGATGGTTAGAATAATAATGTGTCTGAAGTGATGAAAGGATGAGAAGCCCATCTTATTTGTCAAAGTAAAGGTAGGAGCCCTCTAACCCAAATTGATCTGAGAGGCATGCTGAATCCAGCTCCTTCATTTGCCAGGATAAAGTATTTTGAAAGTCTGACCACTGAAATATCTCAGGACACATGTATTTCAAGATAAAAACCATCCCATTTACAGGCAAATTATTTTCTAAGTAAGTTACTTTTGCAGCTTTATACCCGTTACTATAATTTTTTTCATAGCACCACTTGAGTTCAGGGTTTTTTCTGCACTATCCCCTTAACATCCAATATGAAGACTTGTGCCACTAAGCCAGCCTCATTTGCCTAAATGATCACAGAGTCCTGTCATCCGTCATTTCAAGAGCGACTATGTTTTTTAAACTTAATTTGAAAGCTGTCTCACAATTAAATTCAAAGACAAACTTTTGCCCTCTGTCTGAAAAGCAATTAAAAAGGAAATCAACTTACCATTCAGAACACTTTCAAGTCCTAGTTTACCATTTTAAAGCTATTAACATGCACCTGCAGTTACACAGATCAAAAAGACACTTTCACCCCATTCCCCAATTAATAATATGAAATATTAATCCATAAAATAAAACATATATGCAGTGGCTAACTTGATTACATAGTTATGGTTTTACCGAAATGAACAAGCTGAGGAGTTCATACAAAATATTTTGTGTATCTACGTATTTTATTACAACTTAACCTAAAACCTACATTGAACGCTCTTCAAAGACTACAAAGGAAAGCACAGGGTTCTCAGGGACCGCAAGTTTCTAAAAAGTCTTTTTTTTCCTGGCTGGTGGAATGTTATAGCTGCTTCTATTCAGGTCAACTTTTATTTAGGGACATGTACCTTGGAATTTTCTTGACATTAACCTGACATGTGTGGAAACCGATGAGTTTGTCATGTTTTACAAGGAGACTCAGGTTAATCTAAATATTTAAACTACTGACCAACAGTATTCCTGTAGAATCTTTAGACTCAAGTAAATTAACAGATAAATGCTGTGACACACACGGCAATAAACTGAAGTGAGAGATACTGAGATGACAGCAGAAATGGTTGCACCTTTCTGTCCATCAGGGACAATTCCCAGTAACCTGCAATCAGATAAGAATTAAGATAATTAATAATTTATTAATGTATTAGAGCAGAGTCCAGAGAGCTCTGGTTTCACAAGGAAAACTAGGGATGGAGGGAAGGAAGGTAACTGTCATCAGTTTTCTCTATGGTTTCATAGTTCAGGAATCCTTTCAGACACATTTCCACCTACAGTAGAACTTCTGGCCTACAATCTCTTCCCTTTCATATGTGAAGCAAATTACTTTTATGGGTAGACTGTCTAGTAGTGCTCATATAGGCCATCTGGAGGGTCCAGAATTAGCTTTTTTTTTTCTTTATATTCTTTGAGGAGTTCTAATCAAATAACTGCATTTCCATTAAATATCATAAGAAGTTCCACAAGCTTTCTCTGCAAAATTACAGCTATTGTCTGTGATATGGAAATCCAGAAGTTTTTCATTATACTTTTTCCTCCTTCCACTCCATATTGTGTTTTACACATCTGGAACCAGTAGAAAAGCTATCACATTAGTGTGGGCAATAAGAATCACAGCAAATCCACTTACAGTACAAAATGTTGTTCCAAAAAAAAATACTGCCAGCAATGGACTTCTTTTCCCCCCCAGAGTTCACACATCTTTGGAGGAATCATAAACTATTCTTCGCTAGCATACACAGACAGAAAGGTGTATTTCTTGATTTTTGGGCATTTCTGAAAAATCAGATCGCTTAGTGACCTTCTGTAATCATGTCATTCAGTAGCAGCAGTTGGGCAAATGATAAGGAACAGTTATGTGCAGATGGAAAACAAAAGTTTTGGGTTTTTTTTTTTGAGCAGGTACTATGATTATATCCTCTCCCCTCTTAACTTGGAGTGTTCTCATTTTAACACCCAATCATACCCATAATTGCATACAAGATTTGATTTTAACACATTTTCCTTTCCAGCCAAAAGACTACTATAGATAAATTTGGCTGAATAGAGGCACATTTATCCACGTTTCATCATCTCTCAGAAAAACAACCCTCAGACTGAAAAAACAATATATGCCTGTGAAATCCATGCACCTGAGTTAATACTGCAATTAATATTCTATGAGGCACAAACTAGTGCATCAGACAGCAATGACACCAGATCAGCTGCGCAGAACACCTGTCTGTTGGTAGGTGTTACAGCCTATGAGTTTAATCTGGAATTGCAGATAGGAATACAAGTTTTCCTTTCTATTCACAAGTAGCACACTTATCTATAAATAGTTTCATGTTTAGCAACCGTATCAGACAAAACACACACGGGGACTTATCATTAACATATCTTCCTTTTGCAAAAGAGCAGTTCCAGAACTGGGACCAGTGAAATTGGGCTACATGGAACGTGCCTGGATCACTGCAAGAAGACTTCAAGTGCATCATTCTGTTATAAGGTAACTGCGTTAGCTGAGGGAGGTTTTGGCTGTTGTAGGTGGGTACTTCCACAGCACCTTCCTTCACTTTCACCAGAGCGAAATACAAAGGCAAACGGTTTTCCTGCAATATGTTTTATATGTTTTAAAGCAAACACACAAGTTGTGGAGGAACATGCTCAAAGACACCTGATTTGCTGAGACATTGCAAGAGGTATGACAAACATGTGATGACCCTTGCACTGGAATTGCCATTACAGATAGGAACACAAGTCAACGTATAACAGAAATATTACAGCATCTTAAACTTGCTTACTATTGTGATTGGCTTTGAATGTGAAGAAGCAGAATGAACTTGAACATTCACAAACCATGAGACAAGTCATTGTCACAATCTTTCCCCCTTTAGCTTCTCTTAATTTGTTAGACTGTATTACAACAGCCTCTCCTACTACCCCTACTGCTAACATGAACTTCTCACCTCATAGAATGAACACAACTCTTGGACTTTTCTCAGGAAGAGAAAAACACTCTTGTAAAGCAAATTCAGAAAAATTCTCCTGACAAAATACCATATACTTTAGGTGTAAAGAAATGCCAGTAGCACTTTGTTGAAATTCTGCGTTCATTTTGGGTGGTTTGGGTTTTTTTCATATTGTCAGCCTCTTGTAATTGTGCTGATTTGTTTCAGATTGGAGTGAGTTAATTTGCCAGGGTCCAATCACAGAGTCTGGATTCGAACTTCAGCTTGAAAAAACAAAAAACCGCAGCTGCAAATACCATATTATGCTGAAAATACACATTGGCTCACATTCTCACAAACTCTTCTCAGAAATCAAATCACATTCGTCACCAAAGAAGGTTTACTAAACTTAGATTTAGACTGAGACTGGGGAGCTTAAACTGTCAGAGTTCCCAGAGAGGAAAAAAAAACCCAACATGCTTATATACATCTTCACAAAAGACCTTACAGCAACTTCATTCTCATACAAGAAGTGTTTTTTAGAAGCTTTTTATACTGCATGCAGTAAATGCAGGATTTGAGGTCTGCAGGGGGTGTTTTCTCAATTCCACCCATTCTGAGAACTACAGCTCAAATTTAATGAGTAAGTGTAGTGTAGTTCCATGGCAAAGCTCAGCTATATTTGTACCCCCCAAAAAAAACAGAAAAAGCCCCAAATTCAGATCTTTCTTCTTCTGCAACTGCTCTACGGAATCCAGCCTTGAATTATTTTGCTGTCATGTGCCTATGCCTCACTGTGTCTCCAACTCTGAAGTACACTCTATCTTCAAACTATAAATGTCTTCTGTTGTCTCAGAGTAAATCATGTTGTCTGTTGCATGAAGGATGTGTGAATATTCAGCAGAAGAACTGATTATACATTTTGGTCTTGAATAGCAATAGGACTTCATCATAATTCCAAGCAAATCTGATAATTTGTAAATTCATTTTTTAAGAAATGTAATTAAAGCGCCATGTTCATGCATTATGCTCAGATGGCGACATTTCTGACATTTTCAATTTGAACGTCACCAGGATGGAGGCATCTGAGATGTACTTATTTCAGCATTTCTGGTTACATGGTAGTACCTGATTTAAACAGCTAGAATTTTAAGTCCTAACATGCTGTATCTATGCAGCTACTTCTTGTTTGTCTTCACAGACCATTGACCAATTTAATATTTTGGAAGTGAAGGACGTCTAACTACTCAAGAGTCTAGACTAGATGCGCTTGGCTTGATGATTCTGTCATTAAGTCTGGTACGACTGGGCTGTGCTACAGGCAAAGTATCACTGCTAATGGAACAGCAATTTTCAGCCATGCATGAGACTGCTAAGGGTAACTGTGAGTGTGGTTTTCATATATTTGGTGAAAAAAATAGATACTCGTCTCTTACATCTTGGCCCTGGTTTAACAAACTTTTGAAGTGTGTGTGTTCATAAGGCAAATTTTTGACACATATAATCATAGCATAGAGTTGCACTTACATTGATTTCAGCACCTATTGCCCTTTTCAATTAAGTCAGTGAGAAGCAGGCTCCAAAACAGCTTCAGAAATCCAATCTTCTCTTAGTACTTGAAATTTCAGTTCTCCTACTTTCATTAAAGTGATTGGCTATGCAGCATTTCAGAATAATTAGAAACTATACAGAAAGTGGTAACTTTATCAAAATCAGTTAAAATAGATGAGTATTAGGAAAAGACAAGAGCTTGTACAAACCAAACCCATGAAACTGGGTTTTTCGACAATTTTTATCACCTTAAACCAGGCTGACTGAGGAAGCCTCTGTTTTCTTACTTTGGTTCTTACTGTTTCTACCTCCATGAATATTCTCTAAGTTGTCTCCAGCTTTTCCAGTTCAACAGTATGACCAAGATGAAGACTTCCATACTGAAGTCGTATGAGTGTCCAGGGATAATATGTAGCATATGCCTAGCCGTCTCTTATTTCTCAACTCAGAATAAAAACAGGCATCCTGATCCTTCCCTCACAAGACTTCTCTCCACGTCTCTCAATTCAAAAGCAGTGTTTAAATTCTTGGTCACTCAGGAACATAGGTTGGACATCATCTTGGATTCAAGGCAGATGTGAGGATCTGTTCAGAATTCTATCCTTCTCTCTCCATCTCTGTTGGTGCTCCTTTGTCTAGTGGATCAATGCTTATCAATCAAGTTCTTCCACATTCCAAATAATCTCATCTCCAAAACACCAGTCTTGATACCAAAACAGCAAATAGCAGTGTCTGCCTGCTTTTACTATTTCTAGTTTTTAAAACAGCATCTTTTAAAAGAGCTTCCTCCACCCTGTCCTTGCCATTTTGTTGGACATTTTCAAAGATCTTGGTCCAAAACATTGGACACTTTCAAGTGCCCACAAGCCTGCAGTGAACTTCTTCTCTTCACATTTACTGTAAGCTGTCAGGAACAGAGACTGTCCCTCCCTTCACTCACCTTCCCATTTCCTTTGTACAATACTTGGGGCAACAAAATCTCGTTCTTTAGCGGAGTTCCTAAGCACTGTGATACTACTGAAAGGAATAAATACACTATACATTAGACTGTACTGATATATCACTTGTTAATCACTGTTGTAGTCTCTCCTATATAGGAAACACCACCTTAAGAACTGCCTAGCAACCTCAACTGAATTTGAAATGGTAACAGGATTCAGTACTGTGTTTGGAAATACACTATCTCTCTACTAAGATATTCCTACCTTTCCAAGAAGTTCGGATTGTTCTTGCAAAACTTCTCTCAGCAGAACTCGTTGGCAATTGTACTTGCTGGGATTAGGAAATGGTTTAGAGACACCCACCAAGACCTCCTACATCCAAAAAGTTACTGATGGCATATGAAAGTTTCCTTTGCAGTGCACAGCTATGACCTGGGATATTGTCTTAATTTTAAGTGATAAGCAGCTGCTGAATTCTCTAGAATTCCTTAAATATCATCAACATTCTGCTCTCTATATTAAAAGCAAAGACAAAACAAAACCAACATCAAAACCACATGAAAACTGCTGACAGTTACGAAATTCTCTCAAAGCAATTTAATGAAAATGATTACTCACTTTTTCAAAACTGTTACAGCATAATTAGGAATCTTTTTATTTTAGACTCACATTTCTAAGACCATATAAAATAACAAATGCTGTTCTAAGATATGCCTTTATAGAATTTAGGTATTTAAATTGCTTAAATCTTAAAGTAGGCTATAATCCACTGGCTGCAAAAATCAGCCCCCTAACTGACACATTCAAGCAATTTTTATGCACTTTTGCACTTTCATAGAAGAGAAACAGCCACCCTCCCATTTGAATGACTCTAGATCACAAAGGCATTTCCTCTTTTCCCCTTCACACTAACAAATCCCCCAAAGACTACCGACAAGTTTCCCATCACCACAGGGCTACCAAGGGCAAAAAGCAAACTTAATGAGGCCAAACGGAGGCCTTCTTTTGCAGAAATGTTAATCTCACTTTTAAGAAAAAGGGAGGTAAAAGAGAATCCCATAAAATCTGTACAAAATCACTTGTAATAAAAAACATTTACAGCATTTCGTTTGTCCAAGATTACCATGAAGGGCTTTAATTCAGAGGAACTAGTGGGAATACTGTTCCTCTTGTTAAAATATATTAATTAGTGTAATATATACAGTTGTCTCCTTTGAAAAGCAAACTAAATGAGAGAGAAACCCGTGAGAGGAACAGCAGGGTCCTGCAAGGACCAGCCCCCAATCTCAGATTTACTCCTCTGAGGATGAAGTCCCAGAAGCTGCCTATGAAGCTTCATCTCTTTTCATCTTTAAAACCTTCATTTACAGGCATAAATAACAATGGCATAATCAGTAGCAACAATAAAGAATCAAACTTCAGCAAGAATTGCTATCATTCTTATCCATCTCTCAAAATAGAAAGCCAGTCTGCAAAACTGGCATCTAGCTTTAAAATTGCAGATTTTTAACGAGATCCCTAAATGTACTTTCCAGGTCTGAAACAACAATTGCCAAGATACTGGTTTTGATGCTTCATTTCACATATGCATGTAGTGGATATTCTGATCCCTAGAGTTTGAAGCAGCAATGTAAGTACAATTTTTCCTACGTGCTGCCTGATTGACAAATGGCAGGTTTTAGCAGTCAGCAACCACCTCTAGACTGTTTATTTCAGGTAGAAGTTTTTTAAAGTATAATTCTAGATACTAGTTTAGATGCTAAACTCTAAGTGCCCACCACACCTCTACCTGAAACCTGCTCCAAAAATAAAATTATTGGAGATTGCAAGTGTGTTTTGTGGAAAATTTACTGTGTGTATAGAGCCAACAGTGATGTTTTCCATTTCATGTTTATTTCCACATAAATATATTTGTATCCTCTCTCTGTCTTTCTGCAGATCTGCTACTGCCTAAAAGATATACAGCAGTAAATACACAGGTGTAATTAAGAAGTAAAAAAAAAGAGTCTATAACCTATTTTAAAAGAAAATCCACAACACCAGACGAGATCATTCTCATTTCCAGGCATACTGTTCTCATAAAGCTTGCGTAAGTCCAAACGTATCATGAGCTCGTGAGGGTTAGCACGGGTAAGAATCATTAGCCTTGTAACTCATATGACAATTCTGATGATGCTTACGGAGAAATAGTAGCCAGTTTACTCTGCTGCTGACAGGACTAGGAATAATCATATTTTTGTCTCTTCTGTCTATTATACTTCATGCCTTCGTACACATGCAAAGCAAACGGTCAGCGAAGGCATTAATTTACAAGTCGGTTTTTAGAATCCAGCCACGCTTTAAAGTCATGTTTGTTTAATCACTGCTGCCACCTCATATATACAGAAACGATGCCAACAGTACCATGTTTTTGACTGCAAGCTTTTTTTCTTAAAAAGCACTGAAAGGACCAAGCTTGATCAAACTGTGACTCAAACTAAATAGAGGCTCCCCTTGATGTGAGGCCCTTGGTTTTTCTGAACCTAAGGAGCATTCATCCACCACCTCTGGCAGTTAGCTAGCCATGCCAACTTTTTAAAGGTGTAACGTGGGGAGAAATGAGGAAAAACACATCAGACTCAGAGCCTGTTAAATCTCACAGGAAACTTCCCACTGAAGTAAAATAATTTGTGAAGAAGGAAACAGGTAAAAGTTTGTGTGGAAAGAGGACTAAAGGAATACAGGAAGCAGATCCATTCCAGCTTCTATATATATACAAAAAGGATGGCTTGCCCAAGTGCTCCCCTAACACATTTCCCAATGTTTTTGGAAGTACTGAGGGTTTAGAAAGGTATATTCCATCCTAAATCTTATTAATATATTGTACAGGTTATTTTAGAAGCAGAACTACATCTGCTACACCAGTGATCGCGATTTCAATATGCACCTCACAAAAAAAATTAATAAAAATCAACAGCTTTAAGCATCTGCTCTAAACACCCCTGTAGCATAATGAGTCAGCAACAGCAGAAGAAAACACTATGAAAATTAACTTGCTGTCATACCTCCTGTGGCATGTTTGCTTTTCTAACTTGACAGTCTAGCAAGTACTTACTAGAGCCATACTTGCTTGACTTGCGTGTAAAAATATCACTGAAGAAACACACAACCTCATTGAAACTAAAGTAAAAATTCTTATCCAAAAAAATCCCACACACAGGTCAAACAGAAAGAAACCCAACCCTGGCAAGCAGGTCTATAAAACTTTAATTTCAACACTACTAAAACAAATATATGTCCAAAAAGTACTTGCCACCCCCCAAAACTGAGTTAGCAGAAGAGTTTATTTTTTATCTTGGTGATTAGGAAAATTATCCCTCAGTTTTCAAAGCTATGAATTTCTTGAAATAAAATCATCTGACTGAAATATAAATCCAGTATTACCATTCTGTGCAACAAGAGAGAACTGGAAATGAGAGTGCTGCTAATCTCTTGCCTCCTTGGAACCCTTCTCTCATAGACAAGCAGTAGGGGGGGGGGGAATACACATTTCTGATATAACCTACATCTACAGGCAGGCTATCTTTTAAATTGAATTCAAGTGTAAAGATTGCAGTGAACAAATCCTGGGGTTCTAAAAAGCAATATCTATGAAAAAGAACCAATGAAGCAATGTTATCTACCACAAACAATGAAACCATATTTAACTTACAGGGTGTTTAAGATCTGAGCAACTGAGAAGCAACACTGGAAGTAATTTCCAAAGATCAAATAGACTGCTACCATAAAGAAAGGTCAAAAGTTATTGATACCACTGCTGACAGATATTTACAAGTCTGCTCTTGAAGACATCTTGTCAAAGAGATGCTATATCCATGAAATAAAATCAGTTCCAGTGCTTACAGTGGAACTGCCTTCAGCAGAGAGAACAAGAAATAGTCACATACTCCGTTTTCCTTTTTTTTTAGTTCTTTTTTAAGTCTCTGAAGCCTTACTCCTCCCCTCACTTGTACACTTGTATCCATTCTAATCTAAACCACTCCAGAAGGTCCCTGTCTATTGACAGGCTTTCTTCTGATGGCTGTGATAGCTGTGCTTGGACTCTCCTCATTGAAGCTACGTTTGCATTTAAATACCACCCAGAATGGGACAAAATTCTGCGAATAATACATTACTGAGAGAAAACCATTTCACACAGTCTGTTTTGGTATTACATGCATGCTGTCTGTCATTTCACAGAACAGCAGAACACTTAACTTACACTTACCTTGGGACTGACTACAAACCCCAGAAATTCGCATGTGACAACTGGAGATGAAAGTGCTAGTCTAAATTCTTGAACCCAAAAAGAAACAAAAAGTGCTATAAGCATACATGCACAGACAGGAGTGTGTCAGTGTATCTGTATGGCCGCACAGGCAAATAAGTAGCTAAGCACCTAACACCTCATATATATGTAATACCTACCCTATTAACACATCCAGCCAACAGCAATATACATCTCTTTGGGGAACTTGCACCTTCATCCTAGAAATTGCAGCCCAATCATTATTTCAATGGAAAAGAAGAAAGTAACTTAGAAATGTCGCACTTTATTAACCAAGGCTTTCTTTCCTGCCTACATATCCTTACATCTCAACAGCCATCTCTACATGCAAAGAATACCCCTAGAAACCAAATAAACAGGAAAAGTGTAAATGGCTTGTTCTGCCTCCTGGTTCATCAGAACTACCTCAAAAGTGTTATTACTGAAAGTGATTTCTAGTGGGAGGCAGGGAGAAGGGAACTACATTGAATACAGCTTTGTTTTCCACTTGTTAGCATAAGCTGCAACACTGCCAAGTAGAGAGAAAAAAAACCTTCTCTCACCAGCAAACAAAACACATGTATGGAAGACAAAGAATTCACTTTCTCCAAGTCACTTTTTTTCCATATATCTTAACTACACTGGCTTAAGCAAATATATTTTCTAGTTCAAAATTAGGGTCAGTCGAACAAGTAGTGCCACAGAACCTGTAGTACCACAGGTCTATCAGGAAGAACAAGGCATGAAGCTATTTTAAGCTGTTAAACGCAGTAGTCCTATAAGGGGTTTATACTAAGTGCAGTGTACTGTAAATCCATCCCAGTAACAACCAAGAGCTTGTGCACTGTGCAAAGCAGATCTGTAACCCTTGAAAAGTAAGTATTTCAGTATGGGCAGTATTCCATCACCAACCAATAATCCACAAAGCCTTAACACTGGATTCATCAGCCCAACAACAAAAAGCAAAAGACACCAACAAATAACGGACAGTACTTTTCAATGACTGCAGTATTCCAAGATATTCCAAGCACCCCAAAAATGACTTCAACACATGAAGTACTGAAACTTTATCAAGTTCTCATTCAAGTAAAATTAAAATATTTCTACCAAACCAAGTAATAAGAGATCAAGTCTCCAGGAAAAAAATCACTTTTGATTCCATAATAACGGAAATAAGATAAAATTTCACAAAGTTAATTGCAAGGAACTGTTTCTCCTGGCAGTTTAAGAGGATGCACTTGGATAAGAAGGTCAATAATTCCCATAAAAAGGCTAGAAGGAAACAGTAATAAAACTCTGAGCACTCTATGCCTCCACTCCCTTGATATCCTGCAAGACCACAAGCATCTAGGAATGCTCTACAGCACTGGGGGATGCTTTTTTTCCTATAGCCAATCTCCTGTTTCACTCAGCCGTTTATCAAATTTTCAATGAAAAGCTTTCTAGTAAAAATGGGGACTTTTTTGGTTTGTTTAAGCTTTTCTTAAAGTTTCATGTCAAGAGAGGTATTTGCTCACAGACAAATGTTTCATGGTTTTCAATCACCTTGGCAAAAAAGGTTCTAAGATTTCTAAAGTTTCAAACTTTTTATGAGTTCAGGAACTTCCAAAAGTATATGAATCTTCCTAGTTCTTCTTCTGTTTAAAAAAATTTCCAATGATAGTCTGTTCAGTGGTATTTTTTAAGAAAAATAATTGCTTTATCTGTAATACACAATCATATATCCTTACCCAAATTCCAAGGTTTTTTAACAATAATCACTGAAAAATACACTAAATATCAGAAAAAGGTTCAAAAGAGATTTTATCTATAAACACTTTTAAGTACACTTTGTTCCTGTAGTACAACCCTTGGGAAAACTTTTTAAATAATTATTTTCATTAAATGTGTTCAGCTTTGAAAACCAAGCAAACCAGTAAGATTTGTATTTACTCTCACTCCTGATACACATATTGAATGGGCAAGTAGAAGTGATATTAATGTATTACTAGTAAAAAATACTGTTATTGACCCCAATAACAGATGCTCCACTTGTGCTAAAGAAAAAAATTATATTACCTTGTATGTCATGTCTGCATAAAATACTACTGACTTTCATCTCACTGTTTTCAAACTGCTCTCAACTGACAGTAGAATAAGTAATCAATTCTTTCTCCCCATAGTTAAACCAAGAAGCATTTTTAGACACTGGAAAGACCAATGTCATAAGATCATATTTTATACACAACTGAAAAGTAATTGAAAGGTAAAATACAGCATATATAATGAAGGCAAATAAATATGAGCTGCCTGCTGCTCATCAGTCCATCAGTAGTTGTATTTTGAAGCATGTGAAGAAAATTCATTTATGTCCCTTCTTTGCTAATCAAAGAGCATGTAATTAACGCCCTCTGTGGAAAAAAAAGTCATTTTATTCAGTTCAATCATTTGACAGCACAATTTAAAAAAAAAAAGTTATATTTTACCAAAACACAAGCATCTGGGATTTGGAACCACTAGTTCTAGCCTTCCTTCTGATGGCATTTCAGAAAGAAAATGGGGCTAGTTATTTTGAAGGCATATATTTATACATCATTCTTGGTGAAATTGTTGTTTTATTAAGAACCCTATTCCACTTCACAAAAGAGCAGTCATTCTCTCAACAAAGCAGCTGAAAGTGAAGTAGCAACAAGTAAATGCCCCCCTTGCTGTGCCTGTGGAAAGCGTATGCTCCCATCATGAAGCAGCCCTGCAACCTCACTCAGTGTGGACACAAGTGCTGCTGCTGCTATGGTATAATCTGCACAATCTCGACAGGTGAAGAAAACCTGTAGCTTTGCTACAGCACTTGTAGCTTTGCTGGGTGGAATATCTGGTTCTTTACAGTTGGCAGCTGGTATTTGTTATAGCTCCCCTGACACAAGGCAAAGGGAAAATGAAACTAGGCATGTAACTGAATTTTCATTTGGCCTAATCTTTCCAAATCCTAAATTGAGACTGTTTTGTAGTACACATTGAGAGAAAAGGAGACTGATACAGCTAAGGCTGACAATGTTTTGGAAATTCATCATTCATGAAAGGGGCTCCATGAACCTCTCCTCACAGGTCACTACAGATACCTTGCAAACTTCAAACTGATGGCTCCGTGTCACCAAAGTTCTGCTTGAGCCACTGTTACTCCGCAATTTCGCAGGGCTTAGACTGAGCTGACAAATCACACACTAACGAAAAGATTAGGGTGTCTGAACACAGTGCAGTACAGAGGCATGAGTAACCCTCTGTGCCATCTTTTTCAGGTCCCCAAGCAATCTCTCTTTTTGACTGCCTTCAATGGCCTTTAAACTATGTTGCTGGAGATGCCAATTTGAAGGGATAGCTGTCTTCACTCACAAGAAAGTGTTCTTTAGAACCTGCAGGAATTTTCTGAAAGGGTCAGAAAAATTTTGGCTGCATTAGTCCCTAAGTGCCATAATTGCTAAGTACTTAAGTTAAACAATTACAGCTCATCTCAAACCATGATTAATAGCAACATAATAGTATCATACCCACCCCTCTTTTTCTGCCAAGTTCCACATTTTACAAGAAAAATACAGAAGATGACGCATATTTAATGAATGCAAATAACATGAACTACCTGCTGCTGGTCAGTACATCAGTAGTTAGTCGTATTTTGCAGAATTTTTAGGAAAATTACTCATGTCAATACGTGGTCACCAGGTTACTAAGACAAACACATTAACTACAGGTCTGGGAAAGAAAAAAACTGAGAGTACAATTAAATTTTGCTTCTAACAAAAGAGCAATCCATAGGAGGCATCAGAGCTCAGGTCTAGTTGCTGTCCTTATTGCTCTACACTAAGCAGGAAATGAGAGAGAAAGCACTCACACAGCAACACGATCAAGCAAGGAGGGGTGATGGTGATAACAGCTTTTTCAATTATTCAAGTCCATCTGTGTGCCTTTAGGACCTCAACATTAACTTCTACTACAGACCACTGGTCTTGACAATCTAACGTGTTTCAACAGAGATAACGTGATAGTTCCTATGAGTTTCAAGGAACACTGCTTTCACCACAGAGGAAGCCAGCACATGCACTATTTTCATGCTTCTGCCTGTGTAGTCCTGCTGCCAGACCAGAAGAGAGAACTGGAGTTACAATCAGTGCCCTTCTTAGAGAAGACCTGACTGCTATAGTTCCCACTAGCCGCCTTCTTCCTGTAAATCCCTTGTCAGCACCACACAGCATGTTAGCACCTGTCGCCCTGATTTTTCAACCTTCTCTTTTGTTTCACAGTTTTCATAGTTAGTTTGTTTCTCATGCACAGGTGCTGTAAATAGAAGCAACGTTTTCATTAAATCAAGGAGAAGTTTACATTCTTGTTCTTAGAGATATGGACAGCTGATGGACAGTTGTCTTGACCAACGGGATGGGGAGAGGTGTCAACCTTCTCCCCAGTCTCTGGCCTTTGTAGAAGTACTATAAAATGGAGTCAGACTTTTGTAATAAACAGTTCATGCCTTCTCACAAAAGTGTGTGTGTCTGTGTGTTGAACAACGTCAAGCACCCTCTGTTAGGAAAACATCCAGGCTATGCACTCCCCCTGCTCACCCCTTTCCAGAAGCTGAGGATATGCCACGACTACTTGACTACATGGATCTTCTAGGAGATACCCCATAAATAAGGGACACTTACCCACTTTGTGCCACTGTTTAAGTCCCCAAGGGATCTGTCCCTTAAGTCACTAAATCTGGACATCACAGATGAGTACACATCTTAGATGTGCTTCAGACATGACACCCCACAGACATGTCCCTTTTTACTCCTTCTTGACAGGGCTTGCATTTGCTAAGTTTTGAGGTGCCCTTTCAGCAGATTACACTTCAACATATCCTGCTGTCATCCACTGCTCAGACTGAGTGAGCAGTAAGCACTGAGATAACCTCTGGAACACCAAAATCCACCCTAAGCTAACCTCTTCCAGATGCTGCGGAGAATAGCTGTATGGAAAAACATTAGCATTAGAAGATATTTTCACTATTTTTTCTCTTCAGACTCTGTCGGTCTTTAACCCTTCTTCATTATCTCTGTAAATAAACCAGGCACCTCACTGCTATGGTGCATTCCTCCTCACTTATCTCAGTCTTTGACAACTGGATTTTCTTCCAAGTATGGGTGTTTCTTTAACAGCACAGGCCGAGGTATTCTCCACTCTGCTACCACACTACTGAAGCGCACTGAAGATAACTTCAACAGCTTGGCAGAGCACAGATCTTTTTCCAGAAGGAAAGTCCATGGACACTGGAAGCGGGCACAGGCAACAAGGGAGGACTACAGAGATGTTGTTCACCACTCTAGGGATACATGCAAACTGTGGGAGAGGCTGGAGAGCAGCCCTGCAGAAAGAGATCAGAGAGACTGAGTTGATGGCAATTAGCACATGAGTCAACAGTGAGACCTGGCAGCCAAAAGGGTCAACAGTAACCTGGGGTGCATCAGGCACAGCCCCACCAGCCAGCTGAAGGAGACAACTGCCTCACTCAACACTGCGCTGCTGTTGCCTCACCTCACCTGTGTGCAGCTTGGGACATCTCAACAGAAGGACATCAGACTATCGGAGTGGCCGCAGGACACTGACAGAATACTGAAAGGTCTCAAGGGTAAGCTTTACAAGGAGCTGCTGATGTCACTTAACTTGTTTGGCTTAAAAACATTCGTGTTCAGCAAATAATGACTTTTCAAGCATAGCATCAGCAAAGTGGAGAAGGGAAGAGATAGTTCACTGAGTTAAAAGAACAGACTGCCTTGAACAGAGGGATCACCTCTGGTCCAAGTACAAAAATCAATTTGAGTAGAAACACACATGCATATGCAGACTTCAGTCATGTTTGCCAGGAAACTATAATGAAGGTCCAGCTATATAGAGAGGTCTTTCTTTCCCATCCCTCAGAATCGACGTTCTGAATACCTCTGTACAATTTTTAGTAGCTCTGTCTAATCACTTTAAACAATGAACAGTCCTCGGAACAATACCCACTAGTTTGTGACCTATGAATTAAGATGCAAGAATACATAATTTCTTCATGAAGAAAAATAATGATTTTTACTGTTCAAATTGTCCCCAAGTGCAGCCAGAAGTCTTACAGTATTACAAAACTAGTTCAGTACTCCTAAAAATAGATACAAACATAACGTTCTTGCTCAGAGACTGAAAAGACTAAACAATAAACTGAATGGCAAATGAATAAAAAATACTATTTGTATCATGGAAAAAAACTATATATCAAAGCTAAAGTAGATGGTAATGGCTACATACATAAACAGGCATTCCTAAAGATCCAAAGCTTAAAAAAAAAAAAAAA
>WBMY01009458.1:1265474-1277926 GCA_013397315.1 Donacobius atricapilla
AAAAAAAAAAGACAAAGGAAAAAACAACACTGAGGCCACATTTTTCTCTTAGATTCCAGAATAACTACTGATTTCAATTACAGTCTTTGGGATTATTAAGTGCCTGAAGTAATGTACATTCCCATATCAGGTCTGATTATTGTCAGAGTTTTAACTAAAGTATCTTTTCACCTACCTTCAGCTAAAAGTAAAATACTGTTTGGATATCGGAAATTGTGGCAGCAGGTGATTTGAGCTGACATTGCCCACCTGTTCAATTAAAAAGAATCTTCAGGAAGGCTTGTTTTTAAAACAAAAACATACTCTAAAACAGTTCCCAGAATGTTTTTAACAAGTTTATGTTTTACAACTGTGTTCACTTGATGACTCAAGCTGATTATGTCCTGTAGTACAGATCAAAATGGAGCAGAGAGCTGATTACAAAAATTAGAAAGCAGAGGCAAGAAATGTTTTGGAGACAAACCTCTGCTCCTCTAGACAGTAACTATATTCAAAATTCTGAATACTTTGTCATTTTCACTCTTTTTTCAATGTATTTGCATCCATCATATTTTACAGATGCAAGAACTCTCAGATTTGAAGACTTCTATCCCACCCTAACAGTCAGGAATACAGTCACAATACAGACCTGTTACTTAGTTGTCCCTGCTCTAATTCACTAAGCACAATATTTCCTCTGAGGTGCATTCCTTTAAACCCACTGTGAGAGTGTTTTTTTTCCAGAGTGTTCCACTTGTTATGCTACACATTGAAAACAGATTAATTACTTACTATCCTAAAGTGGAATTTAATTGTTTAAAATACATCAAAATACCACCTTATAGCAGCAAAACAATTTTAAGGGATAAAAAAAAAAAGTGAGGATTACAGTCCTGCTCTATTTCTCTCCTATTGTTGGTGGTTCAGTTTTCAAGGCTCACCCTTCTTTTTAACTGGCCAGTGTAATGACTTATGCGCAGCCTCTTAATTGAATGTGATTAAAAAAAAAAAAAAGTCCTCCTACCATACATTAGGACATAACTCAGTCTGGAATTCAAATTAAGGAATTCTGCAAAGCTGTGCTAAAGTGAAATCCTCAACAGTCAGACTTAAATACTAACCCGCCTTAAGATTATTCTCTCTACACTAAAGAAATACAGTGCAGTTACATGCTTGCTGCATTGGAAAAACGCTTCATCCTCACACAGAGAAACCTTTCCAGACTTCTACAAACATGGCTGTCATCATTACAAAGACACCAACTCTTAAGTAAGTATTGACAATGGTTCTCTAAGCACTGGTTCATTCAAAACTGATGCCATACTGTTGCATTTTTCAGTCTCTCTGATTCATCAGTATTCTGTGTACCTACTCACAGGAAACCTATTCAAGATAATCCTCACTGAACAGAGATGTCTTCATAAACACACACAGATAGCTACAGCAAACATCACGATCCATTTCTGTGATAGCACTGCATTTTTAAGTGCCAACTAAAGACGTTCCCTGAGCTGTGTGTTATTAGCTGACACAAACAACTATTGAGCATCCACCAGGACAGAGAACAAATAAAAGCTGAGTTCAAGCTCACCACTGCCGTAAGGACCACCTTAACAATGACCTCACTTTGGTCTGCACTTGAGTCTGTGAGCACAGAGCACATTTCTTGGTACAATGACCGAATTAGGAGCCAGAAAGTATTTTTATTGAGAAGGCTATCCTGTCTGAAAGGTGAAGGGTATGAAATAAATAGTACATTAATCACCTCTATGTCAAGCTGAAGTGATAGCTCACAACATGTGTCCTCTTCAACTGGCAGTAACCAGTAGAACAGCAGCGGCACTGAAAACATTGAAGGAGCATTTGATAAAAAGCATTAGAAGAGTTGACAGTACAGAGATTCTCCAGCCAGTATCAAACAGTATTTGTTGCAGCAATGCCATTGGGCATCATCTGGATGTAAGCTTTGTGACTGGAGAAGAAAATATTAATACACAGGCTATGCAGTTTATCCTTTTAATCCCCTGTGGCCATACCCCTATGCTCAGGTATCAAGGTTTCCTCTAAGATCAAGGGAATCGGAAGGAGCTTACTCAGAGACTAAGGGCACAGGGTGGGGAGGAAGAGAAGTACCTCCAAGCAGCTGTTTCTCATATTCTTAAGAGATTATTAGAGGTTCCAGCTGAAGGAAATACCTCCTCAACTTAAGATGTATACACACTGACTTTCAGCACTACAGTCCTCTGTGAGGACCCTACAATCACCCAGCTGAGGCACTGATACATAAGAAACCCCACATCATTTCCCAGCAACAGCTAGTCCAGCCAGCACAAGCAAGACCTCTGTAGCCAGCTATGACCTCAACCATAAATACCCTTTTAGAGAGTTCAGTTAGTGCCCTTTAAGTTACAAGATGCTGTTCTGCTTTCAGATACACAAATCTGTCACTGACCATGGCAGCCACACCTCTGATATTTTGGTGTCCAATTTTCGTTAAGACTTCCTGTTTTCAAAATTTCTTGCGTATCCCTCAAACACAGGCCCCACTTCTCCTCACACCCGATTTTATAAAGATCTTTTAAATAGCAGTTTTCCAGCATAATCTTAAACACAGTGTGCTGAGAAAGAGACTATGCTTATCAAAGAAACCTAATTCATAAGCTAAATCTTTAGCATATACTTGTGGTATGATTTTTTTCAGTGTTTTCATATTCAGAGAAGGAATACTGAAAATAGTCAGATGGGAGGAAAATAACTGGGGGGAAGGGGGTGTTCTTAAGATGGCATAAACTGAAAATGGCAGAATAGCAAAGGTCTTAGACTGTGGAAAATAAAGACTTAAAACTGTAGTTTTTTCTTCTATTATATAGAGCTTTTACTTTACAGCCCCTTACTTCTAAGAGTACTAGAACTATTTAAAAGGGTAGAAAGTGCCAAGTTCATAAACTTCTTTTTAAAGAACAAAACAAACGGACAAACAAACAAAAAGAAAAGGAGATGAGAAAAACACTTGGCTCTCACTAATCTTTGCTGATCAGAGGAAGAACATCCCAGGTATCAAGAGACTGATGCTGTACCTGGCACGAGCCTGTTATTTCAGTCAGCGGAAAGTAGTGGATCAGCCACCTGGCTTTATGCAGGTTTTCCTTGCTAAGGTGAGCCGTGTTGTATGTATACTGCAGCACCGTGACTTGGCAGGCAGCCCACTGTGTGTCCAGGATAGGGCAGAGTGTGACAAACTACCAAAACCACCCTACTGCTAAATATATGCACTGATATACAGTCCTGTGTACTGCATTAAAAAAAGGACCACAGTTCAAAGAGAAAGATTATTTGACAGCCTTCTCCTCAATACGTCCTCAGCTGAGCTTGTACAAGAGCCACAGAAGCAGAGGGGAAGCTACTCAGAGAGACTCATTAAGAGTCCACCATTATTCCATATACAGTCTTTTTTACAGCCTCCCCAAGAACCTGATAGTCTGTGATCCACTCTCCTCTGTAATCCCAGCCAAAACACATCAGCAAAGGCAAACGGCTATGAAAAAAAATTTTCAAGTCATGTTCCTAAAACCCCAGATTTTAATTCCTAAGCAACTAAAATAAGCACACAAATAATTCAAAAAGTTCCATAATATACTTGCCCAATATATTAATTACAAGATAATATTCACGCATAATCAAACTTAAATAATTCTAATGCCTAACTAACCTAAACTGAACTAAGGGCACTGATTTTAATAGACCTTCATCTATGACCTTACAAAATAAAATCTGTACTTTCTTCATATTTGCCAGCTGCCCAACCAACTTTAAAGACAGTGCAGGGTAAAATATTATTGTTTAAAATCTGCATTGCTTCTTGGTTGAGCATGTCTAAGCAGAAGTCACTGAAATAATTGTACTAATTTTCAGAAGATCCTAAAATAAGAAGTAATATCTCAGTTTTATCACCTCTGTTATTACACTCTTTCTTCATTCAATTTATTGTTTCTTTGCCTTAAAAATGGCTGTCTTCCTATCTTTGGTAATTATAAGAACAAATATCTCTATCTAGCAAAAAAAATTTAGATAGCTGTGTAGTAACTTAATAATTCTTCAAAAAGTTTAAAAGGCGGCATCATCATCTGTTTTAAAGCTTTCCCAGCACAAGGAGAAGCAGTTGCATACAAACATGCATGCAAAACTCACAACTACACGTAAGTGCCTCCTTCTGTAAACATACATCTGCACATATAAACAAGAAACAATTTTAGTACAACTCCAACCCCGTGAAAAAAAAAACAGGGAGCAGACAAAGTAAGTTTTACAGCATCACAGACAAGACTGTCTTCTAACATATTTTGATAGCTGTTCAAAGGAGAGCAAAATGATCAGGTTTTCTTCGTCAACGTGACAGAACAAGTGGTTTGCTTCACAAACGAGGAAATTGTAGTCTGCCTGCCAAAAACTAGGTAGTCTATAGAAATATTTCAATAGCGGATTATTTGAGCTCTAGGCATCCCTATGCACTAGCAATTTCTTGCACTGTATGTTCACCTATTAACAGAGCAGTACTTATTTTTAGCTAAGGAGACTATTAACATGAGGCTGCAGCACTTAATCACAAAATTAAGGCAGATCAAACAACTTGTTAAGCCATGAATGACTACCCACTTGAGTTGCGAACCACCTGGAAGGAAACACTTGACAATGATGGCCTAGATACACTTCCTTCAGAGGCCAGTAGCATGCATCAGATGATCTCCTGGAGTATCAACCTGACCAGCACTTCTAAAGTTGCTCAAGTCTACAGGGGCAAAAAAAGGCAGTATTTACACAAAAGGTATATAAAAAACTTGCACTTTCAAGTTGGACATTCTGTTCTGGAAATTTGTCCTGACATTTATTTTGATTAAGCTCTCACAAACAGCTGGTACTGCTTAACTTAATCTCATTAAAAGTCCCAAGCAGATGAATTTAAGTAGACCCTGTTCTACTGTAAGTCTAACCTGTAAAAACATGAGAGCCCACAAGTTTCCAAACAACAAGCCTCCAGCATCGTGTTCACTGGTGTGTGTACCTTCTAACAGCAACCTGCAGCTTGAGCAGTATGGAGTGAAAAGTGTTTCTCTCAGCCTGTGTTATTCCATGCCTTCTTACTTCTTATTTGTAGTTTTAAGTAAGCAGACAGATTTCCTTTTTTGTGGCTGACTTAGGAAATCAGCTGGAACGATGAAGGGGAAAGGTGCTCTGCGTCGACCAGCCTTCCCTGAAGAAACTAGTTCGCAACATGACTCAAGGTCTGTTGTTGCAGCAGCCGTCTTATTAGAGGGTAAAAATGAGCTGAGGCACAGACTTCTTGTTTATCACAGCATGAAAATGGTCCTGGTTTGTTCCTCTTCACAGCTTAGTCATCTGAACTCCAACCATTCACTGACTCTGGCTACAGCAAGCTCCTGCTGTAGGTTTCCCTCGCAGCCTCTGACTGCTGGTTATTTCCTGCTAAACTATGATTGCACGTATTGGTTTGCAGACTCTGAATGCAGGCTTTACCTAGCTAGAGTACGGATGCAGGTTCCAACAACAGATTCTGATTGCAGACCCAGACTGACCTCGCAACAGTCACTGTCTCTCCCCAGGATCCTACTTCACAAATCTCTCCTTCTTACTCCTCGAAGCTCCTCCTCCATAGTGATCCTCTCCTTACCAGCTAACCCCCTCTTTTATCTCGCTCATCCTTATTGGATATGGCTGTTACTCATCAGGGGCAAGGGTGTATTGGTTAATTAACACAGCTATTACTTATCGGGGGTGAGGTCACCTGTATTCCCTTCTCACACAGTCTGTGCATTGAAGTGTGATGGATCATTTCACCGGGTTGATAACTTGAACATATTAGTTATATGATTCTATCTGGTAACCTAAAAGGCCCTATAAAAACAGTTTCTGTCAGTCGTGCTATTTTCAAATTTAGCTGTTTTTTTACTGTGGTAAGTACAGACAAAAAAAGCAGGGAAGCTGCAGCCAGTAAATTTGGACGGGAGTGAGAAGGATGATGAGGGCTACAATGCAGGTTTATCAGTGCTGTTCTGGCAGTACATTTCCAAGAACCCACCAACCTTTAAGGAAAGGGACAGGATGTAAGTATAGCTAAACAGAATTCAGTTAAATAAGCTTTAGAGACCCTTTAAAGAAACAGATGTGTACATTTCCCAATTTAAGAAAGAGAATAAGAAAAACCAAAACCCAGTCGCAGACACTACAAGCATTATTCCAGAAGCAGGCTTAACAGCCACTTCTCCCACTGCAACACTCACAGTACTAGAAGTGCTTTGACGCCTCTGTAGCTTGAGATGCACCAATGCCACAAACAAGGAAGTATAAGAACATATATAATATTATCCTTATATATTGTAAGAACAGTTAGTGCAGATAATCAACAGTTAGTGCCTTCCTTCTAACGTGCCTTGTTTGACATAACTGCACAAGTTTGAATTTCTTCAACTCAAGAAATAGAAAAATCTTTTGTTAATAACACTTTTGTAGTCAAATCAACCTTGGCCGCAGCACCGCTGAGATCAATAAAATTACAAAAGAGAGAAATCTGGGGCAGTCCACTGTCAATCAGTTCTCTTCTGAGCCATATTATGTTTCATTCATCATGCTGCACACCCTACTTCCTTGCCCAGAGGGAAGGGAATTAAAAGGTCATCCCTTAGCCAATAAAATATATATTTAGCTATTTTCTGGGGAGGAAACAGTATCTTTAAGCAGTCATCCAAAGAAGACAGACTACCCAGAAGGTAGTATGCTGCTGCATGTAATAAACATCTTGATCTAGGAACTGAAATGAAAAATATCAAACCACTAAAGGTATGAAAGGGGAATCCAGAGACCTGTCAGAAAAATTACAAAATTAGAGCTGAGCACTGCATTCAGCAAATGATACTGAGATGGCAGAAATAAGTAGTGCTGGGAGCTAGGTTCAGATAACACACTGAAATTTTCAGTAACAGGGAAAAAAAAAATCACTTTGGATACTTTTTATATCTATCTGCATTTTCTCTTAGGTCTCGCTACTGGTAAACACGTAAGTCAGTTCCTCTTTTCTTTAACTCTTCAGTCTTTCCAGGACTGCTTCACTGTAAGCATAATATTAATTAAAAAAAAAAAAAAAAATACCCTGCTGATAACTATTTCGTGATTCTTTTAATCCCAAAATTTGCTTTCTCCTCCATTCTTTCAGCCTCACTAATTGAAATGCTCCAGGGAACAGTCCTTGTGGAAATAAGAAAAAGCACCTAAATTGTACTCGCATTGTATGTCAAAACAAACATTAGATGCTAAAGACAAAAAGAACAGCACTGGGATTCTAAGAAAATAGACTGATTTTTGCCATCCATGCTGCTATCAAAATACATATAGCAGATTCATCATCTCACTGAAGAACTGTAGGTGTAGAACACAGTTTTCACACTAGAACTATTGTAACTAACCAAGAAAATGACCAATTGGTATTCTATATTCCCTCAAAAAAAAAAAAACACCCTTGGCTTATGGCATTTCATCCTGAATGAACAGGTTTATATGCATGCAACTACAGTGAAACAAACCTGACAGCAGCAAATTGCATAGTGAAATTGGAGGTATTTCAAATGCCAAACCATAAAGCTCTCTAGGACTGGAACAGAGAATCAAGATGACATGACTACAAAAATAGCAGAAAATAGCTGGCTAAGAAAGAATGATCAGACTGTCTGTGCCTGGAAAGGGTTTGAAGCTATAGAAAGGGAAGGAGTCTGTGAAGGCCCTGAAGTCACAAGAGGAAGAAAAATGTACATTTCTGGATGGGAAATATAAAAGAGAAAGAACAACCAAAGAAACATTACCAGTGGCACCAAAGAAAAACAAAATCAAATTTGCAGTCAACTTTGACAGGTATCCAACACTGAAGTTCAGCTACTGTTCTGTGGAGGAAAAAAAGCTCCCAAAACAAATCTCAAAACCTACAGACTCCATAAATTTACAGGCAAGTTATAGCGAACATTCATACACAGTGCACTGTATAGCTTATACAGTTAAAAGACATCTCTTGTGTAACTTACACTTTGTCAACACAGAATTAAAGAAATGTGCTCCTTTAAGGAATAAATTCACTATAAAAGTCTTCCTAAAAGAGAAGAAGAAAAAAAAAAAGAATGTGACTGCTTCCTAAAACTGGTCCCTGGTCAAAAGGGACAAATAGAACTGTACATAATCACGTGCCAGCCTTCCTGCTGAGAAAGCTTGAACTTCTTGAACTACTTGATTAGATTCCTACTCCTGTCAACATTATCTGACTCCAGGAGCAGGTTCTGAGGACCACTTAAATAATGAGACATCATGGCACAGAACTGCGAGTGTCAGAACTTGACCCTTACAATATCTAAAGGATCAGATCACTAAAACATGTAAGCAGATGTCCATTTTCTTTGAAGTCTACAAGTACGTTCACATGTCAATGATTTTGGAATGAGGAAAATCTGAAAGCATCTTAAAAAAAAAAATCTTTAAATTCTACTGAATGAGGAATATACCTGTGCTTTCTGTATGTCTTATTCTTTCAACAACTGTGTAATTCTTGGCACTTAGTAAGAAGGACCCAGCATGGTGCTGGACTGTTCCTCATAAGAGCTGGTTATGCTCCCACAGCCACTTAGAGGAAAATTTAGAAGTACGAAATAATTACATACACACCTACATTTTCTCTTCATCTTCTAAAGTAGAAAAACATCAACTTAAAATAAAAAATAGACCTGGCAAATGAAAATTAATTTATTTTGCTTAAAATTATTTTAGTCACTCAATCCACCTCCCAGTCCTATGTGCAAAAGGCCAACTACCAGCAGTGACTGCAGCACCAGCTAAAAGCACGAGATTTACGCTGGCAGTCTTATTAGAGCTGAGGCAATTTAAGAGGAATGTCAGCACAAATTTACTTTTCAAGCTATATTACTGTGCTTTAAGAAGAGAAAGAATGCCTGCTATTGTATTTTTTAAAATATTTACATAATCTTTGATATCTGGTTTTAGTCGCACAGAATTAAAACCAAAACTCTAACATCACCTCACATCACGTTTCTTTCATAAGAAAATAGAACATAAGAATAAGAAAAATCACATTTAGTGAAAATAATGTTTGTAAGGAGAAATGTTATCACTCTTCACTGTAGACAAAATTCAAGGCTACTATTGAATTAAAGGAGGTACATGTAGACTGCTCTGCAAGCTGTGAGCTTATGTATCTGGTTTCCACAGGTATGTGAGACATTGAAACCCACTTCCCTTTGAATGTGCAGGTTTCTACCACAGAGGGGCAGAAGGATGAAAATCTCAAACTAATCACATCTATGCCCGTTGCATGACTTTAATCCTGAACCAGGGGCTACATTCTCACCCTTCTGTCTGCAGATTGAACTTTCTTCTCTTCTTTTGGTAGGGAACAATGTAACCTACTTTTAAATAATCTTTATTTCTCTTTAAAGGGAAAGATGATGGAAACTGTCCTGGTCGACATTTAGTAGCAACCTCTTCTCACAAAACACAGACATTTCAAAAATCATCTCTGTACCATGAAGGCCTTCCAAAGTCATCCCTAACAGACATGTATTTCATTATTTCAGAAACACAGCAAAGAAATGAAGTTGAGCAGAATACAGAAGCAAAAGGAACCATGTGGGCAAGAGGCAATGTACTCTTTGGCTTTGCAAATAGTAGGCAACAGAAAAACCACTGATGTACCATGATACTTTTCTTATTAAACCAAATACCTTTTTGAACATCACAATTTGTAATAGCAGCACTGAAGATTAAAACAAAAGCCCATCCTGTGCAGTCAAAGAGGAATTTTAACAGAGGGAACCAAATGAAGAAACAATTTATTTGCTCTATCCCCTCCTGCTCTGCCTAAAGCCTGCAGTTAGGAAGGCGCTGTCCCCAGGTGGTGGTGCCACTCAGTCCCTGCTCTCTCAGGCAAGGCTCCCAATATGATGCCATTTTGAGGGAGACACCTGTCCAATGGCAACAAGCATGAGAGCATCAACTGCAAAATCAGGCTACCACAGGGCAACGTCTTTCAGTCACTATAAAACTTGCTTCCAAATTGAAACAGCTACCAAGAGGTGAAAAGCTCCATATCACACTTCTAATCCCTCCTCTCTGCAACTTATTTTTTATACTTTGTAATGATTCATGTAAGTTTTCCTGGTCTTATAAAACTTGCTCCTTTGGATATGTTCCCCAAATCGCTTTGACTTTCATGTAGAAAAGATTTTTACAATGCACATGAGAAATATTCAGTTGCTCATAATCTATTTGATAACACATACTTAAGAAAAAAGGCCAGATAAAAACTGGTATAATGTGGAGCTCTAGTGGTAGTGAAGAAGTAAAGCAGCACATAACACCAACCATGAAAAAGTAGATATTGACCTTTAGTAGGAAAACAGTACATGAAAATATCATAACAGATGGATTTAAACAAGGAATGAGAAAAAGAGAAAGAGCTTGGCATCAAATTAAATATAATTTCAGGCTCACAAAATGCATCACTGCAAACAGCTTGATGAGTAATTCTCATTTCTGTGCACAACCTTGCATCTTTTAATTCACTGCAGTTAAGCAACAGAGAAAGTAAGATCAGTTTGGTTATGACAGCCTTAAAAAAAAAAAGAAATATATATATATATACACTACAGCAGGAAAGCAATGTTCCTTACCAAAACTAACACGGAGTTGAGTAATTCTATGCACCCTTTTAAAACAGTCCTAGTCATATATATTGTCCCTCCCATGGCAGCCATGGCAACTCATACACCAGCAAGTAAGTAGTCTGTTCTCAGGTGTATCATCACAAAAACAGTGTACCAACTACTGCAGGCAGCCTTAACACCGAGATTCGATAGTCCTTTCAGACTGATGAGTTTGGCAGGAATTGAATCCTAAACTAGGAGAGCTCCTTCCTTATATACAAGTACTATCACACATCCTGCTGGCAAGCATAATCAGCTTAAGTCCTGTTGACAGTCGATAGTCCACCTGTAAAGGAGATGGTTTTTCATGCAGAGTGACAGGGTATGCACAGCATCCTACGCATCTAGCGTGCTTCATCACAGAGGATGCTGGAACTCCTACATCCCCCTGTGAAACACTGGCATTATTTTCTTAACTTCTGAGATGCTAAATGAACTAGGATATATGTTAGAAGAAGTTTCTAAAGCTAAAACAGCATTGACAGTTATCAGACTACCAAAAAGGAGCACGAAGACCACAGAAACATTGCAGCGTGAATGTACAAACAACTGTGCAGTATCAGAAGGGCCCATTTCCAAAGTGAGGGAATATCCCTGGTTGCACGAACACACACAGTTTTGAACCTTCAGTAGGAAAAGCGTGCAATTCCTTCCTAGGGAAACTGCTTTCTACCAAGAATACGGAAAAACGAGACTGAAAAAAGCTCATGTATATATTACTGCTAACTTGCAACAGACCCTCCACCTATTTCAATCCATGTAATTGTTCAATATTTTTGCTAGGGACTTTTGCTCTACTTCCCAAGTTGAGCACACTGTTTCAGCACTACTACCTCATTTAAGACAGAATATATTTCATCTGCTAGAGTAGATAATTAGCTTCTTCATAAGCGCTCTTGTTTGACAATATCCAGCCTAATGAGTGGTTTTCATTAGCATTAATTGCAATCTAGGGCCACAGCGAAAACAAATCATTCCGGGCTTTACACCTCTTCCACCCAAGGAACAGCTGTTGATTGAAGAGGCATCCCCTGGACCTGACTCAGGTCTATTTCAAAAACATGGGATACCAAACACCCCAGAGTGACAAGCCTCCGAGAGGAGATTTCCCAGCTGCGTCTGTTACCTGGTGGGCAGTTGCACTCTGGAGCCGCTTCTCTCGCTACTCGTATTTTTGCCAAGTGCTCGTAGGATTTCTGGAGGCGAGAGAAGCAACATGAGGGCACTTGGCGACGAGTTCGCCACAGGCAGCGCTCCTGACCGCGGCCGCAAACTGGAATTTACCGCTCCGCCCGAGGCTGCGCAGCCAGCGGTGCCTTCCTTGCTCGGACTCAGCCTAAAAGGTCTCGGTGACCTCACCCCCGCCACATCAGCACAGCCGAGCCCGACACCCCGGGGGCTCTCCCACCGCCGCCGCAAGTGCCCCCTGTCTTTCTGCCTCCGCGGCAGGCGCGGTCGAGAAGCGCAGGGACGGCGGGAAGTTGCGGATGGGAAAAGCGCCTCCGGGGCGCGTACGCAGGGGTCCCCCGCGCTCTCCCATCCCGCCCGCTCCAGTCGCCTGGGGCGCCCCCGGCCCGCTCCTCCCCCGGCCCCGCCGGCCCCGGGGGATGCGGGATCGCTTTCCCCGCTTCCCCCTCCACCTCCCACCCGAGCAGCTCGCCCCGGCCGCCCCCCAACGCCCCGAGCATTCCCCCACGGCCGCCG
>WBMY01009458.1:1278310-1320905 GCA_013397315.1 Donacobius atricapilla
CCCGCAGGCGGCAGGCAGCCCGCGCTGCCCCGCTCTCCGCCGCGGAGCCGCCGCCCCGCATCCCCGCCCTCATCGGCATAATTTATTCACCTAGGCGGAGGGGCGGCCTGCGGGCCGCGGGGGACTCTCTTTTTCATAATGTACGCGCGGCGTGCGGGATAGCAGACTCGCGAATTAGGAGGGCGAGGGTCGCAGAGGCTCGGGGAGGGGGCGCCCGCGCCGGGCGGTGCCGGGGAGGGGGCTGCAAGGGGCGCCGGGGCAGCTCCGGAACACCGAGCAAATTTACGGCGGTTTATGGCTGGGCTGTCATGCCCACGGTGCGGGCATAAAGCACGGGCGTGCCCTGTTGTCCCGTTCTTTTTTTAGAGTGCGGAGGATAAACGTGTATAACTCACCGTCGCAGGCAGGCGACGCGAGGGCTCACTTCCAAAGAAGCAGCCTGCGCTAACTTCCTATTGTATGAAGGTTTATTTTTGCCAATTTTCTTTCTGCTTGTATTTATCCAGTTGCTTCTTCACTGTTCCATGTACACTGGGCAGTTTTTATTGATTTGCCTGATTCGACTGACTAGAAAAGGAGCATCAACATCCAAAGAACTGCAGGTGTGGCCTGATGGGAAGCTTGGTGGTTTCTGGTCCCTTCCTCTCTGCCTCTCTGCCTCGTACCACCTAAATGCTGCATTGACCTGCTGTAGTTTGGTTCTTACTTGGGCATTACTGCAGTGCATCTCCTATAAAGCACTTTTGTGCGACATTTCTTGTGTTCGGTACACTTTTTGAACCAGAGAAACTTCTCAAAGCATGACCAGATAATGAAAGAACACATAGCTCGCCCTGTTTGGAATTTACTTATGTGAACACTGACTACTTGCACGATACAGGATGAAAAAGGTATTTGTCCAACTATGGCACCTCGAAGATAAGACGAAGTGTGTTGGTTTATACTATGAATCAACTTTCCTTTTGGAATCATATTTGTGCAGTTTAATTACCTATTGTTTCCCAAGTAGTCAAGCAGTCACAACTGCCATGAAGACGCAGATCAAAAAAAGCTCCGTGGGTTTCAATCTAGTTACTTAGACTTAGAATAGAGTGTACCAGAAGTTCATAGCTAAACATTTATTCTTCATTCTTCTTTCTAAATGAAAAGTTTTATGTACTCTAGTCAGAGAGAAGAAACCATGATTACATAGGCCTAGGTGATAGTTTCTTCACAATAAACAGTTAAGTGTTGCAAGGGACAGTTTACAAACAAATTCCACGAAGCAGCACGTACCTTATGGTCAGGACTTGTGAGTAACAATTGCAGTTTTCAAAACAAGGACTTGCTCGCAGACTATCTGTCCTTAACAAGAAGTCGAAATAGTATTTGGAATTAATAAGCTGAAAGCAAAAAATAAGTAATACCGACATGCTCTTATTTGGCGCACAGCATGGGCTCCCTGAGTATGGTATGAGCAGCGCCCGGGCTGCCTCAGAGTGGCTGGCAGCACACGAGGCGCTGGAAGCCATTGGCGCCAGCTCCACTGCTTCACATTACCCCCTGTTGTTAGTAGCCAGCACCATTACTCACCCCTGCTCATGGTGACATCCAGCAAAGTAAGCCTGCAAACTCTCAGGATATGATTGTCACTCTCCGCAGAGGGATAGTGAGGCGCCGCTGGGAGCAGGACGGCTGCCCGCACCCTGCTGCTGCCTCACAGCAGCACTGCCTCACTTGTGGTGTGCAGGTGGGTGCTGCTTATCTGGGCCAGGGTGACATTTCCTCCTGACATCAGCTCCTCTTATTGCAGGGCAGATACAGACATCCTCTGGCTGTTTCAGTGCCCCACGTGGGGCACAGATAACCATGTACCCATAGTCAGTGTGAGGTGGCTTGATGTTTTGCTTGGCCAAATGATGAGATTTTTCTGCCCGAGCATCTTTCTGTCCCAGCATCATGCCATCCATTTGTTTTGGACAAGGCATATTCTAAATAACCTGAGACAGAAAGTCCCTCGTTACATTAGATTTTACGTCCATGCCATCATGAAGACTGCCGAATGAGCCAGATTACATGTTTCTGTGGGCACAATCCAAAGCCATTTTCCCACTGAATAACAAATCTCATGTTAGATGTTTCTTATTCTGAAGAGGCATGATGGGAAACCTTTCTTTTTTCTGTCTGGGACAAACAGAAAAATCTGCCAAACTAGAATCAAAGCCCAAAGTGGGAAAGTAGGACTCTAAAATATCCAAGAAATTGCTTTCATGCTTTCTCACAATGGGTAGCTATACTTCTACACAACTGGAAGAAATGCTAGCCCTGCCTGGTCTCACCTCTGAAAAGAGATGAGGCTCATCCTCATACATACATGAGTCTGCTCAAACACATCCTCAGACAAACGGAAACATGACGAAGAAGAGCAAGAAAGACCAGTGTCAAGTCTTCCTCCTTGCTCCAGCTTAAAGTTATGTTTTTCTTTTTGCTAAAGCTTGGTTCTGGGAAAGATGTCAGCTAAAAGTTTGTTAAAATGCTTAGAAATTACTTGATAATGGCAGAGTTTGAGAACAAATTGTTTCCCCTAGCTTTTTTCCTAATGCGTTTTCACCTAGAAACAGATAACAGAGTGTTTGAAAATGCAAATGAGCAGTGTCCTCTTTGTGCAGCAAAACCATGGTGATTTTCCTGATGGAGGCATTATTTAGCCACTTCGCAGCAAGGCTGGTCCAGAACAAACTAAACTGAACTGCAGAATCTGAGCAGCAAGCTAAATTATGCGCAGTCTGATTAAATCTAGCACTGGAGTTGTTTGTGTAGGCAAAAAAACATAACACAGATGTTTTACCTGTTATAAAAATCTCTGGTCACATCGGCCTGAGTCGAGAGCATTAAAGCAGCCATACCCTCCCATGCTCAGTTACTTGATACCATCAAGTGGACAACCAGCAGCTTTGCAGTACGCGTGTCCCATCTAAACACAATAAACCAGAGCAAAAAAAAAAGTTAAAGCACAGCATTTGCTGCTTTTGCCAGCTTTCCACAAGCGGGAGGCAGAGCAAATCCAGGACGTGCATATGCTCGGTGCCAGTGAGCCTGCTTCTTATTTTGCAGCCATGATGATGCCAGAGTCAAGAAGGCATCTACTTAGGATCATAACTAAGATTAAAACCAGATTGCTATAGCACTTTTGAGAATGCTATCAATGCAATGAAAGAACAGGGTTTCTTTTTCCCCCCCCCTCTCTCTCTTAAAAAAACCCACTATATTTTTAACCTTTTTTATTGGTGAAGATTTATAGGTCTTGAATTATAGGGAGTAACTTGGTCTAGCAAGTTAAACTCCTATTCCAGGAGTAAATCAGACAGCAGTTCATATGGGCAAGCAGTAATTTAACTGCTTGCTGCCAGGAACTGTATCTGAGTTGCTGCTGGTCACATTTAAGATATTATACCATGCAAGTTTAGGTTAAAAAACACTTAAAACGCTTTAAAAGCCTATTTTGTATCTGTCAGCAGCTTGAAATAATACCTGTACAGCAGGTACTTTGAGCTGGCCACTCAATACATACAGGTAGAGTACAAGAAATGACAAAGCTGTAGCACTCCAACTCAAACAATAGCAAAAGGAGGAGAATTTCAAGTAAGGTCTGCTGAAGTGCTGGTGCACACAGACCTGAGGCAGCGATGCTTCCCACCAAGAGGGAAGTGCTCTTGTTTTGAAGATTCGAATCTCTAAAGGCCACGTTTCAACAGATCTTGTGCGTAACCAGGCCAAAGGTATTGACAAAAGATGCTACTGTTTGCATTTCATGGGTCTGTGTTTGAAGATGTGGATGGTGTTTGCAGATAATAGTTTTCCACCAGACAGGAGTAGTGTCTGGAGTTCTTTCCATAGTTTTATGTCTACAGCATGCTGTATTCTGGCTGACCATCCATAGTCCACTACTGGATTTCTTTACCAGATACAACATAAACTCGTGACTAAAATTATGTAAAAGCAGATGAGTGAAAAACAAGCATTTATCTACTGAAACAACAAGCCATGTTCAATTTGTGATATATATTGCATATATGATCAGGAAAGGCAGAAGGCAGAGAATAAATACAAATAGGGATTGGAATCTAGGACCTCGAGTCAGAGCTGAGGCAACACACACGAAGATAGACGCTCAAATGATTAATAATCGTTATGCAAACCCTCCTTCTGCAAAGGTTCCCACTTCCAAACGAAGCTTATATATTATTCATTTTGTGTGGAGCCAGATTGTATCTGCTGCATTCTGCTTCTTCCTCCATTCATCTCTTTCCTGTTCAGTTCAGCCTTCAAATTGGAGTGCATCTTGCACCCTAAATGAGATTTTACTCAATTTTTGTATACTTATATGGGGAAAATGCAAGGTGGAAGCAGAATCCAGCACTTCTTTAACTTCTTAGCTCCGTGGCAGGTTAGGTAGTATGGTATTTCTCATCGGCCTGCTCATTATATCTGCCAAGATAGCTCAGAATCACCAGAAAAACAACTTACTTCACTGTTTCGGGAAGAAAGTTGGAAAAGCCTTTCACTTTCAAATATCCAAATTGTTTGCTTCCTGTCACTTTAAATTTAATATAAGCACATTACAGTATACATGATGCAGTATATTAATATACTTAGCAGATGGATAACACTTGCTCATGATTTAATACTTAGATATACTCATTTCACATTTACTGTACAAACACTTCATATATTTGAATCTTTAAGTCAGACTTATCTTCAGACTAGAGGCAATTGAGTCACATGAGCATGGGATTTAGTTTATTAGTTTCATAACTTTACTGGTATTTTGGCAAACCTGATATTAAAAATAAAAAAATAAGAAAAAACCCCCAAAAAACTTACATCTGGATTTTAATATATTTCACAGCATTTCCTTTTTCAACATGATGAAACCAGCTCTCCTAAACCTACAAATTGATTCAAGACAAAATTCAGACCCTGTATGTCATTCTTTACTAAAATTCACATAAATGTGTTACAAAACACTTCATAACAGATAAACCAACTCTCTTACATTTTTCATACATTCAAATACTTGCTTTAAAATGCAGCTGATTCTTGGGAAGCTCTGGCAAGAATTTTACTGAATGAAGAGCCATCATCAGAAATTAGGATGAGACCAGACCTGAGAACCTCAGATGGAAAAAAAAGTAGACATCTTGCCCTCGCTCCAGGCCAATTAATATCCCTTGGTTCTCTGGACTGTTTATTTGTGTGTGAATGAGCATCACTGGAATTCCTGGGTCATGGTGAAAGGCTGGGAGGACAGAGTCTGGACGAAGAGTTTCTGAGCTTGCAAAGTCCTATATTAACACGTAACCTCACTCACGTCTGTAGTCTGATCCAAATCAATAGGATTAGTCATGGAAGTAAACTTTCACATGCGCTGGAATATTTGGAGGGTATAAAAATGCCAACATGGGGGACAAAATGAATCCAACACAAAAAAGCTAATTATGCAGCAGAGAAATTCTCTTCACCTTGCTAATTCTGAATTTCTTGTAAGCAGAAGCAGTTACATTTGAGGGGTTTTCTTCCTCAGAGAAATTACTACATTAAAGAGTAAACTGCTGAGAGATCTCAGTGGAAACCACCTCTGAAAAAGGCAACAGTACAACTCTGAGTACATTTTTAAGCCCCAACACAGTTACTAGAAATGTAAAGTTCCTGCAGGATACTGGCAAATATAGAATCATTATAACACAGATTAATTAACATTTCTATAAGCCCTGTCAATGATTTACATACTTAAAACAGGTTAAAGCTTCTGAAATCTACAGATGTGAGTCAAAGATGGACAAGATTATTGTGGAAAAAGCAATTAGGAATAAGAAAAGGCAGAAGACAGAAGGAGCAAGGTTTGATTACCAAATTAAAAGGAAGGAGCCAAGAAGCAAGCAGAATTAAAACCTCTAAATGGATTTTAAGAGTGTGAAGGAAATCACTGCAGCAGGAATTCTTGCCTTGGTTCAGCAGATGGTGTCCCCAGGTGACTTAAAGACAGATAAAGTCTGGTGATTTCCCCCTCCCCTCTCCCCCCTCAATTTGTAATTAGTATATTTTCAATAATTTACCTGGAATAAAATTTCTTCTTATAAGAACTACATATCTGACTATCAGTGAATCATTTTACACTGTCATCCACAATTCTGTTCATTGCCATGTCCTTCTCTCTCTTTAACCAAATTACTATGATGCTATCAAATGAAAATCCCTATCAGGATGTCCATGACACTTCTTGAAGTTTCTGTTTTATGCTGCTAGACCTGAAGAAGGCAGTGGTGGGCTCGGAAGATTTGTCTTTTCAAATTGTTGAATCTCTCATTATTTCAGTGAGATCTGGGAACAGATGTCTACATGATCGCTACTACCTCCCCAGACAGTCATGTCACAGGAAAAAGACATCATATCATTCAGCAAATTGTAAAAAAAGTCAGTGGTTTAAGCACAAATTCTTTGTCATAACTCTCAAAGCTGTTGTATCATGAAAGGAAGGTCTGAAAACTAATTTTAATTTCAGATATGGTTTCCTGTGTTACAGAATTCAATGAAATGTTGACATAATTTTTTTAATAAGGGATGACTTATCTCAGGCATATTTATCCTACTCTTCTGAGGACAAACATAATTCAGTCAGAAGATAGATTCCAGATAAAATAAAAAAAATTCAAACAGATCAAACTTCGATCAACATAATTCACAGTTTTGTTACTTTTTTTCAGAGCCAATGCCTAATTTGACTAATTCTATCAATGGTGGTCCCTTCCACAGTTATTCAAATACATTTTCAAAATGCTCCGCCATTATCAGCTGAAGATGTTAATGCACTTTTGAAGGACATAAAGTTTGCTGGGAAATTGTTGTTTGCTCATGCAAAATTGCCAAATGAAAATGCTTTTCTTTCCTGATCATGTTCAGATCAGTTGTATATAGTACCTCCTTTCTTGAGAAGAAAAAAAGTCCCAACTGCATCATGGGGAGGAAAACCCAACACAAAACCAACAGACAAACAAACAAACAAACAGAAAACCCTTTTCTTAAAGGCTTATCAACATCTGCAAAATAACTGCTTATTTTCTCTGGATAAGAACAAAGTAAATCTTAAGTTGCCAGTAAGTGTGTGACAAAACCTACACAACAGGGTTACTACCACAAGGTGTAAAGGAGGTGTGTATTATGGATTTTACTTCTTTTTCAGAGGTTTTGAGGGGACATCCTAGTTTTCTCACACCTTTTTTCACCACCAGACTGCCAGCTGTCAGATCACCCACCTCCCTCTTTTGCAATGAGCTTCAATCTGCCACTCTGCAGAGTGGAAGCACGTGGAGATAGCAGGTTTTCCAGAGCTCCTGGCTCGCTGACTCTCTAGGCCTCTCTTCCTCCCTACAGAGAGACAGCAGGGGGAAAAATCTTAATAACTTGAAGGCTACAAAACTGTAAAAGCTTTTAAAGGAAGGAAGTTTTGTAGGAAATGGGGTGGGGCTCATTCCAAAAATCAGTGTTAGAGGTCTCTTTCTCACATCTTTCCATTTATGAACAGCACTGTGATCTCTTCCCTGTGAAATTATTGGAGAAGGAGGATGGGGTAAGATAGCTGCAATCTTTAGACAAAATTTAAGTTATTATGAAAATTACAGCTCTGAGATATCTGAGCACAGCCTCTGAGAGCAGCAGACCTAAAAAATCAAGCTAGTGGTCAGAAAAGTGCCTGAAACCTTATCACGAACATTTAGGACATTTTTCCTTGCCATGAGTAGAGAGATAAAGGAGGCCAGTCAGGAGATACTATCAGCTAAAGAATCCATAGATCTCCTGTAGATTTCACAAGAATAAGCACAATAAAATAGCCCGGCTGCTTGGGATTACAGGTCCCAGCCTTATGTCTGCTTCATCTCAGCTCCATCAGGCTGCCAGCTGCCAGAGACTTTACTGAATCGTTCAGGGGCACAAATTCCTCAAATTGCTGTCACAGAGTTCTTGTAGCGCTCATATTCTTTACACTACTTGTATTATTTTTATGCCAAAGGTAAAGTAAAATTATTTTATCTTCCCTGTTTTCTGTGCCTGTAAGCAAATTTAAATCTTTGATGATAATTCTGGCTATGGAGATCTAACCTAGTCAGTAGTGACATAAGGGAAAGAGGGACTACTAGATAATGTCTCAATTTACCATCCTAGGTATTACTCATGCTCCTCAGTCCTGGAGCTCTTCTGCAGGGCTTCCATTTTCCACAGCCCTGCTATGCTTCTTTCTCACCCAGAGCCTCCACCTGTACGCTTTCCAGAAAGTTGCACTGCAGCATTATAGATGTCTGTTTAGATGTCAACACCAACTTTCCTGCTCCTCTACCTTTCCAAGAATGCACTGTCAAAAGCAGTCAACCAAGAGTTACATGTCTCTGTCTCGGTCTCTCGAGGAGTTTGGAGACCCTGTGAGGTGAGCAGGAATATATTGGCAACTACCCATATGAGATCAACAGCAAATGTGAGTATTGGTGAGGGCTGATAAAAGAGAAGGCTGGAGGAGAGGGGTAGCCCTACATTAGCATTGCAGAAAGCAACAATGAGGGAAATATGAAGAAACAAAATTTACTACGGTCTTTTATTGTTAAGGAGAATGCTCCTGAAGGCTGTTTCTTGATGGAGCAGAAGTAGGACCAAGAGAAGAGAATGGACAGGCTTTGATGGTGAGGGTAATAGCATTATGGATGAAAAAGCAGAGGGGCATAAAAGATCTATGATGGTGACACAGAAGACTTGATATTCATACATACTGGGACCGTAAGGAGATATAGGAACTTTAAAGCTTATATCTTACCAGCTAACTGTAGGACATGATGAAGACATCTTATCTGGGCTCAGCAGATCTCAAGATGAAGATGGTGCCTCTCGCATGTGGAGAGATTTCCCTGCACACAGCGCTATGTATGTCTGGTGGCGAGAAAGTGTTATATGGACTTAAGAAAGTCTTCCAGCTGAGAGCTTTGTTCTGGGTTTGTTAAAACCTCTAAAAACATGTCTTTCTGATGTTTCTGGTTAATAACAGCTTGAGTCTAAAATTAAAACAGTCTTTGTGTTAGAAGGACAGAAACAACCCCAGTGGGCCTTGGGAGCAGCATTCCCCCAGTGAGGCAGGAAAGGGAATGTTTTGATCACTGCAACTGAAATATTTTCTGCTTGATGTGGAAGGCCAGGTGGGTGAGAAGAGCAGCAAAGCACAGAAAGGCTCTCTGGAGAAAGATCCATAATTTTGGGGGTTCAGTCTCCTGAATCAGAGAGAAGAAAAAAGGGTTTGGGGAGAAGTCCTCTCCCAGGGTACTTTCTTGTATGTCTGCTTTCTGACACATACCTACTCAACATCAGCACTCTAGTGGTTTTCATCTGACATCATATTTAGATAAACTATCCTCCTGAAACAGCAGGATGAACTTGAACTGTGTATAAGTCTTCATTTTTATTGAATGTGGACTTCTACTCATTTAAGAAACCTTGGACTCTTAATTTTCCGTTTCATCTTGCCCTTGAGGATACTTTGGTTTGCTGTATTTTTCTGTACTTGTCTGTCCTCTGTGATTGTAAGTGCTTGAGACTCATTAAATATAAAAGCTCTTTGATATCAGCTGGAGCACAGCTGAGGATTAAGTCTGCCTCTCAATGCTCTCTCTGCCTGCTGCTGTCATGTGTAAATCCTCTGTAGGGATCACTCCCTTCTAAAGAAATCAGCTGTAGCCTGCGTGAAACATAGCAGATGCTTTGCAAAACAGATCGGAAAGGAAGTGAAGATACCTTTTCCAATGAACTTTGTGATGAACATAAAATCTGGTATCACAGCAGCTTCCCGCAGGAAACCAGCAAATAGGCATCCACAACTCACTCATCTATAAAATGCCTCCTGGAATCTTTAATGGCTGTTAGCAAGCATCTGTCAGCTCCATGCCACGTGGGGAGAGCTGGAAGCAGCATGGTAGCCATGGTGCCCACAGGAGCTGTGCTGGCAGGCTGTGCTGCTGCTGCTGGGCCCATTGCAACCACCCAGGTGTGTCTGGGAAATGCCCCAGCCGGGCATCGTGCTCAGCTGACCCCAACCCAGCCACAGCATCACACTTCTACATGTTATGACTGCAAGCAATGATACCATAATCTCCAGAACATAAGAAATTCTTAAAAGTTTTGAAGACCAAAGCAAACTGGTAGTATTGGTCATCAAAAGGTAATGAAATTCAGCTGTAAGGTAGGAACCTACTTTTTCTGGTGATGCTTAAATATTTTACTGCCAAGGTTTCATCAGCTGTACGTTACATTTTAGTTATTTGAGTCTCCATTAATGTGTCTGTTCTGGAACTAATTTTTAAGTGGTTTACCCACAGGAATACCAGCCCATATGCTTAAAATAAAATAGGGGATATATATAAATATATATACACAGGTAGAAAGAGGGAATATAATTTTTTGGTTTTTTTGCAAGTGATAGCATGCTTCTATGTGATTACAATGTGCAAAAATCACTCCAAAGCCTTCTTCTCAATCCATATTTATAGGAGAAGTCCCATGCACTTATAAAAGAGTGAAGAGTTCTGAAACCACATCATAAATCAGCTGTAAAACCTCATGGGCTACAACCATGATGTAAAGTTTCTTGGACCAATATGAGAGTCCAAGGGCCTTTTCAGCCTCTTGGTTAGGTAGCTATGCTGCAGTCTAGTTGCTTCTCATAAGTCAACCATGACTAAACTCCTGCTCTTCTTCTCAGGGGAGCTGCATGCTGCCCCAGTGCTTTCATCTGAAGGCTGGTTTGTTTGAGTTTTGGGTTTTGTTCTTGTTTTTTTCACTAGAAGCTGATTTGAAAAGATATATTGACAAAGAAATGCAGATAAGCTGTGGGCAGGCTTGCTGCTGCTGCCATTCATACCCCTTTGAATCACGCACATTGGAGCAATCAGCTCTTCAAAGGAATCTGCACCAATGTTGCTTCTTCCAGATCTGATGTTAACATGTCTTGATTTATTACAGTCAGGAGCTGGGACCCATCAAAATCACCCTCTGTGTTTATGTCACACCTTCACTGTTTCCTTTTGTGGCTCCTGTGATCCTCCTTAAACGCTTGTCTCATCTTCCCCTTAGCTCAGAGACAGCATCCTTCTTTCCAGCACTTTGTCCCCTTTCCGACTGCACTGCTGCCCCATCCAAGCTCTGTAGGTCTCTGTAGAGCTGTACTGCCAAACACCCATTGAAGACAGACCTGTTACATCCTCCTGAAGACTTGGAGAAGGATTGTATCTCAGTACAAATGTTTGCAGTGCTGTCTCAAGTTATTTTGATGGTGGCCGTATGAAACAGTGACGACGAAAAGGGATATGTGTTTGCAGCTATCTGTTGGCAGGAGCTCCGTGTGGGCCACATACCCAATGGCATTGCTACAGCCCAATGAGATCTTCTAGATAAAAAGTTACCTGACTTTAGGGTATAACTCTCACACCAACTGTCTCTTTATTCCCTCTGTTTTATTGGTCCTATTTTGTTTTCCCGGTGCTTATTCTGTGAATCTGGTCTGCATTTCTTAAAAAAACTTAAGCAAGTTGTTTTGTCTGCCTCTTGTGCTGATGTGAATTTTGTAGGATCCTATTTTAGGCCACTGTTCTTTCCCCACAAGCTGTGTATTCAAGCTCCATTAATATTAAATAGGATTTCAGGGAATACATCGAGGGAAAATAATCCTCTTTAATGCCTCTTTTAACATACCTACTTTATTTCTTTGACATTTCTCACCTCTTGATGCTATTTTCTTATCTCCCTGTCTACACAAGCATAGACCACATCTCACCCTTCTAACACAACTCCCTCCCTCCCCTCTTGAGGACTCTCAAGGATGCCAGGCATACGGCTCTTTGTGCTGTTTTCTTTTTCACTTCCATTTAAGAGATGCTATTTGCTTCCTCTCCAAACCCATTTTCATTCAGAGACCAAAACTACTTCCCCTCTGTTTTGATCTGAAAAGGAACATGTACTTGCCTGAAGCCATATGATGTTCTAAAACTCCTATAAAGATTCATTTATTTACTAGCCTTCTTTGAGCTTGAAAAATACAACTTTTTTTTTTTTCATGGTGTCTTTAATCCTTAACTACTTCACAAGTTACAGCTCTAGCACTGATAGAGAAATGCTGTGGGCAGCAGGGTTGGGCAGCCCTTTTGGAGCTTCATGTGGATCCTTTTGGGAAAGGAACTGTTTTCCCATGAAGTTCAGTCTCAGTCCATGGGCAGAGACGCTGCTTGTGGCAGGCAGAATGAGGGGTTAATACCCAGCTTCATGTTCTGTTTCTTTCTTGAAATGGTAGCATGAGCCATCAAGTGCCATTTCTACATATCTCCAAAATAATTAACAGCATTTCTGTACTCAGATGAACCATTTAGCTCCAGCCTTTGATTAAATTGTTTTTCCATTATCCAACAATGAACTGTTAAATGAGCTGGAAATCTATTCTGGACTAAAGATGTCTTTTCTATAGTACTAATTGCTAACAAAGTAGAAGAGAGTACTAAGGAGAAGGAGGATAGGTCACTTGCATGGAATTTAGTTTTAAAGGAAAATGATCTGGGCATATATTAACCATAGCTTAGAAATCTTAGAATGGAGGTACATAATACTTGAGATTTTGAGGATGTTGCAATTTATCATATATGACTTCTTTAGTTGCATGTAGCTTCCAGAAATGTCTGAAGGACTACACAGTTTACAGTTACCTGGATGGTATGCTGGTCACAATTTCTAGTTTTGTGTGAGGATTACAAGGCATTTCTAGTGTAGTCATTGCCATTTTTTGCAATGGTTGTTAGATAATCTCAGCTATCTCATGTGCCTGTGATATGAATCAGTAATTGCACATGGCAAATTAACCTTTATTTCCCAAGTGAGGGAAGTAGCGGATAGGGTAATGAAGGAGTGCTTAAATAAAGTATCATTCCCTCTGGAAAAGTTACAGCACTGGAGGGTGAGATAGAACATGGACCCTATCTTTGAAGACAGCGCTTCGAAGGTGTACATAACAAGGGGCTGTGTGAGCCATACACAGGGACACCAGTAATAGTCCCGGTGCTGAGGGGAAAATTACCACATTACTGTTTGCTTTTTACTCTGTCTTTATTTATTTTTTTCCCCCTCTCCTGTTAACAGTGGCCTTGTGAGCACCAACAAAGAGCTTTGGCTCATATTCGCTGTGCAGCTGCCACAGCTGTGCTGCAGGGCTGCACCTGGCTGGGGGGCTCTGCTGCAGGCAGCTCCTCTGCAGCAAGCAGGGCCCAGCAGCACCCAAGCACCAGAGCTGCCTTCATGTAGCATGGCAGCCCACAGAAAACTGTCTCTGGAAGTAGCTTTCTGAGCCATCACCTCATGCTAGCACTCTGACTTGTCCCTGGCCTCCTCTATTACTCCTCAAGTCAAAATACACAATCACTCATGCCATGGGCTTCCTCTTTAGGCTTCGTTCATGTCTTTACCTTTCTTCTGGGTGTGCCTTCTTCTGTTGTTGAGCAGGACTGTGTAGCCAGAAATCTAGGAGCGTCTCAGAGTGAAACACTTTCCTCTGATCCTGTTCTGCAGGATAGCGTCATGGGTGGCAGCTCCTTCAGAGAGGAGAAAGAGTGAGAAAAGTTCTTCTCCTCCAGACCTCAGAAGAGCTTGAAAATGTGAGTACTTAAGTCTCAGACCATTATTGAATTTGAAAATAATTTTTTAATGTATTTTGAAGATTTAGAGACAGTCTCATCACTTTTTAATTAAGACCGGCCACATTTGTGCTTTTTGAAGTTCTTCCCACTGGTTAAACAGGTGATTTATCTTCTAGTTTGTTCTCACTGCTGCTGATACCACAAACACATTTACTAAGGCAGGCAGACACCTCTTGCACATCAGGAGGCAGAGGGGTTGGGGTTGTCTGAACGTTATACAGAGCCTTGTCATGCCTGACGTGCTGGCATGGTCAGCATGTGAGGAGCTGTGGCATTGTGAGGAGACTGGGAAAAAGACACTCCTCGGGTGCAGCACCAGGAGGAAATAAGATTACTCCTCCTCATTTACCAGGCTGGAATACTGGTGGATTATTTGCAACATCCAGGGGAGCCATTAGCCAGTGCACTATTAAATAAAATGGCATAATTGTCGAAAAGAGCACAGAGCATTTCCATACTGCCTGCTGTGCTTCCTAGGCATGGGCAAGGCTTCACGAACATGTCAGTATGTACAGTGGCACTGAGCACAGGGAGGGAAGGGAGGAACCAATTAAGGTTTTACTGTGTTACCAGATCACCAGCAGAGGCAAAGATAGAAAGGGGCACCTTTGGGCAGTGTCCCTGCCTACAGCAACAGTAAGAGGCGCTCAGTAGCTGCTGCCCAATCGGGCTGGGCAGACATTAATGGTCTAGCTCAGCCAGGAGTGTGCTTTTCAAGTGAATTGCCTGATTACCTTCCATTACCGTGTTCCATTGGCAGTTTGGATGCACAAGGCTGGATGCCTCCTTGCTGGAACAAAATGGGATGAAGTGGCTGGGGATAAAGCTGGGAAGGAAGCCCCTGAAGCCTGTACAGTGCCAGTGCTGTGCCAGAGCACCCATGATCCTGACTTGCATCTTTGCAGGGATCATGGCAAGGAACAGGTCTTAAACAGGTAGGAGTTTCCAGGAACTAAGGAAGTTCTTGATGGCTCCATGTGCCATAGAATGCTTAAAGTAGTGAAACCATTAGTTACTTTTAGGGCCAGTTTTCATAAGCAAGGTGTGAACACAGGCTTTGTTTCTTAAAGGTGTGACTCTTCCTCTGCAAGCTGTTCTAAATATGTGCCTCCGTGTTCAGTGTGCCAAAATAAATGCTCTGCTACATTCTGATTCTGGTTTGGATTTTCCTTCTGAGTTTAAAGCCAGTAATGTGCACAGTTACAAATTTAGTATCAATGTTCAACACCATCAAATATATGATACTTCCTGTTGCTTTGGTCATCTTTCCTCTTCCTGTTGAGTTGTTGGCTCATACATTGCTAAGAAAATTATAGAGAAAGGGAAGTCTTAGAAAGAATAATTAAGAATAATTAGAGAAAGTATAATTAACATTTTCCCTTTTTTTTCTATTTTAGGGAAAAGACCATATTTCAGTTAGGTTTCAAAAATAAGCTTTATTTCTTTTTTCTTTTTAACAAGACTGCTGATCATGCTGGTAAAAGTCGAGCAAGCAGTTCTGGCTTTATTTAAAGCTTCAGCTGCTCAGGTAGCCACCAAATATAGCTGAGCTCTTACAGGAACTGCTTGTAGGATTCTAGTATTGTTTAGTTTGAATACAAATCCTAGTTCTAGGGTTTCATCCAGCACTAGATTTAATGCAAGTGAGATTCTGATCTGGAGCCAAGCTCCACATCTGACCAAATCCAAATATGTCAGAATCCCAAAATGTATTTTAAGTATATCACATAACAGACTCTCAAAACATCATAAAATGTTATATGATAAATATGACCAAATAGGAATGTTTTCATAAATAAATGAGTTCTTGTGCCATTGAGCCCTTCTGCCATGGTGTTGAGGGTCAGACCCTTATCCATCTGTGCAGAATAGGTTTGCATCGTGCTTATAAACTTGGACTGTTCCAAAGCCATGTTCAAAGGGCACAACATCAATTGCAGGGACAAGAAAAGGAGCCAAATATCTCAAGTGCTATGACCGGACAGCCCAGCACGAAACTGCTGCGCAGGAGGGGCCCACGTTGAGCACTGCTGCTCCTCAGGCCAGCTGCGAGGCACCCATTTGTCTGAGAGATGCACCACGGGCTCCAGCGCCTGGTCTCCCCTGCTCTCCGCAGGTTACCAGGCAACACCGCAGCTTCAGACCCGCCTTGTCCCCCCCTGCCTCGGCGTGCACGCATCCCTCACTGCTGCTGCTGCTGCTGGAAGGGAGAGAATATGGTTTTGGAGGAAGGTGGGAGGGAGGTGGCCATAAATGAAGGAGATTTATATACTCCCTACCCCTTAGATTGCTGCAGATCAGCTGGCTGGTACTTGTAGAGAGTCTTCAAGGAAAATTCAGGAATCTGAGTTCAATCATTTCACAGCAAATAGGATTACTGTGAAAGGAGAAGGATTCCAGATGCTAGCGCTCCTCGCAAAAGAACTAATGCTCTTGCCTGATTTTTTAGACTAGGCAATTGTAGCACCTGCCTTTCCTGAGCTGTGCAATGATGCAGCTCACCCTTACAGTGACCTTCAAAGGTGAAAACAAAAAAGAGGAAATAGCTTGTATGCAGAAATACCTATAACACATCTTGCAAGAAAAGCCTCCGAAGAGCACTTGCCTGCCGGCTATAGCTGATGTGATGGGGTGTGGGGCTGGAACTTCACCCTGGATTCTCACACCATTCCTCTTTTACAACCAAAGACGGTGACTGGTTTCTGCTTTTTCTTGGCTATTTTTCCTATGGCTGGGTTCATAGCCTGAATACTTAGGATAGGGATCTGGTGCAGTACTTCATCCTGCTCACTGCCATACCACCACCAATGTGTGCAAGACAAAGAGGAGGGACAGCCAGGCTGAAAGCTGGGGATGTGCCTTGCAGGGAGCTTTCCCTATGCCTGCTCTGCCAGGGTAGCCAATTTATATGCCCAGCCTGCTGACCCCAGCTTTATCCTTCTACAGAAACTTCTCAACCTGGCCAGCAGTGCCAAGTCCTTCCCTTGAGCTGTGACGAAACATTTCTGCAGACCATGAGGGAGAGAAAGGGAGTGGAGAGGATGTACTTTCCTCCATAGCACATCCATGTAGTACAAAGTGTAATTTAGCCCTTTGCTTCATATCTAGTTGCCCTTAGCTGCCATGCAACCACAAGCCCACTCTTTATTTATTTTCAGGCTTTCTCAGTTGTGTTATATACCTATTACTCAAAAGAAATCCCTAATGTAGGCACACAAAGGATGTCTGTATCTAGGACACTACTAGTGTCCTGCTATCACTTACTGGACCTACCTTGCTCACAGACAGCATGGGCTTCAGAAGGACCCTTTTCACACTGTATCCTGCAAAAACTCGTGTAATGTATTCCTATTAAAACCTCTGTTTAAGCAAACAAGGAAACATCATAAACTATGTTGAGTTTCCATTCAATTTCCAAACTTGAAAACATTAGCAAAAAGAGATCTGATTTCAGCAAGCCCTATCGTTTGCATATTTGTTATGAGATCTGCTCACTGCTTAAAAACGCTCAGCATCTCTCCAGGTAAGGAGGCCAGGCCCCCATTCAGGGTAGATAAGGGTAATGGAGGCTGCATCCAAGGGAGGCCTCACCTGATGAGCAAGATCAGCAGCCGTGCCTGCGTTGCAATGCAGCTGCGTGACAGGGCAGGGACGCAGCACATTCTTCTCCCTGCCACAGGCATTCCTGCAGAGGCAAGGAGGCTTGGGGGCTGCCAGCTGCTCGGGCCTTTGCTGCTGGAAGAATGCAGCTGAATGTGAAAACTTGTCACCAGGCTGAAGCCACGATACATCTGTCCCTCCTGTCAGTCTCTTGTAGCAAAGTCTCACAGGGACTTAAAAACTGAAGCCATAAAGATGGGATTTAACTAGCCTTATTCTAGAATGCAGTATGTAACATCCATGCTCCATATGTCCCATGATGGGAATGTCCATTTAAACCATGCTATGTAAACAAGACAACAGCTGTGGAATGGCATGAGCTATCCTGCAGTAATTCAGAGAAGAGTTGGGCAAAACTTTAGAGGAACATTCCTTTTTGTTAAATACCTATGGCCAGAGAAATGGAAAAAATGTGTGATGGGGACCATTTCCTTTTTTTATTAAGTGGCAGAGCTGTGAGAAACCTGTTAGAAGGAGGAAAAGGAGTCCTCAGCAATGAGAAAAAGGGAAACGATTTCCCTTTTTCATTCTGTTAACAGTCTTGTATCCAGCCTGGAAAGATAACACCTTGAGAAGCTACTTGCACTCACCTTTTATAGGTCAGTGTGGGAGCCCTGGAGGAATGTACTCTGCTAAATGTACGGAAACAGTTGGCTGCAGCTGAATCAGTTGTTTCCTCCCTGGAGATAAATGTTTGTCTATCTTTCTCCCCGCCCCCATTTTCTTAAAATCTAAATTAGACTGCCGCAATATAGAGAAATTTCCCGATATGTCTAGTGAAATATAGCAAATGAAATAATAAGCACTGGTCAGAGCATTACGTTTTCTGTTTGCTAGCTGAAGTGAGAGGAAAAGAGTTGTGGTTTTCTCTCCATTCCTTCAGTTGGCTTTTCTTCCACATCCAAACAAATATATTAATCTGTGGTTAAACAAAATGTTTTATTCCACTATAAATCAATCGTCTTGGCTGGTTCTTCTCCCCCTCCCTCATGCTTTCCTTTATTAAACTAAGATAAATTGAAATTAGGCATTTCTAAATTGCAGGTCGAGATGCTTGACCACTCTTAAAAAAGCAGCCCAGTGGTTTGATTAATTTGACTTTAACCTGAAAATAATTAGTTTTACTAAACTTTCATTACTGGTTAATAAAACTTCGAGCATTGCAATTTTCTTCTGTTCTAGTTACCATATATATACTGACATTTGTAAAAGACACTAAGATTTAATAACCTCCTAGGCAAATATTGACCAAGACAAGAGGTCAATGTTAAACTGTCAAATCTATAAATCCAAACATTCACACTGGCAGTAGTTAATCTGCTTTTACTCATTTTAAAAATAAATTAATAAATTAAAAGCCAATATTATCAAAGAAGTTAAAATTTCTGAAGCTCAGAAACACATTTATTCATCACATTGTTTACAAAACTAGTAATAAGTGTTTACTTGAAACATGGAAATGAAAACTGAAGACCATCAATAATCTTACCTACTTGACCTAACCAGAAACTAGGAATCATCACCACACACACACTTTTTACTTAGATATCTAAAAGCTGCATTTGAGTAAGGCAGCTTGTAATCTTAGTGCCTGAGTGCAGGCTTGCAGGGTCAAAAGTGAGAGTTAGGTACACCCTCTTCAAAATATATGCTCTGCCAAACATCCTGGCTAAACGTACTTGCATTGAGACACAGGTAGCTTTGGAAGAAAAAAAACCTCTCGGTGAGAGGAGGAGACATTTTATAAGAGCAGTTTCTTCAAAGCTCTGGGTAGGAAGCCAAATTTTGCATTTATTAAGGTTTTCAGCAAGGAAATCAGTACAAGGTGTCCATCTTAAAGAGCTTTCCGTCTGCGGTTGGGGAGCAGTAGGCTTCCTAGCAATGATTTCAAATTCCCCTAAAATCTGTTATTTATGATGGCCTTGTGATAAAAAGTTAGAATCTTGCCTGAGTTACAGGGAAGTGGGCATACACCTCATCAAGCTTTCAGAGAGGATTTTGAGAAGAATTTCCCGCTTACTGAATTAATAAACCTGTATTTGAAAGAGGTACAGTGCAGAGGTTGGGAGCAGATGGGGAACAGTCTTCTTTCTCATCTGCAAAGCACATCCTTAAATACAGTATTTAAAGTCTCCAGACCTTTATTTTTTACTTCTGGAACTCCAGCAATTTCTTGATTATGGATTATCTGTGAGCTGGAAGTGCAAATCACCACGCGAATGAGTACACCAAGGACCCTTATTAACAGAAAGGCAACAAAGACTCTCCAGGAAAAGACAGGGGAAGCAGGAAAGGAGAAAAGATTCCCGAGGGTCAGTTGCAGGGTTAGCAGAGGGAATTCAAGGCTTGGAGCTGAACCATCAACAACCTCTCTCCACCCTCACAATGGGGCATTGTTCAAGCATTTTGGTGATGTCCTCTGTTAATAATGGTGTATTCTCTTCAAGTAGCATGCCCTAGAAATTGTATGGATTAGGCATCAAGTCCCACATACTTTAGCAAGGGAGAAAGACAGAAAGTGTAGAAAAGCTAGGCTTGCTCTTGCATTCCTTCACCATTGAGGGCAAAGGAATAACGCAAAGCATGCAGGAAAATGTTCTTAATAAGGTGTGTAATCTGGTTGTGAAAAGGAGAGGGAAAATACAACTGTAACACTACCAGTTTCATCCTAGCTTTCAACATGGGGATCATGGCTGTATTCTCTGCCCTTCAAGTTAATGTAGCTGAAGTGGACGAGATCTGCAGAGCACTGTTTATTTCAGTTGTCAGCTATAATCGTGATCACCATCACTTGTGCTGTGGCTGTGCCGCGTGTAACAGGATAGGAGTCCCCCATTCTCCCAGACCCTGATGAAGTATAAAGGACATCAATCCTGTCCCAAGCAGCTTACCATGCAACCACCAGGCAACAAGCCTGAGCAACAGCATAAAAGTCAGTAGTGAGGCGGAGCAGGTGCTAAAGGGAAATTTACAGCATTTCGGGGCTACAATGATTAGCTTTCTATCCAGCCAAAGGTGTCCAGACAATTTAGAATTGTTGAGCTTATTGTAAAATGAGCAATTAAATCATAACAGCTCTGCTCAGGCACAGTTCCACGTGGTACCCTCAGCATGTTGCTCTCAGAATACGGGATCAGTGAGTTCACGCTTAGATTGCATTAAGACTTTGTGTTTCTCAAACAGCTCTAAAACAAGCCAGCTACAAAGGGCTGCAGGGGAGGCAGACAAAGATGCAGTTGGTTGTGGCGGATGGAGGAGGATGGCCACAGAGGGAATGCCAGCTGCAGCTGGAAACATGGCAGTGGGTTTAAGTTGAGCTTTCAGCCTACGGCATCCACATTTTCAACCTAGTGCTGAAAGCTCAGAGACCATTGGTACTACATGCGAGGGCAGCTGCAAGAACTGAAGGTTTGCCTGGTGGGCAGCATGCAACAAATAACTCAAGGACAAAAGGAAGATACATCCACAATCATATTCAGAAGTGAGGCAATTGAAGAAAAGTAGCATTGCAAACGCACAAATTAAGTAGGTACATAGATAGCAGGCTTGTCTACAGGGGAAATTTAGTACCAACTAAGCTAAGGTGTGAATTTATACAGCCCTAGCTACGCCACACTAGCTTCCTGTGTGGATAGCTTTAATCTGTACTAAGAACACTCCTGTGAACACAATGACACATTTACTGCTGTGGGAGTCAATAGAGAGCAGCTAATGCGCGGCAAATTCACACCCTGGTGAGCAACATCCCGCCTGCCCCTGCTGACTGCACAACAGTGCTTTTTCAGCAAGGGGCACTTCAAGCCAGCTACAGTCAGAGAGAGCTTTTCCTGATGTCCTCTTGGGACTGGGCTGCCTATGTGACCTCGTGGACAGAAATCATTAACAAGGATTGAATGGGAATGCTTGTGAAACAACTAAGTCTGGACTTTTTTATAAGGCTGGTAAAGTTTCCTCATGGACTTTTTTTCCCCTGAAGTGTAATATTTTGTATTATCAAATAACTCTTTGAATATAGATATGCTAATATGCCTTATGTATCCTACAGATATGATTCTCTTTCACCACATACAAAAGTTCATTTAACATCTTCGTCAGAAATGGTGAAACTGAAATACAAGTGAAGTTATGTACCTGAGAGTATATCTAGAAAAGGAGTCCTTATCTCTTGATACTAAGTCCTGCTCCCAGGGAGTCTGGCTGTCATAAAACAAGTTACACTGTTTCTGTGGAGGGCAGAAGACCTGAGATTTTGGTCCAGCTATGAATCTGGGTCCAGATTTTGCAGCTGAGGCACTGCAGCATGTGATGAAGCTAGTGAAAAACTGTACTTGTTGGAATGCATCAAAAATAACACTTCAAAGAAAGAGGCTTTTAACAAATCCCAGTCACTTCTGAAAAATGTTTGCTTTAATCCTACTGACCTTACTGAGACACTTAATCCTGGAATTGTCTCACTAACTTGAGTACATGTGGGGGGAGAACAATCTGGTCCTATGGAAACAAACATACTCTTTTTATGAGTGATAGGTTAAGCATGCAAAATCTGTCATTACCATAATGACAAGAGTGATGTTCTATGAGGAATACTAATGCATCTGTACTCATTCCATCATGGAGGCCATGCCACTTTTTTTATTGAAAGCTGCTGATGTGAATAACACGGAAAGGCTTCTCAACATTTCCTGTTTTGTTGAATAGTATGTCACATTGTCACACCACACTGTTATATGATCTGGTAATGAAACACCATAATGCACTTGTGCATGGAAACAGACTTAAGAATATGGAGACTACATTAGCCCTCAATTATCTGGCCTTGGATGGCCTAAAGCTCAACCTTCTGGATGCTTTTACATAAATGCAAAAAGTAGCAATCAGAACTGACAACCATCACTGGCTGCAGGAATGTAACAGCACCTTCTGTGAAGTCAGACAAAACCAGTGTGCTGCCATACACAGAAATATTGGGTGCTTATCAAGAGATATCACACCTGCTCCTAGCTATCTGATTCTGTCCCTAATGTTTTACAAGTAAACAAGCTTCTGTAAACCCTCAGCTATGTTGTGTTACTCTGCAGTTATATATAGAAGCTGCAGTGTACTGCTTTGCAGGGATGAAGCTGTTTTATAAGGGGATGCTCCAATAGGAAACATCTGTCCCTTTCTTATGGGCATGGTTTAAATCACTGAATTGATGCTTCTTTCCTCTTTCCTTTCCCCTCTCTCCTAGCAAGCTATTCCTCTGTTTGCCAGCTATTTACAGTCTATTCCAAATGTCCTTCTCTTATTTCCAGGCCTGAAATCAGCCGTGATACTACCCAATATGCTGACATTTTTGAAGCTTAGCATCTAAGGAGATGTTTGCTGATTCTCTTCCAGATCAGAGTGGATGGGTACAGAGTAGGTAAATTCCTCAGAACTCTGAGACATACAGTTCAGTCAGGCAAGGAATAGCAGTTTGTTACCATATCCCATCTGCAATGTTATCGTTACATGGTTGAATTGCAATTTCCATTATAGGCCCCATTTTCCGGGGTTTGTAGCTCATCCGTAACTGGCCATTAAGGTTGTCAGCGTAGCAATGAATATTTTTCTAAGACTTTGTTAGAAAATTATCCTAGCTTGCCCTTATTTTTTTCTCCTTTAAGAGCTGGTGTCTAAAAATAGATTTTAGATGCGGGCTGTGAAAATCTCAACAGATCGCAATGCCCTCACCAAAATATCATGGGTACTTTGACGCACACACTCAGCCAGCAAAGCAGCACAGACTGAAACCTTGAATTTGAATTAAGGTTAATTGAATGTCTTTCTGCATCTTGTGTGCCATACTTCTCCATCCCTGGCCTTCCAACTCTGATTAGAGGCACTGTCTATATTTAGCTTTCCTACACTAACCCCAGTTGTTCTGCATATTGGACTGGATCTCACAGTCTGCATTTAGTTTAGTCTTGCTCAATTTCAAAGGCAGAAAACGGCACTGCTAAAATCTCTATACACCTCCAAGGAATGCAAAATAAGTTCCATGCTTCGGCAGCAGTTCAGAGCATTATCAGTGTTGTGTGTCTCACCCTCTCTCTGCTACCTAACCTTAATTGCTTGTTCTTCTGTGTCTCCACTGACCAAAAGTGGAGACTCACTCGCATGGGAAGGATTGCAAGGAGGTACTTTCTGTCCTACTTCCTGAGGGTGAAGGAAAAACAGTGCTCATTCTCTTGTGGAGTCTTCGACTTCTGGGATCCCTAGAGCTTTATGAAACCTAGGTACAAGAAATACAAAGTCATATTTTTGGTGATCTTTTGTCCTGCTTTGGCCTGGGGTCCCCTGTTTTTACTGCATCTCTCAGATGATGTGTCTTCAGATGGTTTTCTTGAAATGGTTAATCTGTAATTTGGAAGGGTCAGGTCATTCCTTCCTGAGCTTGCCTGAGCTCCTCTCCAGCCACAGAATTTCTCATTCAGGTAATGTGGTTGTGGCAAGCTATCTACCATGCTGTTGAAAAAGACTTGCATCCATCCCTTGATTTAATTGTGTGTCATGGTCTGCTTGTTTATTGCTCCCTTTGGAGCTAGGACCTGCATTTGGTATCCTTGTAAAATGCTGTGAACTCTTGTGATGAAGTCAAGCAAATAGCAAAGAGGCTGATAAATTAATAGCCTTGCCAGTTGCCTTTGGAAACCAAGGTTCAGGTGGAATTCCACTATAGAATTTCAAACTGTCAAGCCACATTTCAAAGTCAAAGATAGTAGGGAACCTTGTGAAAATGTGAGACAGAACTAATGTTCTAATATGGCACTAACAGGGAATTTATATTTTTCCTCTTCCTACAGTTACCATTTTCCCAGTTTAATACTATGGTACACAGTTCCCAGAATGTATGGTTATGACATCCAAAAAGTTTGCTACTCCTTAAATCCCCTCTGTCCCTTTGTCAAAACTTGCTATGCCAATGGCAGAGACAGCACGGCAGGCAACACATCAGCTCCACTGATGCCACAGTGCGCAATAGATCAACGTACAGTGCCACTGGTTCAGGTGATGGTAAAATACTGAGCAGTGCACTGCTTCTGAGGAGCAGGTACAGCAGCTCCATTGCTTCTGCCACAGGAGCAGCAACCTTTAAAAAAAAAAGGTAGGTCAGCTAGCCGGTGCAGCTAGGATTTAGCTGCCACTGTCAACTCTGACAGGGGTCACACACTAGAGACCTCGATTTCACCTACATTATGCACTCCTGCTGTATTAACTCCTTCCTATCAACTTTTACTGCTTTGGCTAACATATGTGGATATCATATTGCCTATTGCTTAGCTAAGCTTGCTTCAGACCACAACTGGAGAGAATTCAGAGAAAAGCAATACGAGTTTGCCACGGACTCTTCTGGCAATGACATACCCAGGAACAGGGCACAATTACTCCAGGATCCTGCAGAAAGGTACCACTGCCTTCTCACTCCTCATGCATAAGTAAAATCAAAACGTTCCCTTAAGTTAAATCAAATGCACAGTAGAAAACTGAAGATTTTCCCCAACTCTCCCTTTTGCTTGTTCAGTTTCTGAACTCTTACTTCTTTTTGGAATGCCACTGCTAATGTAAAGGAAATTAAATATCAACATTTCTTTCAGCACTTTTTAATCACATCCTTTGTGGCTAGAACTTATGCTGTTAGTAAATGCATGTTAAACCTCGAGGAGATTACAGCACAGCCCTGGGATCTCAAGAAACTTCGGGGAAATAGCCATTTGTTGTCCCTCTATTGTGTTACAGCTACCTATGGTGCTAGGAAACAGAAAATTAATACTGAATAATTCTCTGATTTATATTCAATACAAGAAAATGCTAACAAATTGAAATCTAAATTAATTTAGATAGGAATGATATTTATTCCATACAAAGATCTTATCTAAAGGTGGTAAAACTCATCTTGTAGGAAGAAATTAAGCAAAATAAAGTATATCTAAATCCATCTTATTCCTAGATTCACAAAACCTATTCAGGCCTACCCTAAGTGCGCCCATAAGAAATAGGTGACTCCTCCTAACAGGTCTACAATTTCAATGTATTTTGTTCTTGCTTAAATTTAAAACTAAGCCAACTTTCTCTATGGAAAACTTGTAGTCCTAGAGGAAGTACAAATAGAAATGCCTCCAAGAGAGCAATTGCCTATACCAGAAAATGAAGCAATGACCTACTAATAATGTCTTTGAACCAAACCAGTATCCTGAACAGTTCTTCTTCTCCAGATACATTTTATTCAGGAGCCTTTTGGTATTTTCAGTCTTTGGGGCAAGGCTCTTAAATAATCTGGGGCCAACTGTGAATTTAAAATACTGCTTCAGCCAAATGTGTCAGCTGACTTGACATAAGTGTGTGTCTTAATAGTTCACCCTGCTCCCTGCACTGCTCTTCATTATGAGACAATCCAGGTTGCTCTTTTTCTCCTCTGGAATGATGAGTATGCGTTCCTTTCAAACAATAGCTAACAATTTAACAAGGTGGGAAACCAACATGGTCCTACCAAGCCAGCAAAAACCATTAGCCAACAGAATGTCTTCCCTTCCTCTTACGCTTCTGTCTCATGAATATATGTACCTGAATCACATTAGCAAAGGTGTCCTACACTGGGATATGCATTCCTGCAAAGATCCTTGTCTGTTTTCTGCATGTAGAGTGCCAAGAGCCTGCAACATCCACCACAATATTGGAACTGAAATAGGGATAAAAAAGAGTTTGCTACTTATAGCTAAGCTTTAAATCTGTAGAAGAGGAACAAGCATGAAATTGTGAAGTAAATTCAGATTTGATGTTTTGTGGATGCAAAAGACACCAAAATGGATTCTTATTTAATCAGAGGCTAGAAGAAAGGTAAAAAGCGGTTAACAAAGTAAGTTCTATATGGATCTGGAAGACCAATTTAATTGAAGGCAATATTTCATGTGATTTTCTTGTTAAACTCACCTATCCTTACAGCACAAAGTAATTTTTTTTTCACATGCACTACTGTAAAATATTTAGTGAAAATAACACCGTTTTCCCACATACATCTATTTTTAAGTTATTTTGCACCTGAGGTGCAATTTCTATTAGTACTGAAAGTAATTCATCACATTCTACTAGTGGAGTTTTTTCTGTCTGTGAATGGTTAGCACTAGAGGCTCATGGAGTATAATGTATGAATATGCATCATACTGGTATTAAACTTCATTATCATGGGTTTTATTAAAGTTTTCTTTGCATACCTGCTTTTTTTTTATTAATTATTTCTTCAGTGTCAGCACCAAATACCAGTCATTTAACTCTCAGCTTCTACATCACGGGTTTTATTTAATATAGATGTCCTGTCCAGCAGTAAAGAAAAGGCTTTGTAATGCCCCTTAACACTTAATACTAATGCCTCTGCATGATATTCATCAAAAAGCGAATCGTCCACTGCTAGTTTAAATCTTTGAAGATAAAGTTTAAATTTATATTTCAGGATCTAATCTACAAAACCGATCACCATTTAACAAAAAGGCACAACTCTTAGTGACCCCTGAGAAACTAATATTGGTACATTCCCAACTGTGACCCACAGGAAGGGTCCCCAAGCAGGGGAGGCTCAAGGCCAGCTGTTAGTTTTACTGAGGACTGGTTCCTGAAAAAGTACCACATGTCACCTTCACGGCTGGGGACTGAGGCAGTGAACTGCAGCTGCCCCCTGGGAGACCTGTAAAGTCTGGCAATAAATACCAATAATACCAAAAAATTTCCCACATGTCAGTTTGAGACCTCAGTGAGGTCTGGGCAAACTGTGCTTAAAATCCTCACCCATGCCAGAGTGCCCATTGGCGCATCCCTGCTCTAAAGCATCAGAAACATCAGTACTGAGAGGCATCCTGTGGGTTTGCTAGGAATTCAATGCTCCTCTGTCTTCCATAAAAGAAGGTAAGAAGCTCCCAGCTGTAACACAGAAGTCTAAATATCCACCAAAAATATTTTTTCTGTCCATTGCAACTGAGATACATGGCTTTCCAAATTCTCTGTGCAGGGCCAGAATATATGTTATTGATTCTTTATTAATAGCTTTGCCTAGCAGAGCTTTACTGATCCTGCAGGCTAAAGAATCCAAAAAGTAAGGCTTAAAGATGGTGGTAGATGTTTTCTTTCAAGAAAAAATATTATAAACAAGCTGTATGCTATCTGTAACACCTTGTATTCTCATTTGTATCTGATTCCTTCCTCATGAGAAAATTTAGAGGGAACTTTGCTACCACATTTGTGGTGAAGCCACAATAAATCCAACCGGATATTCTCCTCACGGGAGAGATCCAGGGGGGAATGATATAAATTGCCAGCAAAAGCAGAACTATTTCAGGGTGGTCTACTTAGAACTAGCTTCTCTGCATGTTGATTATGTTGTTGACAGTTGGCCAAGATTTTTTTTCAGAAGTACCTAAAGTTAGCTCAAAAGGTCACATTTGGGAATGCGAATAAATGGCCCAAGTTACATACATTCTGTGTTCCAGCAGGTCAGACAATTACAAAGGAAGCATGCTGCTTATTCATCGTCCTCAACATTTTGAAAATCTTGACCTTGGATTTTCAACCAGCTGTGATGCAGTCTCTGCCTAATCAACAGCTCTTAATTTATTACACCAAGAAAGGAAGTAAAACTCCATACACATGAGACTGTAAAAGGCATAAAAATTAAGAGATAAAGCTACTTTCTCCAGAATGGCCAATCCAAGAGCAAGCTGCCAACGTTCCCTCTTTTCAGATGCCAGCCTGCCAAGGCAGGAGAGGCTCTCTCAAGTATTCCTAAAAACATCCCAGCATGGAGGGTGTTAGCTTCGCTCCTTGGTATCATGTTGTTGAGAGAGCTTGCTGGAAAGCAAGTGCATAGGATTAGATAGTGAAGGAGAGACCAAGGGATCTGAAACACAAGTGATGGGATCACAGTGGGATAGCACTGAAGAAGCTGGCACAGACCCAGAGAGCTCCTTGCAGTAACAGAGGAGAGAATTATTACAAACCCTCGTCCTCATTCCACAAGAGCAGTTGGTATCTGTTAACTACATGCAGACTATAAAAGGAGAATGAGAACTGGCTACCTTCAGACAGAAGAAGAATGAATAAAATGCATTAGGTCTGCAACATATGAAGAATCAGAAACCTATACAAATAAACTATTTCTGCAACAAGGCACAGTGCCAGCAGCAACAGGCTGAAGTACTAGTCTGCTCTGACAGCAATGAGAAATGGCAGCTACTCAGAAGACATCACCTTAAAATCATAACAGCAGAAAGTGCCACAAATCTGCATATGTCTGGCTTTTTTAGGAAGAAAAATATTTTGGCCATAGATAGTTTCTGGATTTGGCTTTTGAGTAATTGAAAAAATCAGGCAGTGATTTAAGAGGAGTGGATCACCCAATGTCTATACACAACTTAGCTGTGCTAGCAGAGCTTACTGCTCTTATCTAATCTCTCTTGATTTTAAAAAGACTAATCATCAACACAGCAGGGTACATGCAGAGAGCCAAAAGGCCCTGTCCCACAGTTCTCCTGTTTGCATGAGCCTGCAGTAACTCACTTGGCTGAGTGGTCAGTAGAAAACTGATAGGAGACAAGGATCTGACCCAATCTGGAGAGTCTTAAGGCAATTAAGGGACAGAGAAGTAGGGCTTCTATTAATTTTAAAAGCGTTTGTACGAACAAATTCCTTCTTCTGTGAAAATGTGTTTGGATACATCTGTGCACTAAAAATAGAGAAGAAACTGCCTATAAATCTATGCACACTGAACTGAACTGAACATTGTGGTGGGGTGCAGTTAAAGTAAAAAATGGAACATGGGAGAGTAGGGAAGGATGGATTTGACCAGAGTCTCCAGTTAGCTGTTCCAATTCCTTACTTTCTCTTACATTCTCTTACATTTTATTTTATTCCTTCAATCAGGCTGTGTATTTTTCTTTAGCTAATTAACCACTAGGGAAAGATGCATTTTTAAGGAAGTTTAAAGTGGTGCTGTCATACTTCTATAAGGCAAAGGAAAATTGTCCAAACTCAGCTCCAGTAAGTTCCTGATTGCTCTGATGAGCACTGGGAATACCATCATCTTCACAATAAAGGGGTCTCCATCTCCCCAGTGCTATCTTTGAAATTAATTTCATACAAAAGGCTTCATATAACATGAAAAATCAACCTGTCTGCAAGAAGAGCAGCATTGGCATCAACCACTATCTTTAGTTTCTTTCTCACTCTCTGTGACTGTAGACTGATTAATCAAGATTCCTGTCCAGCTGAGTATGTCTTCTTTGATACTCCTCGGAGCACTGTTAATCCTCCTTCCAAAGGAGACCAAACATTTAAGATTAACTTCTATAAGAGTTCTCTGTAAAATTATCACAATGGACTTTTCAGACTTGACACTTGCAGATCAAATAGCCTATCGTTTGGTGACACTGTTCTGAATGTCAGCCTGTCATTTACGGATCAACTATAAACATTTCATCATAACCTCACACGTGAAAAGCACCCACCACTTCCTCCTTCAAATCCCTCCTTAAGTGCATTTCCTTTGAAAGGCTTCCAATGTTCCTTTGCTCACCAATAACATCTGTACCCACTTTATGGTAAAGTAATATCAGCAACTTGAGCCTATAGTAGACTTTGTGCTGCCTGTAGAAGGACTCAGTCTGTTCGCAAAGTCTATGTATATCTTAGGATCATCCCCTTTCCTTCCCCCCCACCCCCCAAAAAAAAAAACCACAACCAGAAACTGATATAATCCAGGATGAAAATTTGATGGTAGACCTTCTAGCTGGGTCCTGCCAGTGGAACAGCTGAATAAAACAGCACAATCTTCCAACAAGTTTCTAAAGAGAAAACAAAACCCAAAATATTTATATTGCACATAGGAACACCTAGAAGCCTTGCAAGTACACTTCTTACACAAGGAATATCTGTAAACCTTATAAAATAGAAATAGCAAAAACTAAACTATTCTTCATTATGCTCCCTGTTCTACAAGGCCCACTTTTCCTGGAAGCTTAGGACTTATCAGCATAAGCTTTCTGCTCAAGTACAAGTTTTTCAGCTTAGCTATTTAAATTTGAAGTTACTTTATCCTTTCAGTATATATTTAACTCCCTGTCTTTTCCCTGAAAAGCCCCACAGAATTACAGTTGGCCTATCTACAAGCTGACCTGGAGTTGTGCTCTAACAGCTGATTACTGCTGACCCACATAAAAATATCAAATGTTTCACACAGCATGAGATTTTACCTAATTGATTTCCATCTTCCCTGGAATTTCAGACTCCAGCTCCCCACATCTCACCCCTGCCTCTCTTGCTCCTAGTTTTGTCATGGACCGGTGCCTTGTTTCCCACAGATGCAGCTCCCAGAGGGCAGCTGCCAGGCCTGCCTTCAGCAGAGGCAACAAGTGGGGTCTGGCAGCAGCAGTGATGGAAGCTGTGTGGACGAGGTCACTGGAGAATGTCCCCTAAAATGGCACTGTATACATTTGTTTTAGGAGTACAAAATGGTATACCTAGAGGGAGGGTGAGGGTGGAGCTAACTACACAGGGAGTTGAGCCTGCCTGGGAATTGAGATATTTATTTATACACTATTCTGGACTTTTAATTCTATATATTTAGATACACAAATAAATACCCTCTTTTGCTGCAATGCTGCGAACTGCATTTACTAAATATGAAAACAAAGTATCTAAAAATAAACGCACAGGTATGAAGACATTAGCCTTAATCTATAAGATAAGGGCAAGAGAACTGCAGTAACTTAAATGACCAAAATACTCCTAAAAGGAATCCCTTCTCCCACTCATCCCTCAAAGACCCCTGAGCAAAACTAAAGAAGACAAAAAAATCATCACAAAAATTCCCAAAGTTGAGTGAACATGCCAAGAAATGCACAGAGAAAGATCATTCGTTATAAGTGGGCTCATTGCAGATGAATAACATATTGCCAGAGGACAATATGAATTTGACGTTGTTTTACTAATTTCCACATTCTTCACTTTATGGCAGCAATCATCACAAGCCAGCAGAAAACAATACTATCTGATGGCAAATGACCAATGTAAGCACTCATGGCATTCCCAGTCACTGTGCAGGGTGATAAAGCCACACAGCAGCTGCAGTTTTGCTACAGTGACAAGCAAATATAAACAAATTTAAATGGAGTTTTCAGTTACTCTTCATATTTTGGAAGACCTTCAGCAGAGCTCCAGTAAAAGCTTTTCTAACACCTCAGTTTTGAACTGGAATTACCATTAAACCTATCATGTTTCTTCCCAGACATAGAAAATCCCGTCACTTGAATCCCAGGTGCATTTCTAATTTCTCTGTTTAATTACATCCCCGAATTTTAACTTCATTTTATCCTGGAAGGTTTTTGTCAATATATGTTGAAGTCATATTATCGAGTGGACTAAAATCTTCCACTTACAGAGACACAGACAATTTTTGTTACCCAAATCCCAGCAGTCATTACTCTAGATCACAGAAGTAAATTCATGGGTTAGTAATTTATATCAAACTAAAAGGCAATGCCTTTTTTAAGTGCCAAAGTAGTCCTCACAAATTACTGCGAACTGTGAGTTACTGTTTCGCTCAACACAACAGTCTCGTACATATTTCTGTCTCAAATTTCCCCTCTAGATGCCTTAAAAAAAAAAAAAAATGCCATGGCTCAGTCTGGACTGAAGTAGTTCTTCCTTCTTTTTTGTCTCCCGCAGCGCCGGGTGCATTCCGCGTACAGCAGCATCTCCTAGTGGCCGTCTTGCCTTTGCTGCGTGGGAAAGGCAGAAGAGAGCGCAATTTGTGTTTCCCGACGTTCCACTGCATTTCAGGGTGCTTGTGCAATAAAAGGAATCAGCTGGGGCCAGGTGTTCGTAATAAAAAGCACTATTTACCTCGGTTGAAATGTGGGTTTCCTGCCCCTGAGTTACAGGACCTGTGCGAGGGTTTGTAATCCTTCCTGCTGAAAGAGGCAAGGGAGGGCTTTGCCGAACAGCCCTGTCCAAGTGGTCTTCTGTGGCAAGAGTTTCTTCAAGGCTTGAATCTGCTATTTGATCTAATTTTGTGCTAATTTATACCACTGTAACGCTACCGAATTCCTGACTTTCATCAGATTAGATGAAAAAGGTATCTACTTGCTTTCTGAGCAGTTAATAATGAAGAGTGTATTCCCGCTTTATCTGGGAAAAGTGCTGCATGAAGTTATAGAAATACTGAGGACAGTTTCCAGACAGACAACAATTTTCAAAGGATTGGGGGAATGCTTTGGTACTTTCTGTCTACAGGACAGAGATGCATAGGGTTTCAGTAAACCAGAAGTGGCAGAGAAATTAGAGATTAGAGATGTTGTTGACATTGCAGCTCTGATCTGTAGCTAGCAGGCTGGAGCTGGGTCCATCGGCACGTGCAGAACCAAGCACGGTGTATCCAGCACCTACAGGATGGGGGGAACCCTCTGAGCCACTGGACACTCATGCATTCCCTGTGGCCACTGTCACTGCTGGGCACAGCACAAAAAGTCCATATTTGAGAGACAGTTGCTATTCAGAGCAGCTTAAACGCCTGCTTAGCTCTGGTTGAAGTCAAGATTAAATGTCAGACACATGTTTAGGGACTTTACAGAGTCAAGTAAAGTCAAATTATCTGGATGGAAACTTGCCCACTGAATTTGTTGCTAACCCTGGTCATTATATCCATGCTTGCAATACCCCAATCTGCAAATGTTTAGAGCTTTGGTATTGTTTTCTCTAAAGCCCGCTGAAGAACATTAAAACAGAGTAAGTATTCCATCTCCAGAGGTCAAAAAAGAAGCAAAGAAGTAACATTGAAATTGTGCAGGAGTGCAATCTTGCACGGTTTCCTGCACAGATAAATCAGAGTACTTTTTTTTCCATATGGGTTTTGATCTTGGCTCCACTATAATATCTCTGGCAAGGGAAACATCATACAGCAGTAACAAAACCATCATTATTCATTTATTGAGCACTGTCTGTGTGATTGACATTTACAGTACCTGTCTCAAGAGTCTTGAAGCCTGGAAGAACAACACAGCTTAAAGTCATTGGCCAGACAATCAGAACCAAATATGTGAACCTCAAAAAAATCACCATTTACATTTAAAAGTTGCTTCTTTTTTTTTCTTTTTTTTTCTTTTTTTTTTTTCCTACCGATAGATATAAAAAGTCTTAGAAGATGAAGAGTGTTGGGGGAAAAAGGTAGACTGATTTCACTGCAAAGTAGAAAAGGCAGATAAAATGCTTTTTTCATTGCACCCAGAAAGACTAAACTCTTGAAGAACCAGGGGATGAAATCTTCAAGAGGACTGGATGCTGGTGCTCCTTAAAAAGTAGAATTCAGAAAAAGTCCTGAAGAAACCTGAATATCTCATCAGTCTGAAGTAAGAATTAGAAACATGTTAAGTGTTGATATGTTAAAGCCGCAAAAGCTCTTCATCCTCTCTGCCTGTCTCCTTACCTGTATTGTATTCTCCTAGGTAAGTAAATTCCATCTAAATCTAAATCTGAACTGGTTCTCTTGTTTCTCCTCAAAGCCCAGAGAATGCAGTACAGGACAAAGGGAGCAGGATTATCTCTGGAGTCTTTATGAAGTGGAAGGAAGTGGCTGCAGAGATTGCAAGGAAATCGGTTTTTTCTAAATATTGTGCAACCTGTCAAACTAGGCAAATAAAAGCCTCTATATATGATTAGTAACCAGTTTCACTGGTGATGTTGCTTCAGTTCAAATATTATTTCAAATTTGGGACATCCTACTGGTACTCCTCTTGTATGATTGTCAGTAATCCTGCCATATTGTACACTACTTCTGACATTTTATATGCTAATTGAAAGAAAAAATAAATAAATTCAGTTAACTGCACATTATCTTTTAAATTCTGAAAACAAACTATTGGCTTTAAATTTTTTAAATTTAGTATTATTCCCTGCCATTTGTTGAAAATCAATACATTTTCTAATCTAAATCCTTAAGAACTAATGACCTCAGCACATTAAATGTAAATCCTGGGGATAGATTAATGTCCAGAGCTACCAGAATCCTTGTTGGTAATAGCTCCTGCATCTGGGAAATGCAAATACCTGGAACTTTTCTCAGAGGGCAGTTTATTTATGGTCCCCACAGAGATTGACCAGATCTCTTCATGAATGTGTTTACTTGGGGAATAGTAAAATAAAATCTCTGAGCACAGTTTCTCAGCTGCTGACGGGTCTCCAAGGAGTAGGGAAAAGATGTCCCTCAGTTTTCCTGCTTTCTCCACCTAAAGGTTTTGTTCCCGTGACACAACACTGGTGTGTAAAAATCAAACACTGTGCAACAAGAGCAACAGAAGTTGTCAAAGCTATAGGAAATTAACAGCATGGAAGTTTCAGCAGGAAAGCTAAGTTTAACCCCAGTTGCCCTGTTCAAGTCTCGACTAGAGCTGGATAGAAAAAACCCTTTCCTTTATGAAGGTATTCGCTGCTTCCTGAACAGCTTCAGACACTCAGGGGAAAATATGTGATTACTCCCACTTTCAGAGACCTCAGAACATACCAGGTTAATTTATCTCCTAAAAACATAATCCCCCACTCTTAGGAACAAGCAAGCTCAGGGAATAGAGCCTGTCCAGTTGATTTTTCTGATAGAAAATTTTTTTTGTTTTTGTCCTGTACATATTCAGATATTTGCTTAATATCCTTAATCTAGAGGGCACTTAGACACATGGTTAACTTTGGACACATGTTTCTGAAGCAGACTCGTTTAAATACTAAAAGGGATTCAAGAAAATGGCTGATTTGATCACCTGGCCAAATGCAAATAAATAAACAAACAGATCTTTTGAATCACATTGATATGACAAAATCAATATTTTGATATCAAGGAGAAAAACGGTGAGAGGATCTGAACTCAATATGAATAATTGAGTTGGATTTCACACGCTACCATCCCTTTCATTACTTTTCCTTATACTGCATTACACAGCAGGCACAATGCTAAAGAAAGTGCTTTTGAAACTGAAAATATTCAATCACATTTCTAAGTGCTGTCAGGCCAGAGCTGTCTTGTTTGCAGCTAAGTAAATCATTTGTCAGCAAATTTTCATCTACTTATAGAGCTAATCCCAAACTGGGATCTCAGTTACAATGAAAGAAACTTGGTAGAGGTCAGAGGAGGAGAAAAATGGACATGTTTCTCACTATGGACCAAGAAGCAGCAATGTCTTGCTGTTCCAAGTCCTAGCAACAACCCATAGAAAAATAGTTTGCCGTACAAAATAAAGCCCAAAAATTGTGCTATTTGTTCTTCTGTAAACAAAATGGTTCCTGCAGGTGTGATTTGAATCTGCACTATTTCTAGTACAAAGTGAAACCACACAGCAAAAGCTGCTCTTAAAAGATAAGGTAGTGGAGACGTACTTCTTTTTAAAGCAAAAGCATCACACCAAAAGTAAGTTGATCTTTGTGTATGAAAATTTACATTCTATGTTAGAAAAAATATTTAGGTGTAGGTACTTTATTACTGAAAGGAAGTAATTGACTTTTATTGGTACATTTATATTTTCATATTATGGGATCATAAATGTTGCAGTCTTAGTAAAAGATGTGCTAAACAGAGGTGCTCACCCCACTGCCCCCTGTTTCAGAGAATTTGAAATTAGAATGCCAACACTTATTTCAACAGAAGTCATTTCACAAAAATAAAATGTGAATTTCACCCACTATGAAAAATGAAATTAAATTAGGAGGCAACAGCTGGGAACAAGCTACAAACAGTAAAAAGCCAACATTCAAAAAAGGTCAAAGTAAGATGGAGTCGTAAGGCAGTCAGAGCACCTATAAGGCCAAAAGTATTTTTTCAGATGGCCAGTTTACATCTCTGAAAAGTTTACAGGTAAACATGTCTTTTTCCATGAATGCTACAACTTAGCTTGTGCTTGAAAATGAAACTAATCATCACTGTTTAATTTTTTTTCATGCATATAATGTTATATGAATCAAGCCATATGTTTTTTATTAATTATATTTATTTATTCTTCTGCACATTGAAAATCATTCTCCAGGTTCCCTTGGCTGCAAACAACATACTGGTACTCATAAAAATAGTCTGACCTTAAATAAGTAGTACTTGATGGGGTACTGCTGTAGAGGGAAAACGTGTCACTTTATGTGATGCCTTTGAGCAATGTTTTTTCTACCAGTGCAGAGCTTCACATGCCTCCTTCAGCTGGTCTCACAAGAGGACAAAGGCGGTTAGTGCAGAATCTGGCCTTGGTCGGCCACTGTCCATGATATTTAATTTGCATGACAAGCTTCCCAAATACTGCCAAATATTGTGAGAGGAATTTTTCAGTTAGTTTCAGAGGACAGCAGTCTCTTCAGATAAGGACAGATGCAATTCCAGCTTTTCATGTTGTTTCAATTGTACACAAAAATCCAGGGTTTATTAAGTGTTACTGCAAAGTCCTTGAGGTTTACAGCATTAAGCTGCTAATCCACAGCATGGGGCTTCTAAGTGTGGTTCAATGGTTTAATTATCTTCTATTTTAGTTTTGGATGGTTTGATCCACAGTTCATGTGAACCCGTCTCATTTCCTCATTCGTGTGAGAAACCCTTTGAAGCCAAGGGTGTTACCATGTGACTGAGCTCCTCAGGACCTGTGATGGACATAAACAGTGGAGCCTGTGCAGGCAGATAATGCAGTAGACAGATAATGCAGAGAAGAAACTAAGTCTTCTGGTTGGGTCTGCTGGTTTCTTACTGATTATGTAAAAAATATACACGGGGGATCAGTGACGTACACATCCAGGAAAATTATTTTTGGACACAAGTTCCCATATGTGGAGCGTGTTTCTCTTCTAAGAAGTAATAGCAAGATTTGCTGTGGGTGCAAGTGGCACATCTGGAGCCACAGGAAGAAAGGAGGTTCAGTGGTTTAGATGAGTCATTGCTCCCTCTTAATGGAAAACTATAAAATATCAAACTGCCAGCAAGTAAAAGATCTTTCAGGGGTTTATTAGTTTTACAGGTCTTATAAAAATTACTGGAAAACCATAAAACTTTAATAGCTGAAAACTGAAATGGCTTCATGGGCTTAAACTTGCCTGTTTGGATCACAGCATCACTATGCCTCTGCAGCTGGGATGTGGCACATCAGCTACAGAAATTTTGCAGACTGTCTTGCTTTTGTTTAGCTGTGCCCCAAGGTCATATAAAAGCTTGTGGCTATAGTTTCCCTTTGAACATAATGTCATGAAAATATTTAGATCTCAGGATATAGCTGAGGTTCTTCCTTAGTGGTAGCTTGCCTGGTGATTTCTAAGTACTATCGGAGTAGACTGAAGTTTGCAGCTGATGAAACCACCCAGGAATATTACAAGTCTAGATACAAATGTGTTTATTTACACTCCATACTCAAGAGGTTTACCAGGCATAATTGCCAATCAGGAGTACAAATTTAAGTGAGAATTTATGTCATATATCCAGATTTGAAGAGGTATCATGGTAATTATGGACTAGAGTATGAGCAGAGACAACACCCATCATTAGGGGTTACAGAGTGGAACAATTACTTTGCCTCTGGTCTCAGATGCAGAGGCCAGAATGATTCGCTATACCCAGCAACTATCAGCTGTAGCAGTGGGCAGAACTCATTGCCTTGGTTCAGCAAAGAGCTAAATAATTATTTTACATCACTTACAGCCACCCTAGGATGATGACAATTAGACTGTTGATGCCAATATAGTCAAAGGTAGCTGGGTCACCACCACTATGTTGGTAGTCGCAGACCCCTTTATCCTGTAATATGTATAGCAATTGGGAAACATGATGTGCAAATAGAGGATGCATGTGGAAGGTTTTCCTTAGAGCTGGCGAAACCCCAGCCAGGTAGATCCTGCTGCTTTTCGAGCCTTTTCCATTACAGGTATAAATGCCTCAGGAAAAAAAGAAAGAAAAAAAAAAAAAAGAGAAAAAAAAATAAGGAGGGGGGGCAGAGAGGGAGGAGGAAAACCCACCTCACAGAAATTAGGCACAGTTCAGTCTTGCGTACCCAGCCACAATACATGCCGAGTGCTTCAGGCAGACAAACAGGCTCACTGCTGAGACACATAACTCCTCTGGAGTTATCTGGATAATTAATAAAATAAACTACATGGAAAGTAAATTTGTACCTGTGTAAGGAAACCGAGCAGCATCATAACTGATATCTTGTTCTCTGGTATGTTTTTGAAGTTTGAAAGATTTTTAAGTGGAGCATGACTACCCTGGGGCCTCTTCTACTAATTAGCCAGCTGCAAATGAAATGCATAGCTCTCACCCAGTGGATGCAGGGATTTATCCCTCGGCCAGATGTAGAGGTCACCCAAGCAGAGGCACAGTTCACAGTGACATCAAGAGTCTTGGTTTGCCATTCTCCTTCTGGAAAGCAATCACACTGCAGTGACTAGAGGCAACTTATGCAAACACAATGATATTAACAAAATTGCAGACTCTTATTGTGGAAATGCCTTATTACTTTGCACTGAAGTGGCCCAGTTCCTGTTAGAAATACAGGACAATAATTAGAAATTTATTAGTAAGACAGAGCGGCCCACAGCTATATTTTGTTGATGGAGGTTATAAAAGCACTTAATTTTGTCATTCTCCTTCTGAAGTGTGTGACAAAGCAGAATAAACTTGGCTTAGTTATGCTAAAGCTAAAAAGTATTTCTGACTTGATTTATAATGGTTTGTTCCTAGGTTTTTTGCCTCATAAAAAGAATCTTTTTTTTCCTAGGTTTGGAAATTTCATGCCTCATTTACCAGGTTATGGGTAACAAGATGCACTTTCACATTTGTTCTGCAAACCCAAATGGCAGAGGGACTTTTTTTGTGTCCAACAAAGGCCAAAATATCTCTACTAGTAATTAATTCTCATCAACTGGCCAAAGAATTTATGACTCCTGTAATAAGCTTGTTGTTAGACTAGGTGGAAGCAATGGCCTAGGTGAGACAGTTCCTGTGTTATTTGTTGCATGGTGGCATAAAAAGCAGACATTAATACTCATTTCTTGCTAATGCTTTCAGATTCATTATGAATGAGGAAAACAAAATTAATGGGTTTGAGCTTATGGTGAATTTCCATTAGGGGATTGTGTTCTAGCTGCCAACTCATCTGGATTTCCTAGGAATTAATGGGTTTAACCACAGTGTCATTGTTGTTTGTAGAAAATAATTGATCAAGCCGTGTAAAAGATTTTGTAAAAGCATTCCAAAAATGGGAAAATTCCCAGTTGCCTCCTCTTGTTTTTAGCACAATGATCTATAACTACTTCTGCTTGACCATAAATTGATGTGTAATTTTCAAAGATTGTGATATAGGATATATTTATGGTTTCACAGTACCAGGAGTTTGAGAAATGAGACTTTAGAAAGGAAAAACCTTTGTCAAAACACAGATTCTTACGTGCTGCATGCTGTGACAAAATATAGTTGTAGTACAAGGAAGCAGTTACACACCTTCTCAAACAGCATTGAGAATGAAAAGACAAATCAACTGCTTGTCCACATATCTGAATTATTTTGTTGTCATGCATTCACTTCTCAGAAGTACTTTGTGTAGGATGGAGTATGGGTTGCAAAGAAAGGAAAAGATAGGTTACAACGAAGAAAGGATATCTTTAACAGCAGAATTTGTTAACTCTGTCAGAACAATACAGCCTGGAAGGGACTTCAGGAGGTCACTTGATAGTTGGCAGTCAGAATCACAAAATTTTTGTGTAACTCCTGTTAAGACTCCTTCTATTACAGCAATGTCACACCCCTCCCATGCCACATGGACCTTCAGTATCCTAATAACGTTTATTTCTTAATAGCTTACCTGAACGTTGCTGCATTTTGAGCCTATTATTTCTTGCCCTAACTAATTAGGTCATGGAGAAGAAACTAGTTCTTTCAGATACAGATCTACAATCTATCAAAGAACTAAAAGAAGCCTGGACAAGACACCTCTACATAGCCTGATAGGGTGAGAAGGCTGAGAAATGTCCCAATACAGTCAGCTCCTGCAGTATGAAAAGATGCCCTGTAACAGTAACAGTCAGAGACTAGCCGTATGCTAAGCACACAGCGAAGTAATTTAAAAAGTACCAATGGACAGACAAGCAGGATAACCAGTAGGAAGAACAGCATACAAACAAGGGAGGGACTGGTCAAATGTGTGCAAAAAGTAAAGGTGACTCGGTGTAGTTGGATTTAGTGTTGACGATATAAATCATCAGTACATAATAGTGCTTTTGACTTTTTGCATAATTAATTAAATAACCTGAGCAATTAACCCAGTCTTGAATAGTGTCTGAGTGAACGATAGGTGACAGGTGATAGAGACAGACAAACAATCATAATTAATATGGCTTAGTGTGTGATGGGCTGTGGAAGGTGCCAAACTGAACAGAAATCCTTTGTCAATGGCAGCCAGTGGGGAAGCATGTGCTGCTTTTGGCAGGGGATAAAGTTCATTTTTTTCACAGCAGCTGGTGTGGACTATGTTTTGGATTTGTGCTGCAGTGTTCATTAAACAGAGATGTTTTCATTACTGCTGAGCAGTGCTTACAGTGTCAAGGTCTTTTCTGCCTCTCACACCACTCCACCAGCAAGGGAGCTGGGCAAGCACAAGAAGTTGGGAGGGGGCACAACTAGGACAGCTGATCCCAACTCACCCAAGGGATATTCCATACCATGTGGTGTGTGCTCAGCATATAGAGCTGGGTGAGGGAGAAGAAGGAAGGGAGGCATATTCAAAGTAAGGTGTTTGTCTTCCAAATAACCATTACATGTGATGGAGCCCTGCTTTCCTGGAGGTGGCTGAACACCTGCCTGACCATGGCAAGTGGTGAAGGAATTCCTTGTTTTGCTTTGCTTGTGCATGCAGCTTTTACTTTAACTATTAAATAGACTTTATCTCAACCCATGAGTTTTCTCACTTTTACAGTTATGATTCTCCTCCCCATTGCAACCAGATGGGAAGGGGAAGTGAGCAAGGGGCTGTGTGGGGTTCAGTTGCTGGATGGGGTTAAACCATGGCAGAGGCTCTCCAACATTTGCCTTCCTCTTTAAAGAATATGAAGTATATATTCTGCACAGAGACTGAAGTCTTGCCTTATCTCACCTTGCCATTTCTTGTGAACACCTGTCTCTATGGATAGCATATACCCACACTGGAAACAGAATACAGTGTGCACTCCTAATACTGAACGAAAAGCCTTGCCTCAGCCCACCCCATCTCATTAAGGCTTTTCTGTCTGTACCAGAATAATTAGAGAGGCAGAGCTTTTACCTCACCTCACCTTTTCCCCTGTGCAGCACACATTACCTCTGTGTGTGTTCCAGGTACATTTATACCTAAAATAGCATATGATATATCTATACAGACAAAAATGTCCCAGGCAAAATAATGACAGGTGTGTGTACTGTGTATGTACATGTATGTGCCCTGAGGCAGGGACATGGAGCAGCCTCACAGAATCAGTCAGAATCAAAGGGACCACAGTGGCTCAGCTGTGCAACCTTCCTGATCAAGCAGGGTCACTCTAGAGCACATGGCACAGGATTGTGTCCAGATGGTTCTTGAGTATCTCCTGATCATCAAGTGAGAGAGAGCCCCACAGCCTCTCTAAGCAATCTGTTCCAGTGCACACTGTACAGTTCTTCCCCATGTTCCGGTGGAACTTCCTTTGCATCGGTTTCTGCCTGCTGCCTTGTTTGGCACCACGGAGAAGAGGCTGGCTCTATCCTCTTGGCGCCCCCACTTTAGGTATTTATACACTATATAGATACGTATTTAGATATATATTGATGAAATCCCCTCTCAGTTGCCTCTTCTCCATGTTCAACAAGCCTAGCGCCCTCAGCCATTCCTGGTAAGTGATGCTCCAGTCCCTCAATCACCTTTGTTGCCCACCACCGGACCTGCTCCAGGAACTCCACGTCTCTCTTGTGCTGAGGAGCCCAGAACTGGACACAGCGCTCCAGATGTGCCTCACTAAGGCCGAGCAGAGGGGCAGGATCACCTCCCCCGAGCCTCTCCTCACCCTGCCCCGGGCTGCCCGCACAGTCACAGCTAAGGCATAAGGCCCCTCCACACACAGACCAAGCGGGCCGGGCGATTTCTCCCCGCCACGCGGGCCATCCCCGCCGGGAGCGGCTG
>WBMY01009458.1:1321134-1334102 GCA_013397315.1 Donacobius atricapilla
CGGCGCGCCGCGCTGCCAGAACGGTGAGCGGCCTGCGCGGGGCCCGAGCGGGGAGAGGCCGCCCGCGGCGTGCCCGGGACGAGCTCCGGCGCTGGGGAGGCCCCTGGGAGTGTCGGGGGCCTGCGCGCTCTTCCTTCCTGCCGGGGCGCGGGAGTGGGCCCGGTGGATCCGGCAGCGAAGCCCTTCGGCTGAAAGGCGGCGGAACCCGCCGGAGCTGCTGGAGGAGGCTGCGGGCCCCCAGGGCTGCGTGCGGAAAGAACTTGAGAAGGCGCGGCCTCTCCCGCTGGGCTAGAGGGGCCAGGGAGGGGTACCCGCACCCGTCTCTCCCCGCGGATTTGGATCTGCCCGGTGTTGCGGCGCCTGTTTCGTGGCGTTTCAGGAGGCTCTGGAGGCCGAGGCACCTCCAGGCCTCGACGCTGGCCGTCGTGCGTGAGACTGGGCAGAAAATCGTGTATTAGGGGCGAGAGTACTCACTTTGTAGCTACGTATGGACTTAAAAGTAGTGGAGGGGGTAGGCGTTCATACGACTGGATCTTGGGATTTGAGTTGAACAGGCAGCAGTGAAATGTGGGTCACTGAAAAACAAACGCAGAATAATTTAAAGTCACAAAATATTGACTGCCATTTCACTAGAGAGGTAGTGAGACTTACTGTAGTATGAATGAAAGTAATGAGTGTACACTTCCGCATTTTTAAATTAGTGCGCTGTAAAATCAGTTCTTTATTGACACACTACGTTAACTCTTCAAAATCCCTATATAATCATCTCCTCCATGTAATGTTGGTTTAGTATCTAAATTTGGCCTCGTATTTGCATAGAGTTCTAGCTCATACTGTTGAGTCTTCTGTGGTCAGGCTGTTTTCTGCACAGGTGTGTTTTCTGTGCAGGGTAGGGACCTAAAATATTTTTTAGTTGGGAGCTGTGAATTTTTCTCGCGTCCAAAGGTGTAGTTAAGTGCTAAGCACTTAAAGGCCTATAAAATAGGTGTTGAGGCAGTCACCGAAGAAAATGAAGGTAATTAAATGGTAAGTTTTAAGGAGATACTGATGCCTCAGTTGTGTCCAAACTGGTATTGTGATGCTGGGGTTTGTAAAATTTGTTCAGAAAATGCCAATTTACATGAGTTTTTTAGTCAAAAACCGTGCCATTATCAGGATTCAGCTGCTACAGCATGAATAACCTGGAAGTGTTTTACAGAAACAAATTGAAACTGTCATCCTATCTTTTCTTTGTGTTCTTAGCTTAAGAATTTTAAAGAGCTGTCGTTACTGTTCGTTGTTTCGCTTAATTAACTCTATGTTGCTGCTAGTATTAGTTAAACAACTTGTGTAAAACTAAGGTATAGATCATTTATTTTCTGCAAAACACTCTTTAATTCTGAGAAATGTATGCACTGTTCAATAACAGTCTTAAATGGTTATTGCATAACTTTGGTTTTTGTGTTCCTTTTGATGTCTTTGGTGACTTTAGTCAATAACCCTGAATTTTTCATTTTGTGACATTCAGCAATAGCATTCCAAAATTTTTTGATTGGTCTGTTTTCTGAGAACTAATCTCCTGAAGTTACAACACAGGATTTGAGGTTTTGGGGTTTTTTTAAAGGAAATAGGAGAGGAAGTAGAGGGGAATAGCAATAGAAAAAAACTAGTGGAAATTTCTGTNCGAGCCTCTCCTCACCCTGCCCCGGGCTGCCCGCACAGTCACAGCTAAGGCATAAGGCCCCTCCACACACAGACCAAGCGGGCCGGGCGATTTCTCCCCGCCACGCGGGCCATCCCCGCCGGGAGCGGCTGAGGTGACGCTCTCAGCGGATGCGAGTCCCTGCCGCGCTGCCGGCCCCGCGCCCCCTGCTCGGCCCGTCCTTCTCTCCGGGCGCCCCCTCCGCGCCGGGACCGGGCCGGGCCGTGCCGGGCGGGGCNGTGTATTAGGGGCGAGAGTACTCACTTTGTAGCTACGTATGGACTTAAAAGTAGTGGAGGGGGTAGGCGTTCATACGACTGGATCTTGGGATTTGAGTTGAACAGGCAGCAGTGAAATGTGGGTCACTGAAAAACAAACGCAGAATAATTTAAAGTCACAAAATATTGACTGCCATTTCACTAGAGAGGTAGTGAGACTTACTGTAGTATGAATGAAAGTAATGAGTGTACACTTCCGCATTTTTAAATTAGTGCGCTGTAAAATCAGTTCTTTATTGACACACTACGTTAACTCTTCAAAATCCCTATATAATCATCTCCTCCATGTAATGTTGGTTTAGTATCTAAATTTGGCCTCGTATTTGCATAGAGTTCTAGCTCATACTGTTGAGTCTTCTGTGGTCAGGCTGTTTTCTGCACAGGTGTGTTTTCTGTGCAGGGTAGGGACCTAAAATATTTTTTAGTTGGGAGCTGTGAATTTTTCTCGCGTCCAAAGGTGTAGTTAAGTGCTAAGCACTTAAAGGCCTATAAAATAGGTGTTGAGGCAGTCACCGAAGAAAATGAAGGTAATTAAATGGTAAGTTTTAAGGAGATACTGATGCCTCAGTTGTGTCCAAACTGGTATTGTGATGCTGGGGTTTGTAAAATTTGTTCAGAAAATGCCAATTTACATGAGTTTTTTAGTCAAAAACCGTGCCATTATCAGGATTCAGCTGCTACAGCATGAATAACCTGGAAGTGTTTTACAGAAACAAATTGAAACTGTCATCCTATCTTTTCTTTGTGTTCTTAGCTTAAGAATTTTAAAGAGCTGTCGTTACTGTTCGTTGTTTCGCTTAATTAACTCTATGTTGCTGCTAGTATTAGTTAAACAACTTGTGTAAAACTAAGGTATAGATCATTTATTTTCTGCAAAACACTCTTTCTTTAATTCTGAGAAATGTATGCACTGTTCAATAACAGTCTTAAATGGTTATTGCATAACTTTGGTTTTTGTGTTCCTTTTGATGTCTTTGGTGACTTTAGTCAATAACCCTGAATTTTTCATTTTGTGACATTCAGCAATAGCATTCCAAAATTTTTTGATTGGTCTGTTTTCTGAGAACTAATCTCCTGAAGTTACAACACAGGATTTGAGGTTTTGGGGTTTTTTTAAAGGAAATAGGAGAGGAAGTAGAGGGGAATAGCAATAGAAAAAAACTAGTGGAAATTTCTGTACTGTATAATAAAAACTTAATTTCATAAAGAGGATTGTCACTGCTTTTGAAATTTAATTTTATGTCATTGGAGTGGAGTTTAAATGTAAGATCCTGAAGTGAATTGAGCTGTTTCTATATTGGCTGAAAGAAAACACTGGTATATCCTTTCCTGTAGAGTGCTCTGTGTTTTAATTTGATAAAATGTGGATTTTCTAGGTAAAACTATGCAGTTGCTGCCATCTGATGAAAGAGAGTGCTTTTTGCAGAAAGCCAGCAGCCTGTTGTACATATGATATTAAGAAGCCTGTTCCAGTTTGTTGTTAGTGAGTTTTGCCTGGTTCAATGACCAAGTCCATTCGAGATACTTGTAGACTTCAGTTTTTGTTAAATTTAGGCATGATTGTTTTGTTGGGTTTTTAAAAGTAGTTTCTTGTGTGTATGGTATTATTTTCTTCCTTCTCTCTTACAAGTTTGGGAAGCTTTTTGGTAGTCTTACAAGTGGCCTTGTATCTGAGTGGAAAATGACCTATTTCCTAATTTCAGCATAACAAAATGGTTCTTGTTAAATCTGTACTGAAGGATGATGTAGTTCCTCAGTAGTGATGGAGGACTTCAGGGCTAACAATTTAATGTATTATAATGCAGCGCTGAGGGGATAATTGTATTGAGTTCCCATGGCTCTTCTGAAGAGTTTTGTCTAGTGCTGTCTACAGCTGGTTTGTAAGGCTGCCATTGGTATTTCTACTGGCATTTTGGAAGCAGAATTTTCATTGTTATGTAGTTTAGCCTTGTTTTTCATCCCTCCTCAGACCTGGGATAGTTTTAGTCATTTTAACAAAGGGAACAGAGATGTGAAAGATGGGAAACTTCTGAATATTTTGTGAAAATGGGAAGCTGTGTGAATGAAGGAGGAGACGGCAATTCTGTGACGGAGCTGTCGTGAGAGCTCAGCTCGACCTGCTGGTTTGCTTGCCAGCAGTAAACAAGGGGCAGTGGTGCTGCCCTCTGCCCATGCGGTAAAGGACATGTGAGGAGGCTGTGGGAGTCTTCTCGGGGGGTGGGTAAAGGGACGTTAGCAGTTTCAGGAAGCTCACAAGTGGTTTGGGATAGAAAGGAAGTTTGGTGGTGTAGCACCCATAGACTCCATGTAGGTAGGGTATGTGGCAGATGGCTGAATTATGCTGCTGAGGGAATGGATGGATGTGAAAACCAAACGTGACATTAGCAAGCAAAACATCAGTAATTCACATAGTGGTATAGCCATGGCACTGCTGCTGGTTTTTTTGTGGTAGTTTGGAGTTCTTTGTGTGATGGCTCCCCCCTCCTTTAAAAAGCATTAAGATTTTTGGGGTTCACCTGTTAATGTCTGTGTTAAAATTACACATTTGCACATTGTAACTGTATATAATTGTATACTTTATATAATAAGCATTAGTTTGTTCATAAGAAGGAGCAGCTCACTGCTTCTGTTATAGAGATGATGTTTAGAGATACACCTGCTGTGTGCAGCTGAGGTTTTCAGCTCTTTTGTGGAATTTTTTTGAGGTATTTGTCAGGTGTTTAGGAAGGGTGGTAGTGCCTGAGACATCAGGACAGACTGTGCAATTAACCAGATTTTGAAATGATACTGGAGATATATTCTGATTTCTAGTGTTGAGAACTGTCCAGTTATTTAGTCACCATTAGTAGCTTCAGCTACTAATTGCAGTACAAAAATTACTTCCTACTCACATTCTTTGTAATCAAATGGACAGAAAACTCACTTCAGATGATGAGAATAATCTTTAATCTTGCTTTCAAAGGACCTGCAGCTTGAAATCAATAAAATTTTTCAAATGTTGCCTTAGTGAGGTTTTCATATGTGTGTTTATAGATGTTTCTGCTTAAAAATGTGAATAAAAAGGACTCTCCATTTTATCATATAGAGACTGATATCTTGTATTGGAAATTCAATCTTTATTTATAGTGTGTATTTTTAAACAAGAGCTAGATACCGGAAGACTTTGCAGTAGATGATTTGATATGCAACCTTTTATTTAGGAGTCAGGTGCTCCTAAACCAGTTTCTAAATTATACCTGCTTAGTTAGTTAGATCTGCATATATCAGTAGAACAGATGCACAGGCTTCTCATTTAAAATATCTTTTCTTGCTGCCTGAAGTGGCACAGCTGCTTAAAGCCATAAGCCTTGACACATGTAAAGTATTACTGTATTTTTGGGTTTGCTTTTTCAGACTTCAAAAGGCAGGTCGAAAGTCTGGCAGAGTTCATGTAGCTGCTAATGGCTTGCTAACTCAAAGTCATTTTCCTTTAAAGGAGAAAAAACTATGCAGTTCTATGAAGCCGCTCGCTTTTCAGGAAAAAGGTGAATCAGAAGCATAGTTACATGCTGTCTTCAAAACGTGAGATAATTTTTTTAAGCTCTTTATGCTTTTCTCCCAAGTATCTGTCTTTTGATCCAGCAATCCAAGTTACTGTTCTGCAGTTTTTTAGCTCCTTTCTCTTCTGCTTCCTGTCAGTTATGATAGGACATTTTTAATTTTACCAGAAAGCCATTTTGGGCAATATATTCCTTGCTTTTAGGGGTCTGTTAACAAATTTGTTACTAAAATTGCCTTGCAAGTTAATCATAGGACATCTAGAGGTTCCTTGGAGAGCAGTGATTTTTCAGAATTTCAAGACAAGAGAAGTAATGCTTAAGTTTTGTAACTGTTGTAAATATAAGCAGGAGAACCAACTATTCATTATCACCTCAGCTGCCATTTAATTTGTGAGTGGGTCAGTGCTGTGTTTGTGTTTTTATTGACCAAGGAGTGGGAAATAGCACCGTAGTCATTCTGCGTGATATAAGCAATAGGGTGTGGGAATTTTAAGAAAGCAAGTTATCCACACAAAAGCATCTGTGGTTCACTAAAGATAAGAACAGGGTTAAGGAGTAGGACCATGAGGAAGAACTTTAAAATTTCCCGTTGAACAGTTGGCTGAGAAGATCATTTTGGACATTGTTAACATTTGGTCTCTAGCAGGCAAGCGCTTCTTTGACCCTTGCTGTGTCAGTATGTAATTAATACTGCAGAGCCAATCGCAGTGATACCAGAGGTCAGTTTTGCTGATACCAACATCTCTTACACCTGATGTAAATATCAGGTGTAAATATAATGAAAATGATATGCCTTGGTAAATACTCTGTAGTTTCATAAAAAGATCAGTTTTCCTCAAAGCATAATACATAAGGACATAGAGGACAGATGTAACTGCCCTGCAACTCTTTATCTTGGTTGCTATATTGAAGACTTGTAAAGAAGAATACCTGTATTGTTATGTATTGACATACGGATTTGACTGCAGCTTTTCAGTTTCTATTTTCAGGCAGTTTCTGTAAGGGAAACTCTTGTGTTCAAACACTTACAAATACCAGTTTGGTGCTTATTGTTGTCGCTATTTTTAAAGTATTGACCTCCTATAAACTCTTCAAAATATTCAATATACAAACAAGAGGCAAATAATCTTGGCATGGAAACCTCTTGAGAATAGAAGCAATCCATTTTTCTGCTACTTCTTTGTGTGTTTGCAAATTACTTCAAATACTGTATTTGCATGTATTATACTTGGTTTATTCTCTCTCTGCTGATGGGAATCAAACTCAAAAATAGTGACAGAAAAGAAGAAGAAAGCAATTGTTTGTTAGTTCAAGTGCAGAGTCCTTTTGCGCTACTAGCAGATGCCCCTTTAATACATGTGATGTTTTCTCTTCATTTCAGGTCCTATGCATAGTCAGATGCAGTTCCCCTCTGGCTATGGCTCACATCTTCCAAACTACAGTGCGCCTTCAGGACACTATTCCCAAGTGCCCAATAAAGCTGCTGCTTCACATCTGGATAGTCAGTACAGAGCCAGTTACTACCCTGGCTACTATTCAGCACCAGCACAAAGTGTTATGACATCTGTGGGTAGCAGCGTGTTGAATGCGCAGGAATCACAGCAGTTGTACAACAACACTCCTCATTCCGGGGGGCCCAGTGACAGACCTGCTCAAGGAGCAGTATCGTCTGCGTCCTACTTGCACGTGAGCGCTCAGCAGTCATATTCAGCATTTGATAATCACTACAGCACTTCTGTCAGCTCTTCAGTTGCATCTCAGGGATTTCCCCTTAATTCTGATCACTACGCCATGCCCGTCGTGTCTGGTGCCATGTATCCTAATGTTTCCTATCCTCCCGTGGCTGCTGGCAGTGTGTATGGGCAGACATTTACCTCTCAGAGTCCACCTGCTGTTGGACAGTTCAAAGAGACGAATGCGTTTTCTAGCCAGAGTACATCCGTACCTCATTCCCTTCAACAGCACATTCCCGTGGGATATAATACAACGTTATCAACTGTTTCATCTGCTCAGTCCGTGCAAGACAACCTCAGCAGGAATCTCACCAGATCGGTTGCTAAAGTAAACAACCAAATAAATACAGGTATGGTGTTACTTGAAAGATAGTGAGCTTCCAGATTTGTCTGGGAAACGTAAGTAATCGTGCTCTTGTTGGCTTGTTCTTATTCACTGTGTGGAATTCTGTAATGTATTTTTGAGTTCTGTCACTCATTCTTGTAGCTTTTCTAATTTGGTTACCACAGTCCTCTCAATAGCAGCTATTTGTTCCTATTGAGAGAGTACACTATTCAGGGGATGATTTTAGTTTATTTGTGTGATTTTCACGTGAGTGGCCTCAGAAGGGAGCTTTTGCATGCAGTTCTGAAGGAATGTGTAACTTCTGAAATATGTCTGTTATTCGCAAAGATACTTTTTTCTTTTCTGGCTAGAGAATTTTTTCCAAGTCATGGTTGTTTCTTTAAATTTTACCTTAGTGACACTGTGAGAGATTAAAATGTTAATGACAATGACTCAAAACAGCCATTTGTGGAGGCAGCAGGGTGCTTTGCTGAGGCCAGGTTTGCACACTTTCCCCTGGAGTAGGAGGAGAGCTTTCGGGGGTGTGGTGTGTGATAGGGAAGCCTTCAATCCACACAAGACAGGTGAGCACCCACCACCAGAGGCTACAAGCTGGGTTTTGAATCAGGTAAGTGGCAGGCTTTGTGGAGCAAGCAGGCTGTTGCTTTTTGTCATGCCAATTGTCCTTCCTTACACAACTGTCACACTTAGGCCTGAGGGTGTTCAGCCCTTCTGATGGGGCATAGCTGGCTCAAGTATGCTGACATGAGAGGCAGCTTTGTGCCTTAGAAGGGGCCAAAACCATCAAAGATCCCCAAAGTGCCCCTAGACTCAATTTCCAAAGGAGCGGGCACGATCCACAAGGTTTTAAAAGACTATGTAAAATTCCCCTGCCTGCATCCCATGTACACCTGAACATAATTAACCCATTGAGCTGTGTTGTGTGGGACCCCCACCACCAAGAAGACCAGAAGAGGACTAACAGGACACTGTCTGGATCCCCAGGTGGTGATATCTTTCTATCTATCCAACACATACAGTTTGTACATACTGCTTTTCCACATTCAGTTTTGTCCCATTTGGATGGTGTGAGACACCTCATGGCATGAGTCCATTGTCATGCCCACGTGCCGTCCATGCCGGGTGCCTGCTGGCTTGTGCTGCCCCATGCCCATCACCGGAACTTTATTGGTGCCAAGGTGATACAACAGCCCTTGCTTTTCTCACAGACACTCATACAGTATCTGCAGAAGTGCCGAGCGCTCTGAGGCTGGGGCCTGGGCTGTCTTCTGCCTTGACATAGAGTGACCCAGGGCCCTCAGAAGTTCATGGTTTCTATGTTACCATTTCCCCTGCGCTCTGCAAAGCAGGCTTACAAATACCAGGTCTGCCACAGCTGCGAGTTCCTGTTGGTATTTCTTCACTTCTCTAGGTGGCCTCTTGTAAGGATGTGTCAGTACACTTGTATCACACAGTTGCATGCGCCACAAATGCTTTCATTTCCTTCACAAAAATTAAGTCTGGTTTGTATAACTCATGGCTGTAATCTCTTATATGTGGTTCCTGAAATACTGTCCAATCTTGCTTTTTACTTCCTTTGATAACATTCCACGTATGTAATTGTCCCTTTTAATTCTTGTACCCTACACCATTGGGCAGTTCCCAGTGATGTAGGAGCATGTTTCATTCTCAGCCTGGCAGTGCTTGCAGGATTTGAGGTATTTTTCTTGTCTACCCCTTGTCTCTTGATGGGTCTTAATCTGTCACTTGTCACTCCCTTTCTCTACCCTCCCCTCTCCTCTCTTTTTATTTCATTCTCTCTCTCTACTTCATATTTATTATTAGATAAAATTTGTACTATTGACTTTGGCATATGGTCTTGTTTGCACCATAATTCAGGTTGAGGCATCTCTGTAATAATTGTAATAATTGCATCCCAAGAAACACGTGCATTTTCTCACAAAGTTCGGGAAAAAAATGGAACCCCACATGGATTTCAAGTCAGTGGGGTTTTTTTTAATTAATATTTTTTATAAGAATTTGAAAGAGTTAGGAAGTTGTAGCTGANAGAGACGAATGCGTTTTCTAGCCAGAGTACATCCGTACCTCATTCCCTTCAACAGCACATTCCCGTGGGATATAATACAACGTTATCAACTGTTTCATCTGCTCAGTCCGTGCAAGACAACCTCAGCAGGAATCTCACCAGATCGGTTGCTAAAGTAAACAACCAAATAAATACAGGTATGGTGTTACTTGAAAGATAGTGAGCTTCCAGATTTGTCTGGGAAACGTAAGTAATCGTGCTCTTGTTGGCTTGTTCTTATTCACTGTGTGGAATTCTGTAATGTATTTTTGAGTTCTGTCACTCATTCTTGTAGCTTTTCTAATTTGGTTACCACAGTCCTCTCAATAGCAGCTATTTGTTCCTATTGAGAGAGTACACTATTCAGGGGATGATTTTAGTTTATTTGTGTGATTTTCACGTGAGTGGCCTCAGAAGGGAGCTTTTGCATGCAGTTCTGAAGGAATGTGTAACTTCTGAAATATGTCTGTTATTCGCAAAGATACTTTTTTCTTTTCTGGCTAGAGAATTTTTTCCAAGTCATGGTTGTTTCTTTAAATTTTACCTTAGTGACACTGTGAGAGATTAAAATGTTAATGACAATGACTCAAAACAGTCAGCCATTTGTGGAGGCAGCAGGGTACTTTGCTGAGGCCAGGTTTGCACACTTTCCCCTGGAGTAGGAGGAGAGCTTTCGGGGGTGTGGTGTGTGATAGGGAAGCCTTCAATCCACACAAGACAGGTGAGCACCCACCACCAGAGGCTACAAGCTGGGTTTTGAATCAGGTAAGTGGCAGGCTTTGTGGAGCAAGCAGGCTGGTGCTTTTTGTCATGCCAATTGTCCTTCCTTACACAACTGTCACACTTAGGCCTGAGGGTGTTCAGCCCTTCTGATGGGGCATAGCTGGCTCAAGTATGCTGACATGAGAGGCAGCTTTGTGCCTTAGAAGGGGCCAAAACCATCAAAGATCCCCAAAGTGCCCCTAGACTCAATTTCCAAAGGAGCGGGCACGATCCACAAGGTTTTAAAAGACTATGTAAAATTCCCCTGCCTGCATCCCATGTACACCTGAACATAATTAACCCATTGAGCTGTGTTGTGTGGGACCCCCACCACCAAGAAGACCAGAAGAGGACTAACAGGACACTGTCTGGATCCCCAGGTGGTGATATCTTTCTATCTATCCAACACATACAGTTTGTACATACTGCTTTTCCACATTCAGTTTTGTCCCATTTGGATGGTGTGAGACACCTCATGGCATGAGTCCATTGTCATGCCCACGTGCCGTCCATGCCGGGTGCCTGCTGGCTTGTGCTGCCCCATGCCCATCACCGGAACTTTATTGGTGCCAAGGTGATACAACAGCCCTTGCTTTTCTCACAGACACTCATACAGTATCTGCAGAAGTGCAGAGCGCTCTGAGGCCGGGGCCTGGGCTGTCTTCTGCCTTGAGGTGGAGTGACCCAGGGCCCTCAGAAGTTCATGGTTTCTATGTTACCATTTCCCCTGCGCTCTGCAAAGCAGGCTTACAAATACCAGGTCTGCCACAGCTGCGAGTTCCTGTTGGTATTTCTTCACTTCTCTAGGTGGCCTCTTCTAAGGATGTGTCAGTACACTTGTATCACACAGTTGCATGCACCACAAATGCTTTCATTTCCTTCACAAAAATTAAGTCTGGTTTGTATAACTCATGGCTGTAATCTCTTATATGTGGTTCCTGAAATACTGTCCAATCTTGCTTTTTACTTCCTTTGATAACATTCCACGTATGTAATTGTCCCTTTTAATTCTTGTACCCTACACCATTGGGCAGTTCCCAGTGATGTAGGAGCATGTTTCATTCTCAGCCTGGCAGTGCTTGCAGGATTTGAGGTATTTTTCTTGTCTACCCCTTGTCTCTTGATGGGTCTTAATCTGTCACTTGTCACTCCCTTTCTCTACCCTCCCCTCTCCTATCTTTTTATTTCATTCTCTCTCTCTACTTCATATTTATTATTAGATAAAATTTGTACTATTGACTTTGGCATATGGTCTTGTTTGCACCATAATTCAGGTTGAGGCATCTCTGTAATAATTGTAATAATTGCATCCCAAGAAACACGTGCATTTTCTCACAAAGTTCGGGAAAAAAATGGAACCCCACATGGATTTCAAGTCAGTGGGGTTTTTTTTAATTAATATTTTTTATAAGAATTTGAAAGAGTTAGGAAGTTGTAGCTGATTTTTGCATGCAGCAGCTTGATGGTTTTTAGTATGGATGTAGCTATAAAGTTGTGAAGGTGCCAGTTGAGTGCAAGTACACTCAGTCCTCATTAGTTCTTTCAGCTTCTGTTTCACAGGAAAACTGAGTACCAGTTCATGGGGTAAGTACTAAGAAGGATGCATGGAAGAGGTTGGAGATGTGGGAGTACCTTCATAATGAAATACCTTGCTCTGCAGAGGAGAGGGCATAGTCTGTGCAGGAAGATTCTGATTTTCTTTCTGNAGTGTCATCCTCAGCTCAGTTATTATTGCTTTTAATATTAGTAGATTTGAATTCTGTGCTGATGAGCACTCTGGGTAATTCTCTCCAATATTTTCAAACCAAGAAACAAAATACTATTTAAAAAAGAAAAATAGGGACCTCCTTGAAAAGCTCCTGAAGTTACTGGCATTTCATGGTTGTGTGTAAAAATGGATTCTTTCAAGGACTGGCCAAAAAATTGACTCTGTTGAGTGCAGAATCTGCAGCTGGAATTGACAGAATGCAGGTGTCTTTCCAGAATAGCACAATATACAATAGGCATATGAAAACAACATATTGTTTATTCAAACTGTTACTGTTTTATTTATGAAGTTTTTAATTGCAGTGCTTGTTGATTTTATTTCCTGTAGAGGTGTATTGAAATTATTTGTTCATAGCAATTTTTTTGTGTAATAAGCAGCTGTTTTAAAGGTGGAACAGTGAAGCTGACCAGACAGTGAAGAGCAATATGAGCACAAGTTTTATTTTTGAACCATTCAATGCTGCTCTTAAGGGGATGATTGAGTTAGTATAAGGTCTCAAAAAATAGAAGTAATATTACACTTGAATTTCAAAGAACTAATGATAGAATTGGCTGTGATAATGCTGTGTCATAGATACTCACTGACTTTGCAGTTATGAAAATAAACACTGATCCACTGTTTCTCTTGTGCACGAGCAATCCTGCAGTCCTTGGTTGCTTTGCTGGACTGTAGGCCTCAATAGTTAAACCACATGCAGACTCTTTCTGGGCTTGTAAAGCTGCTGATAGAAGCGTGCCTTGTGCTTCATTGCACAGTGCTCAGGTGTCTGGAAGTGAATTATCTGCCAAGTAATTTT